>OX377621.1:73659726-74259726 GCA_947397865.1 Polietes domitor | reverse complement strand
AAAATGGCCATAGAATCGCGAGCTGTGTGGCATGTAGCGCCATCTTGTTGAAACCACATGTCAACCAAGTTCAGTTCTTCCATTTTGGGCAAAAAAAAGTTGGATATCATCTCACGGTAGCGCTCACCATTCACAGTTACGTTACGATTCGCATCATCTTTGAAGAAGTACGGTCCAATGATGCCCATAAACCGCACCAAACTGTGACTTTTTCTGGATGCATTGGTAGCTCTTGCAATGCTTCTGGCTGATATTCACTCCAAAATCGACAATTCTGCCTATTTACGTACCCATTGAGCCAAAAATGAGCTTCGTCGCTGAACACAATTTCTTTCTTTCTGAACTTTCTTAACAGAGCACGCATTTTGATAATAAAATTCAATGATTTGCAAGCGTTGCTCGTTAGTAAGTCTATTCATGATGAAATGTCAAAGCATACTGAGCATCTTTCTCTTTGACACCATGTCTGAAATCCCACGTGATCTGTCAAATACTAATGCATGAAAATCCTAACCTCAAAAAAATCACTCTTTACAAGCGGACATATTGAAAAAATATGCTTAAATACTCTAAAATATTAGGGATTATTATGGGTATTTTTAGTCCTTGTGAGGGAAAAAATTTTCCCTTTGGGCCGATTTCGCCCCATTTCAATCCCAACCGATCTACGACTATAAGACGCATTTATGGGAAATTTGAACGTTCTAGCTCCTTGCTAGCGTGCTTTCAACAGACGGACGGACATGGCTAGATCGTCTTAGAATTTTCTGGCGGTCAAGAATAATATATACTTTATAGGGTCTCAGGTCGTTATTTCAAGGTGTAGACCTTTTTTGGTAGACCTTTTTTGGTAGACCTTTTTTGGCATATGCCCATATTGTCTTTATTTCTAAATATATATTTTGTGATATATCCCAAAAAAATCTTTTGTGCGGGAAAAGCTCCTGCCACCCATTATTTAGCTGTATTTTTAATTAAAATCAAATCTAACAAAACTCGTGTTTTCGATAATAACGATGATGATGGTGACAATGTTTTATTTTTAAACAAATCATTTGATTACAATCTCGATTATATCGCTATGACTTATCATCACATATGTGTCTTATGGTCACTAATGACCTGTTTAGTGCTAATCTACAATCTTCCTCGGTCACGAAACTTTAGATGATGGACGAGAGAAGTTGTATTTTAATTTATCAAATAATGCCACAATTTCAGTTTCGCTTTCTTAACTTCAAGCACCGCTTTCCGCCAAAATTCGGCCACAGAAATGGCTAAAACAACAACAGATGGGAACATAAAAGAGTCATTGTATTTGAAAACGTTACAACTCCACTTTAGTAATTAAAAAATCGTTAATGATTAACTGGGAATATTTTACTAAAGTCTCATTTAAAACTGAATTCAAGAAAATTGAACTTATACCACTTTCAAAGAGAACAGCTCAGCTCTAACTATTTCGAGATATCATATCTGTTTGGCCGAAACTGCTTGCTAATCTCCTTGGGCCAAGCAATATTGATTAGTGGCCACTTTTGGGCTCATTTGTAACAAACAATGATAACAAAAGTATCCCAAAACACACAAATATATCATGCTTTCCTCACAACAAAACCCAAATCTACACCTTATCTTTAATCGAAGCCATTTATGGCCCTAAATCGAAAACCATTAGCATCCATCTTGTAATTGGCCCATTCACTTTTTTGTTTGAAACTCCAACACAACAAGCAAACGAACCGCAGAGCAAGCACATCTAATTAAGAAAAACGACAATTAAATCCCGATTTAATAAAAAAAGACAAGACAAGCGGATGGACGGGCTGGCTGGCGGGGGTAAAGTGGCAAATCCCAATGAAAACAAGTGCCAAACAGACAGACACAAACAACCAAACAAAAGAAGCGAAAATTACCATAATAATGTGAAAGTAGTCGGTGCGGTGCGAGAGCGTAAATTGCCATAAAGTGAAATGAAAGAACTTCAAGACTGTGTTTTTTCTTCTTTCTGGTAGATTTCTTACAGAAACAGTTGCCATTTCTTTTCTATAAAGAAATTATTATTATTATTTCATTGAAAGGGAAAGATATACAAAGAAATGAAAGCGAAACTGAAACAGAAATTGTGGCGGCATTAATTGAAGACTCATACAAGACGGCATAGCGAAGCCGGCATCCACCATCAGTCATCCATTCATTCATCCATCATCTTGCCCGAAGAAACTGTAGAGTGAGTGGTGATGGTAAGCCAGCCCCACTCAGCAGGTCAGCGGGCAAAAAATCTTTCCGATATGAAGTGGAACATATTCCAATGATTCGTTGTCGAATAATATTAACATAAAACTCCATCATCATCCACATCAACGGAGCAACACCAACATAATTGTTATAAATTAATGCACGAACATAAAGAGATTTGTTCGATTTGAATTTTGAAAAGCCACTCATTTTAATTTCGCCAAAAGCTATTAATGCAACAAGCAATAATGAGCCAAAACACAACTAAGCGTTTCGCTTGTCGGAACACAGTTGCGAACATTCATCAAATCGACATTTCAGGCATAACCCAGCAATGCTTTCCATAATAAAAAAATGAGCAACAGGGAGAAAATCCAAATTGTTCTTCATGAAATTGAATGAATAAACTTAAAGTGGGCACCACATCTATTATTCATACCACATACCACCACATCTATATTTCATATTTGTAACTGAAGTATAGATTAACAGACTTCATAATTTGTGAAAAATTGTATTTTTGGAAAATTTTAATTTTATTTTGGGAATTGTCGGATTGTTCATTTGAATAATTATTAGCTTGAGTTGTCATTGCTGAACGCAAGCATGTCCTCAAAATGTATGTAGGTAGCCTGACTCATCTTTTGCAAGAATGCCGGATTAAAAGTGCCAGTTTTCTCACAAATGTGTTGCGATAGATACTTTTTGAAGCCAGATTTGCCTTCATCGATGACAACTTAAAAAACCAAAATTTCCAAAATCGCAATCCCAGAATTCCCAAAAAGAAAACAAAAATCCCCAAAAGTGGGATTTTTTCGAAAATTACGCACCAATGCCTAAACAACGAAAAAACATCATAATTTTTGAAATATCACAAATATGGAAATTTTTATTCTCATTTTGGGAATTTTTGTTCTCATTTTTGGAACTGTGACATTTTGGGAATTTTGGCCTTGTTTTTCTGAACTTTTGATTTATTAATTTCTCATCACTAAACATAAAAATAAAACACAAATATCAAAAAAATATATTATGTCTATACATCGAAAATGCATCATTATTTGTGAAAAATCGCAAATTTGGAAATTTGTATTCTCTTTTTTGTAAATTTTTGTTTTCATTCTGGTAATTTTTGGAACTCTGGCATTTTGGGATTGCTTTTCTGAATTTTTGATTTATTAATTTCCCATCGCTGAACATAAACATATTCATGTTCGGTATGTACATAGATACCGGGTCTCATAGATTCTAGCAAAAACCGGCTTGGAATGTTGAACACATCCGGGTTTTTAAGACAGTTTTCTCGCAAACGTGTCATGATAGACACTTTTGGAGAGAAGAATTGGCTTCTACGGTGATAAATTAAAAAACCAAAATTTCCAAACAATCAATCCCAGAATTCCGAAAAAGAAAACAAAAATCGCCAAAATTGGGATTTTTCGCAAACGACGCCCCAATCTCTAAGCGATGAAAATTCATCATAATTTACGAAAAATCACCATGTCCACCGATTGCACGAAATCCGTGTTGAAAAGTAGAAACTACCCGGGTTTAATGCCAGGTTTCTCACAGATGTGACATTATAGACACTTTTTGGGGGCAAATTCAACGTTGACAACTTAAAAAACAAAAACTTTCAAACAAACAATTCAAGAAAAAAATTATAATCCCAGATTCTGAATTTTCGTTTACATTTTGGGAAATTAGAGGTTGTTTTTTCAGAATTTTTGATTTATTAATTTTCCATCGCTGAACACAAATATGCTCTCAAAAAAGTATGTAGGTACCGTGTCTCACAGATTGCTGAAAAAACTAGGTAACATTTTGAAAACACCCAACATTTTCGTGACAGACACTTTTTGAGGACATATTCGCCTTCGATAATTTAAAAAAATAATAAAAAAATTCATAAAAAGAAAAAATCCACAAAAATAGGATTTTTTGCAAACTATGCCCCAATCTCTAAACGTTGAAAATGCATCATAATTTGCGAAAAACCCCACTTTTGGGATTTTTTATATCATTTAGGGAATTATGAGATTGTTTGTTTGAAAATTTTGTTTTTTAATTCTCATCGCTGGACATAAATCTGTCTTAAAAAAATAAGTACCGTCTCGAAAATTGTCAGAAAACCGGTTTGAAATGTAAAACGATTCGGGGTTTAAAAACAGTTTTCTCGCAAATTTGACATGATCGACAACTTTTGAGGGCAGATTTTCCTTCAACGATGACAACTAAAAAAACAAAACTTTCAAACAAACAACTCAAGAAAAAAATCCACAATTTGTTAAAAATCCCTCATTTTTGCATTCTTTTCGGGAATTTTGGGATTGCTTTTTGAATTTTTGATTTATTAATTTTCCTTCGCTGAACACAAACATGCTCTCAAAATATTATGTAGGTACCATTTCTCGGAAAATGTTCGTAACAGACATTTTTTTGAGGGCAAATTTGCCTTCAACGGCGATAACTTAAGAAATCAAAATTTTCAAACAAAGAATCCCAGAATTCCCAAAAAGAAAACAAAAATCCCCAAAAATGAGATTTTTCCCAAATAACACCTCCAATCTCAAAACGACGAAAATATATCATAATTTTTTAAGAATTTAGCTTTTGGGAAATTTTATATTATTTTTGTGGAATTATGGGATAGTTTGCATGAAATTGTGATTTATCGAGTAGATTTCGCCATTTTGAGGTCATATTTGCCTTCAACGTCGATAACTTAAAAAATCAAAATTTTCAAACAAAGAATCCCAGAATTCCCAAAAAGAAAGCAAAAATCCCCAAAAATGGGATTTTTCTCAAATTACACCCCAATCTCTAAACGTCGAAAATTCTTCATAATTTGTGAAAAGATCCACTTTTGGGATCTTTTATTTTATTTTTGTGGAATTATGGGATAGTTTTTGTGAATTTTTAGTTTCTTTAGTAGATTTCGCCATTTTGAGGTCATATTGCCTTGAACGGTGATAACTTAAAAAATCAAAATTTTCAAACAAAGAATCCCAGAATTCCCAAAAAGAAAACAAAAATCCCCAAACATTAAATTTTTTCCCAAATTATGCCCCCAATCTCTAAACGTCGAAAATTCTTCATAATTTGTAAAAAAAAAAAATAACTTTTGGGAATTTTTGTTTTCTTTTTGTGGAATTATGGGATAGTTTGCGTGAATTTTTGGTTTCTTGAATAGATTTCGCCATTTTGAGGACATATTTGCTTTCAACGTCGATATCTTAAAAAACCAAAATTTTCAAACAAAGAATCCCAGAATTCCCAAGAAGAAAACAAAAATCCCCAAACATTAAATTTTTTCCCAAATTATGCCCCCAATCTCTAAACGTCGAAAATTCCTCATAATTTGTGAAAAAATTCACTTTTGGGAATTTTTGTTTTATTTTTGTGGAATTATGGGATATCAATTTATTCGCAATTTTTCAATCTGATATGAAATCCCCACAACGGCCACATACTCTAATTATTCTAATTTTGAATTCATAATATCACCCTGGGGTGGTTGTAATCAAACAATTGAACATGTCCCACAAGCCGTTCCCATCATCTGCATAAAATACGAAACTATGTCATTGGCTAGATTGAAATATGCAAATTAGCGCACATCAAAACTCTAAAAACTCCAATTACGTTGCTTTGTGAAAGCATTCATAAATCCATAAAAACCGCAATAAAAACCACCGACATTTAACAATGATCTCGAAACTAACACATTGATTGACGCGATCGTTAATAAACGATGACTATTCAAATGACTTTTATTAAATCTCAACACAGAAAATTGGACAAAGTGATCAGCGAGCGTATTGTTAAATGATATCATGGCAATAGATAACCCATAGTGGCGGCTTCATCACCACAACTACCGTTATCATAGCCATTCCATTTCATTCCGTATTTTATTTTAGCTTTAATCAGAGCAAGAAATTTCAATTCGCCGCTGTCATTTATTGTGCTGCTCTGCCGGATCTGCATTTACATTACAATGGAAATTACAAGTGTTATTAAGATAATTTCCTTTATGAGCGAAATGTCTTGTCTAGAGCTTTCTCTGGGTGAAACACTTCGTCTAAATGTATAGAATTGGTTGGCGGCGCGTGTATCCATGACCATTGTCTATGGCCAATGATTTACATATTGAAAGGTGAATTGTATTAGCTTGGATAGCTTTGAGTGAAAATAGGCGCAAGAACAATTAATCAAATTGTATATCGCCAATTTCACTATTGTTTGAACATAATAAAACATTAAATAGAAATACAACAAATAAAAACAAAACATTAAGGTCGGCCGGAGGTATGTAAGACGAGAGTCACTATTGATATTGTGAGCCTTAAAAACTCTAGTTTTGTTTTGTAGCCAATTAATATTCCTAGAGGAAATTTTTGAGCTTTTAACCTTATTCAGAACGATTTATCATTTGAGCCCGAATTGTGTGGTTTACCGTTACTTAAAAGTTATGTGTCACCAAAAAATGGAATTGTCTCGAGAAAATTTTGAAATAAAAAAAATTAAAAAAAGATTTTTTCAATATTCTGTCCGGAGCATTAAGTTGAAAATTACTGTTTGAAAAAAATCAATTTTCTATTTGTTTGATTTCTTTTCTCAGTAAATAACCAAGTCTGTGTTCTAAATACTCTTTAAATTTCAGAGTTTGCTTTTCAGTACTCGATCAAAATTAATTATTTTTCTAAAATAACAAGATTCTGACAACGGATGCTGATAGAGGGGATGAATAGGAATATACGTATATTGGCGTTTTGAAAGTTTACATATGGTGATCATTTTACAGGCGAGGGGGGGTGAATTTCCTCCTTTTGTTCAGTCTTATGATGAATCGGTATAAAAACCTTGTGATCCTTACATTTTAGGTATAAAATGTGTTCAGCAATATTACTCAGAACATTGTGAGGAGCATTTAGCCCTCTAGCTCTTCAATATAGGGGTCTTTTCGGTCCCTTTTGTACAAAATTATTATTATTTAATTCCCATAGTTCCAAGGCGGAACATAGGGCCTAAACAAACAAGATAAAATTTGGTTTATCTAATAAGTTTTTTATTTTCTTGAGCTACCCTGTGGATTCCAGTCCCTTAAAACGGTTCAAAATTTTCCACAAAAATATTTGCCATAAAATTCTACTATGAGTCTGTGAATACATAAAATCTCAAAACTCACTTAGATTACAGAAATAAGGCAAAACTTAAAATTCATTTTAAAGTTTATTTTGTATTTTTTCCGAATTGTTGCTAAACTGTCCCACAAAACTGAATTTTATGGGGATGGTGCGAATGGAAAAAATATTGTACGTGAAATTTCACTATAAGTCACCGAACAAAAGAAATCTGTAGATATAATGCAAATAGATGAAATGTCAGTACCAATTTGGGTATTTAAATAAGAAATTATTTATTATTTTTTCTTTTAGCTCTTGGTAATTCTATACCGTTATCAAACAAGTATCAGTATCTCAGAAACCACTGAAAAGCCCTCCGTGTTGTATAGAACACACTAAAAATTTAAAAAAAATAATAAAAAAAATAAAAAATATAAATTATAATAAAAAAATAAAAAAAAAATTAAAAAAATAAAAAAAATATCAAAAAAATAAAAAAAAATATCAAAAAAAAATATAAAAAAAAATCAAAAAGAAAATAATAAAAAAATAAAAAAAAAAAACAAAAAAAAAAAAAACAAAAAAAAATATCAAAAAAATTATCAAAAAAATTATCAAAAAAAAAATCAAAAAGAAAATAATAAAATAAAATTTCAACAAAATCGAAGAACTTAGAATTTTTGGTTTTACATGGAATTTCTCAATATTTCTTTTCTAGTTTATAACCCTAAAATAATGAATTTGGAAAAATTATCATACTATGCGCGTCTACACAGCGAGATAAATTTAAACGGCAAATTTCATGACTTCAGCTGCAGCCATTTGTTTGGTACCATTTTCCCCCTTTCGCTCCGTTAAGCCCCAAAGATATTAATGTGTCTTTATATTGAGCGTTTTCAAACTTGAACAATTGTACACACCTAAGCTGCAGCCATTTTGTCGGTGCCAGTTTTATCCATTTTCCCCCTTTAACTCTAACTGCCTGGCCCACGATGTCGAAAGAAAATCTAAGCGAACGAAAGCCAGTCACTCACTTTCGCATCAAAAAGCGACCCACTATCTTCTGACTTTTCGTTCGCATAGCCTTACGTTTTGTGAGTGAATGAAAATGTTACCAGATCAAAAATTCACAAATAATCGCATATATGCTAAGAAAAAACGTTAAATATCCAAATTCTAGCTTATAATAAAAAAAGTTGACACAACTTTTTCTCAGCTGAAATAACTGAAAACAAAATTCAAAAAATAATGTAAACAATCAATATTTTGAGTTGTTTCTGTGTGTTGTCGAAAAATATAAATTTTTCCAACGCGCACATTTTTTGGAGGAATGTTAATTTCGAGTTCCGCGTAGGTAGCTACTGGTCATCTCTAACGTTCATGAGATGACCAAAAACCAATAAGAATACACTTATTTTTCATAGAAATACTTATTTTACATGAAAATACCCCTTTAGGAATACAAGGAACGTGGTTGAAAGACGCAGTGCACGGAGCAACAGAATGTATAAATGCGGGATGTGTTCTCCGGAACTCAGGGGAAGAAGGAGATGAAGTAGAGAGGATAGCAACAAAAATATAAATTAAATTTATTTTCTGTTTTTTATTTATTTATGAAAACGACAGACAAAACACAAGTGAGTGCTTTTGACATTTTCATTCGCACAGATGACAGAAAAATAGTTAGTGGCCCCCGATTTTGTACTGAAATGCATACGTTTTCGTTCGCATAGATTTTCATTCGCTTTGTCGTTCTAGTGCCTGTTAGTGGGTCCCAAATCAGCTGTTTGTCGCATGAAAGGCATGCGAATGTTAACGTTCGACATCGTGGGCCAGGCAGTAATAGTACGAATTTGGAAAGCTTATATAGGGTGTTTTTTATTGGGGTATAGAACTTTAAGTTGGCATCACTTTTTTAGCTGGCGGCCATTTTGTCAGCTGTCAAGTGATTAATATTTAGTTTGGTTTGCCATTTCATCATGAACAGGTTGACAAAAGAACAGCGCTTGCAAATCGTGCAAATTTATTTCGAAAGTAATGGTTCAGTTCGCGAAGTTCACCGCAAGCTCCGTCCATTTTATGGTCGACATAATCGTCCATCAGAGCAATTAATTCGGTTAACCGCATAATTTCGCGGAATGGACCTGTCAATTGGCCACCAAGATCGTGTGATTTGACACCATTGGATTATTTTCTTTGGGGATATGTGAAGTCGCTCGTCTACGCCAACAAACCAGAAACGTTAGGGGACTTGGAAGCCAACATTCGTGGCGTTATTGCCAACATACGGCCCCATATGCTGGCTATATTCGAGCCAGCCGCGGCGGCCACATGCCCGAAATCATATTTAAACATTAATGGCATAAAATTATCCTTCCAATAAAGCCAAATTGATGGACATTAAAACGATTTTCTTGTGTTTTATTTCAATTCGAAGTTCTATACCTCAATAAAAAACACCCTTTATTATTTTGTGCGTCTGCACAGCCTTTAAACATTTAAACACCGAATTTCATGATTCTAGCTGCAGCCTTTTCTTGGTACCATTTTTATACCAATTCGATCTGTTTTTCTTCTGAAAGTATTATTTTCGATAAATGCCTTTCGCGTCTTCACACTCGAAAAATTGTGCACATTATAATTATAGCTGCTGTCATTTTGTCGGTACCAATTATAACCTAAAAATACAAATTTGGAAAAGCATCATATTTTGCGCATCTAAGCAGCCAGAAAAATTAGACGCCGAATTTCAAGACAGTAACTGCAGAAGTTAGTTTGGTACCAATTTTATTCCCTTTCGGTCCGTTACGCCCTCTTCACACACGAAGCATTGTACACATCGAATTTTATAATACTAGCTGCAGCCATTTGCTCTGTACTAAATGTATCCTTTTCCCCATATTGTACCAACTTGGAAAAATTATATTATTTTGGGCGTCTCAGATGAATATGAACACCGAATTTCATAACTATAGCTGCAACTGTTTGTTTGGTACCATTTTTATCCCCTTACGATTCGTTACCTATTAAAGATATTAATTACGTAAAATGTCTTTATATTGAACGTGTCTACGCACTCAAAAGATTATACACACCGAATTTTATAATTCTAGCTGCAGCCACTTGCTCTGTACCAAATTTATCCTTTTTATCCCATTTTCACTCTAAAAGTAAGACTTTCCAAAAATTATTTTCACAAAATTTTTTCACGTATCAAAGGTACGAACTTCAAAATATTTATTTTTCGCGCCTCCGAATTTCATTATTCTGTCTATAGCCATTTGTTTGCTACTATTTTGATCCCTATTCGCCCCATTTCCCGCCCCACCTAAAATGAACGATTTTCAAAACATTCTTTATTTTGCGAGAGTATACAAGCAGGATGAATGAATGTAAACACTGAATTTCATGATTTTAATTTCAGTCGTACCATTTTTATTTTCCTTTTTCCGTTTCACTTCTTGAAAATACGATTTTTGAAATGTCCATTTATTTTACAAGCCTACCCAACCAGATCGGGGAATTTAATTAGCTTGGCTGCAGCATTTTGGCTGGTACCAGCTTTATCCCTATTCGTCCCTTTCTCCCCAAAAAGCACGTAATCCAAAAATTCCTTTATTTTACGAGAGTATACAGTCTGAGAAATGTACACAACGAATTTTGTGATTTTAATTTCAGCCGTATACTCGTACCATTGTTATCCCTCTTTTTGTCATTTCACCCCTTACAAGTACGAATTTCGAAATATCCATTTATTTTACAAGTCTACGCAATCAGAGCAGCGTGTACATCGAATTTCATTATTCTTGCAAAATTCTCTTGATACGAATTTGCAAAAAAAAATATTTTACAGTCTTTATAATTTGTGAAAAATTGCATTTTTTCGAAATTTTTAATTTCATTTTGGGAATTTTGGGGATTTGTTTTTTTTTTTTTGTTTTCGTGAGTTCTCATCGCTGAACACAAATATGTCCCCAAAAACTATGTACGCACCCTATCTCACTGATTGTAAGAAACCCGGATTAGAATGACAGAATTCTCGCAAATGTGTCATGATAGATACTTTTCGTAAGCAGATTTGCCTTCATCGATGACAACTTTAAAAACCAAAACTTTCAAAAAAACAATCCCAGAATTCCCAAAAAGAGAACAAAAATCTCCAAATGTGGGATTTTTCACAAATTACGTCTCCGATGCCTAAACGGCGAGAATACATCATAATTTTTGAAAAATCCCACTTTTGGGGATTTTTGCCTTCATTTTGGGAATTGTAGGATTGCTTGTCTGAATTATACCTCTTTTCCAATTTCACCTCTTAAAAATACAAATTTCTAAATATCCACTTATTAATTAAAGAAATCCAATCAAACCTTTTCTAGAGCCACTCTAATGTGCATATATATGTAGTTTTGAAGTTGTTACTGTTGTACGAGGGTAGGCAAGTAACAGCATACTCGCTCATACATATCTATTTACACATTATCAACGTCGTTAAGCCAAAGTTGCGCTAAGTGAAGTTCCCTGCCACCGACAACAGCAGCTGCAGCAACAACTAACAAAACTTGTTGTGCATCACATCACCAGCTATCAGTGCGGTGCAGTACAGCGCAGTGCTGAAGAAAAGGAAGACGACGTAGAAAACTCTTTAGCTGACTGTGAACTCTAACCTCTGGTTGTGGCACACAAACACACACTCACACACAGATAGAGCAACTACGACGTCAACTAAGAAACGTCAATTTAATATTCAATTCGTGCTGTTTTCTCCTCGAAAATGTGGCATAAGTGCTGTCGGCTCTCCCACTCCCAGATGTAGCATCATCATCGCATCATCACATTCACTTCATTTGCAGCAAAAGAAAATGCTATTAGCAAATCTTCCTTCTTTGAGACGATACTAATGATCAGGGTAGCTCAATGGTGGTGGCGATGATGATGTTATCACAGCATTTTGGGTGGGAAATGATAGTGGAAGGTCGACATACATTTGTTTGGCTCCCCAAACGGATGAGAATTACTTCATACTCTTTGTATATCACCCAAAAAAACACACGCTCAGATTAAATTTTTGAAAAAGTGTCAAAAAAAACTCACCCTATTGTCCAATCCACAACTAAGTCTCCCAAGTACGTTTAGCTGGCCCCAGCCTTCCATGGCCACCAAACAAAGTGTTCCCAAATGGCATCCTCAAAACAGCAACCACAACAAGAACATCCCAAAGTGAACATGTCGAGACAAACTTTAAGGCACGTCGCTGTTGCCCCTTCCGTAGAAGAAAGAAATAAACTTTTATGTTTCGCTAATGTGTAAATTGCTATAAAACTAGAAAACGTTTTGTGTATGTGACTAGGACAGGAAGGAGGAGGAGCAAGCACAGCAAGTCAACGAGGATTACAACGGCGAGAGTATTTAAAGTTGTACTCGAGAGGTACTCGAATTATCTGCGAAAGTTTTCATGACACATCAACAGGCTATCACTACTTTTTCGGAGACGTGTTGTCAGTTTGTTTGTTTGTTTTTCCGCCGTATGGAAACGATACGAGCGAACCACAGACTTTGAAATCTCTTTGACAGTTTTATAGGGCCGCTCGTTTGCCATTTAAATCAATCACCAAAAGTGAAATTTTGAACTTTTACGCTGTTGTGGGTTTTCGTTTTTTTTTTCAGTTTTCAATTTTCCCGTCTGATTTTTTCTTCTTTTTCGCCACCTTTTGAAGTGTTTATGTGGCAGTAAGTGAGCGAGCGTAGGTGGAGACGAAGGTTTCCAAAGAAAAGTTGTTGTAAACAAATCCGAAAAGCAATGAGGCGACGTATGCACAGGATAAATCTGAGAGACGCACACATACTATCACTTAGCGTAGCTACCACATTAATTGGTGTCAAAAGTTCATAACACAGTGAACTGAAACGTGTGGAGATTGTGATGGGTGGTTTGCCTAATGAATTGAGAAGATGTTCACTTATTTTGAAGAACGAGCGACATGAAATTTAATTTGAAAAGTTGAAACAGCTTAGGCAGCTTACATTGAAATTGGCATTACATTTCTTAGAAGGTGACCCCCACCTACCTACAAATACGTTCAGGTTAGAATATTTAAGTAATTTGATAATATTTATAACGAAAACTGCATTAAGTTCGGTCGTTTCCATAGATTTTATAGACCCTTTTGCCCACATATTTTTGCTTTTCATGAATGAAAAATGACAAAAATAATTGTTTTTTTAACAAGTATTTTTATCATAGCGAACTATGTACAGGGTTTTCCAACAAGATGTGTTTTGGTATTCAAAGAAAATGCCATTTTTTTGAGATAAATGATCGCATGTTTATTTCATAATAAAGAGGAAGGTATGCCGATAATAATGAAAAACAACATCAGCCAAATGACCACCATGATCACGCTTACAGGACCATATCCTTTTCATGAAATTTTCCATAACCAAATTGCAAAGTGGCTGCCCTATGTCCTCGATAGCCTCACGAATTCTATCTTTGAGGTCTTGAATCGACGCTGGGCTGTTGGCGTAGACCTTATCTTTCACGTGGCCCTAAAGGTTGAAGTCGCAAGGTGTTAAATCACAAGATCTCGGTGGCCAATTGTGATCACCTCTTCGAGAGATAACACGGTCCGGCAACTTTTCCCGTAAAAGAGTAATGGTTTTGTTGCTTGTGTGGCACGTAGCGCCGTCTTGTTGAAAGTAAACGTTGTCCACATCAATACCATCCATCTGCGACCAAAAAAATCATTAATCATCTCGCGATAGCGCAATCCATTCACCGTAACTGTTGATTCAACCTCATTTTCGAAAAAAGTAAGGTCCAATGACTCCGCACCAAACAGTCACACGATGAGCATGGAGAGACTTCTCAACAATAACTCTTGGGTTTTCCGAGCCCCAGATGCGACAATTTTGCTTGTTGACGTAGCCACCGAGGTGGAAATGGGCCTCATCAGTCAAGATGATTTTTCATTCATGATTTTTATTAATTTCAATGCGTTGTATGTATCGTTTCATTTTTAGTAATGACGTAAAGGGTGATTTTTTAAAAGCTATAGGAAAGTTTTTCAAAAAAAAAACACATAAAATTCAGAAAAATTAATGAAATCTTTATTTGAATCGATAGTACGGTCCATATAATTTAATGTTTGAAGATTATTTCATGCAAATGTTGACCTTGACTGCGCCTCAAATGGTCCATCCGCTTAGTTAAATTTTGACATACTCTTTCCAACATTTCGGCCGGTATCTCACAAATAAATGCTTCAATGTTGTCTTCCAATGTGTCAATTGAAGCGGGCTTGTCTGTATAGACATGAGCTTTAACATAGCCCCACAAAAAATAATCTAAAGGCGTTAAATCGCACGATCTAGGCGGCCAATTGACCGGTCCCGAACGTGAAATAAAATGTTCACCGAACTCGCCTCTCAGTAAGTCCATTGTTGCGCGTGCTCTGTGGCATGTTGCACCGTCTTGTTGAAACCACATGTCATGCAAGTCAAGCTCTTGCATTTTGGGCAAAAAAAAGAAACATAAACCGCACCAAACTGTGACTTTTTCTGGATGCATTGGTAGCGCTTGCAATCCTTCTGGCTGACAAAAATCGACAATTCTGCCTATTTACGTACCCATTGAGCCAAAAATGAGCTTCGTCGCTGAACACAATTTTTCGGTAAAAAAGTGGATCTTTGGCCAACTTTCCAAGAGTCCATTCACCAAAAATTTTACGTTGTGGTAGGTCGTTCGGCTTCAATTCTTGCACCAGCTTGAAAGGCATCACACCTAAATCCTTCCGCAAAATTTTCCACGTTGTTGAGTAAAAGAGGCCCAATTGCTGCGAACGGCGACGAATCAATAATTGATGGTCATCATTAACACTGGCCGATACAGCTGCGATATTTTCTTCAGTTCGCACTCTACGTAAGCGTGTCGGTGGTTTAATGTCCAACAATGTAAATTTGGTGCGAAATTTAGTCACTATAGCCCGAATAGCCGCTTCAGTGGGTCGATTAAACTGACCATAAAATGGAAGAAGCGCGCGATGAACTTTCTTAACAGAGCACGCATTTTGATAATAAAATTCAATAATTTGCAATCGATGTTCGTTTGTAAGACGATTCATGGTTAAATTATAGACCAAACTGCAGATGTGTGACAGTGAAACAAAACACGAAACGTGCGTCAGCTGTTTAAACCAGTGTTGCCAAAAAGATAATAGCTAAAAAATCACCCTTTAGTTTCTACTTGTCAAATGTCAAAGAATAGAAGCTTCAAAAGTGACAGCTACCCAAATACCGGGTGATTCAAAATAACACTTCTTGTTGGAAGACCCTGTACCCCTGGATGTCTGCTGTACGTGTATTACTTTCACACGTTGTATTAAACTGATGAATGAATGTAGTTTAGACTAGTTTAGATAAAAAATAGTTATCTAAGTGCCTGGCCCGCGATGTCGAACAGAAAGCATACGTTAATGTTCAACGTCGTGGGTCTGGCATTTTCATTCTAGCAAAAAAAATTAAAAAAAATGCATTAGAATCAATGGCATAACCTATTTTTTCTTGGATTTTTCATTGTTTTTATACCTTGTGTTTATGAAGTGATGAAAAAATATAATTTCGATGATTTTCACTGTAATTCTGGTTGGTGTTGTAAAAAAAAATCGAAAAAAATTCGTAAAAAAATAGAAGCCATCATTTCACCACTTTCGAACTCACACAGTCGCATAAAAATAGACACTACTTTAAAATTTCAACAAAATGGATTAGTGTAATCGAAAATCAAAATAAAAGATTTAAAATTGCAAAAAGTGTAAAAAATCTAACCCTGCTATAACACACCACATCAAAATTTTAAAAGTAATTGAAATTACCTTCAAAACAAGGTATTATTATTATTATTTATATTATTTATATTTTTTTATTTATTATGAATTACAATACAAAGTAAATTTATATTCTAATTTTGGGTCCAGGGATTGAGCCGGGGTGACTAAGACCATAGTAGCTAGTTATTGCAGCGACAGACCAGAGCCTCTGGTGGGAATCGAACCCACGACCCCCACACTGATAGCCGAGCACGCTACCAACTCGACTACCGGGGCGCTCGTATAACATATTAAAAATAGGTAAAATATTTCACGAGTTACAGGCGATTGAATGAACACACCTTTTTGAAAAAGTAGTATTATTTCACTGTTATTTTTTTTCCAAAAATACGTATACAATATTTTTATGAGAAGAATACATACACAAATTTTCAAAACAATTGCAGCTGTCGAGGTCAAGAACCGTTGGCATGGAATGACTCATATGTATAAAAATCAATGTATGTCTGTGAGTCTGCTTGTCTGTATGTTCCATATACGACGCCAAACCGGTGGACCGATTCGCTTGAGAATTTTATTGCAGCTAACTTCTGGACAGAGGATGGTTCCTGGATATACTAGGTCATGATAGGACAAATTGGTGATTACTTTTGATACATTATATTACTAAATGTTGTATAGTCACAACTTCTTCCGCTTCCTACACTTAATGTTCTAATGCAATTTACTTCTACTTTATTTTTTACATAGTTTTATTTTCTTTTATTTGACAAAATACAAAGAAATACAAGAAAAATCAGAGAAAAAAATGGGGATTTATTTCATTTGTTTTTTTTTTCTTTTCTTTATTTCATTGTGAAATAACCTCGAAATATTTTGGATTTTTCCATTTCAGATTTGTTTAATTTATAGGCACAAAATGGAAAAAAATGTTTAAATGTTTAAGAAGAAAATTATTTCTTTATTAAACTGTGATAATTATATCCTCACTACAGAGTAGGAAGCGTATATATCATTGGGGATAGAAAAATGTGAACGGCATTGAAGGAGACATTTAAAACCATAAGCATGTCCCAAATCCCTCACACGTCCGCCTGACTCGCTGGTATACACGATAACTCTGGAAGGGACTTAAAGAATTTATTCAAACTGTGCACATAGTATTATTTTCCCAGATTTAGTTTAAATTCGGAGATGGGGGCAATTGATATACACCGTATGGTACCCCCACAGGTATAGTCCATATTCCAAAACAAACGACCCGTACATACAAAAGTTAAAATTTAACAAAAATACTTTCTTGGTCGTATTCGCGTTATAAGAGTAATTGCAAGATTCTAGGCCCAAATATCAGAAAATTCCTTGTTATTACTCATCTACTGTAAGGCGAATATTCACACCGAATTTTATTATTGTAGTGTCATCAATGTTGTTGGCACTTTTTATCCCGCTTTTCTCATTTACCCGTTTTAAAAATACGAACTTTCCACAAAGTACCCTTTCCACACAATTTCACCCACTAAAAAGTACGAACGTCGTAAAATGTTTTCTTTGTCACATTCATGCTGTAAAAGTAATGGCCATTCTGAATTTCATGATTCTAGGCCCAGTTATTTGTTCTGGGCTGCGATACAATTTTTATCCCATTTTCCCTTTAAAAGTACAAATTTCGAAAAGTTTCTTCATTTAGCGTTTCTAAGCATTTTGAGGGATGTACCTTTCCACACAATTTCACTCAAAAAAAGTACAAATCTTGCAAAATATTTTCTTTGTCGCATTCGTGTTGTAAAAGTAATGCCCATTCCGAATTTCATGATTCTAGGCCAAGTCATTTGTTCTGGACTGTGGTACAATTTTTATCCCATTTTCCCTTTAAAAGTACAAATTTCGAAAAATTCCTTCATTTTGCGTTTCTAAGCCCAAATTTTATGATTTCAGCTCCTTCCATTTTATTGGTATTATTTTTATCCATTTTTACCCGATTTCACTCCCAAAAAGTATGAATTTTGAAAAGATTCTAGGCCTAATCGTTTGGCCATTTCTGTAGTTCCATTTTTATCCCTTTTTACCCTTTAAAAGTACGAATTTTTGACCCATTTAACCCCCCAAAATTACGAATGTTTAAAATGACTATTTTTGGGATGTCTTCATGCCGCAAGAGGAATATTCATTCCAAATTTCAAGTTTCAAGGCCGTTTGATCATTGCGGTGGTAACGTTTTTATCCGTTTTTACCCCTTAAAAGTACGAATTTCAAAAAATCCCGTCTTATCACACCTCCAAATTATCTATCCATTTGGTCTGGGGAGTGATCAGTCAGGCACTCAATCACGCAACTCTTATATATATATATATACTTTAGAAGTACTTATTTATAAACTTTTCGTAAGCGTGCGTTGAAGTAGTTATTTTTTACAATCCCTTTATAAAAATAATTAGAAACGGATCCGAAAAATAAGTAGTGAAGGTTTTTGGTTTTGCCTTATTCCCCATATTACTTGGTAATGTGAGTTTTTGCTGGGTATATATACCTTCAGCCGCGACATGAATGAATGATATCAAGTATTGTAGGGTTTATTTAATTTTCTTAAGGTGTGCTTCACTTGAGGACATTTCTTTTTTATTTTGGGGATTTTTTCATTATGAAATAACCTCCAAATTTTTGAGTTTGTACTCATTTCCCTTTCCAATTTAAATTGATTTTGATTATTTCTTCGGGCGGTTATTTCCTTTACTGAAACTGAAATTTATGCTTTTTCGACGATTTTTCGTATGAAAAATTAGCCAAATATTTTTGGATGATTTATGTTTAGGCTAAATTTGGATTCTACATTTTTTGTTTTTTGGTTTTCTAATATATAAATCTAAAAATCACATCTTAACTCCTTCACCTTCAAAATACGAGGATGGCGATTTGTGATTTTTTAGGATACCTTTAAAAATACAATGTTGCACTACTTTGCCATCCATCAACGACTGTGTGTGTTTGTGGAAAATGAAAAAGAAAAACTCTTCAAACATATGACCTATATCAACAATGGCTTTAATAAAAGAAAAACTTTCCCCACACACACGCTCGCTTTAAAAATGCATCAAAACAGTGAATGGGCCAATAAAAACGAAAAGTTGGGCAAAAAGTGTTGAATGAGTGACGGAATTCCATATTGAACTCAACAACGTCGAACACTGACCTGGCACACAAACACGCGCGCACTCACTCGACAACACAATCGAAAGTGGTCTTTGGTGGTGTGAATACAAAACATTCAAACAAACTGAAGCTGTAGTTGTAGCTGGGAAATTGGAAAAGCAAAAAATTAAAATTAATCCATCATCGTCACCATGAACACCAAAGTCGATTAAAAAAACGAGCAAGAAATAATAATAATAAGCTCTTATAAACCCCGAATTCAATTATTTGCAATATGTGGCGAAATTTGTTATTGATACGATTTTGTTTTTCTTTCTTTCTGTTCACTTTTCCTTTCATTCTTTAATTGATTTTTTTTCTCTTTCTTTCTTTTCATTACAGAAACCTCTAAATGGTGCAAAACCCACAAAATATCACTATTATCCACACAATCAACACATTTATCTGTTGCCCGAGTGTGCCATACAACAGGTCTGCAATGCCGTCTATGTGCGTCTGAATTACACCCAACCCCTGTGTGCCTGTCCATCGAGGTAAGACGACGATTGTTATTGCTTTTCTGTTTTAGCTTTTATGCACACATGATTGTTATATATGAAGGGAGTGGAAAATAGCTATGATAAAGGGGGTGTTTATTTGAGAATGTTTGCGATGAAGTATTGGGTGTACTTTAGGGCGTACCTCAAAAAAAAAGTTCGCCGTACACCTTCGAATATGAAGTATTATTGAAAGGTAGTTTCAAAATTTTTTTTTTATTTTTTTATGCCGAACGTAGGGGTCGCGCTTTTACATTTTTCTATATAACTTCTGCATTTATAAACGAATTTTAAAGTGTGATACATCGATGTTTTTGTCACGACGAGGTCGATTTTTGAAATTACCTTTCAATAATACTTCATATTCGAAGGTGTACGGCGAACTTTTTTTTTTACTTGTAACCTGGTACGCTCTAGTGTACTTGCGTCGCCACCCAGCTAGGACAAGTATAGTACAGTGGAACACCGTTATAACAAACTCGAAGAGACCGGGCATTTTCGTTATAATCGTAGTAATTTGCATGAAATAAAATCATTGGTACCGCAAAAATGTATTCATTATAAGCATAGTTCGTTTTAACCGTGTTTGACTGTAAATGCTTTTCCTATGGAATACTTAATTCGACCAGGTTCAATTGCTGTCGGAATCTTAGTTGAAGCTCTAAAGTTGTACCAAATAGGTAAAGAACTCGAACTAAGTCGGCACTTTCAAAACTTCTGAACCGATTCGAATGAAATCTCCAAAAGGTATAGCTGCTGTGTTGTCGAGCCTAAGTTTGGACAATGGGCCTAGCAGTTCCTACGTTCTTCATTTTTCTATTTAAAATCACGCTTAGAGAGTATTTGGGAGTTTTTTACTTATATTGGTGGGATTATTTGGATTTTCAACTAATTTATTTGGAACTGAACCCATTCTTTTCGATTTTATATTGTAAACAAAATTAATACAATTTTCCATTTGAGTTTAAATTTTGAAAATAATAGTTTCAGAAGCAAAACATGCTTTTTGTAGCCAATAACATTTTTATACCTTCCACCTCCACATTGAAAAAAAATCCTTCATAATAATATTTATGAAGCGATTTCATAAAGGGTTTTCATAAATTTTGTGAATTTCATAAATAAAAGGAAATGTTTCATACAACTTTTTCATAAACATTTCATATTTCATAAAACAAAAATTTTAAAAACTTCATTCATAATATTTATGAAGCGATTTCATAAAAGGTATTTCATAAATTTTGTGAATTTCATAAATAAAATGAAATGTTTCATACAACTTTTTCATAAACATTTCATATTTCATAAAATAAAATTGTTAAATTAGCGAAACTTAGTTTCATAAGATCAAAGAAATATTTCATTGTATTAAAGAAACAATTCTTAAAGATTATGAAATATGTCATAACCAATAAAATATTTGTGTTATGAAATGTCTTCATACATAAAGGGTGATTTTTTAGCTATTATCTTTTTGGCAACACTGCTTTAAACAGCTGACGCACGTTTCGTGTGTCAAACATCTTCAGTTTGGTCTATAATTTAACCATGAATCGTCTTATAAACGAACAACGCTTGCAAATTATTGAATTTTATTATCAAAATGCGTGCTCTGTTAAGAAAGTTCATCGCGCGCTTCTTCTGTTCAGCGACGAAGCTCATTTTTGGCTCAATGGGTACGTAAATATGCAGAATTGTCGATTTTGGACTGAATATCAGCCAGAAGCATTGCAAGCGCTACCAATGCATCCAGAAAAAGTCACAGTTTGGTGCGGTTTATGGGCTGGTGGCATCATTGGATCGTACTTCTTCAAAGATGATGCGAATCGCAACGTAACTGTGAATGGTGAACGCTACCGTGAGATGATATCCAACTTTTTTTTGCCCAAAATGCAAGAGCTTGACTTGCATGACATGTGGTTTCAACAAGACGGTGTCACATGCCACACAGCACGCGCAACAATAGACTTATTGAGAGGCGAGTTCGGTGAACATTTTATTTCACGTTCGGGACCGGTCAATTGCCGCCTAGATCGTGCGATTTAACGCCTTTAGATTATTTTTTGTGGGGCTATGTTAAAGCTCATGTCTATACAGACAAGCCCGCTTCAATTGACGCATTGGAAGACAACATTGAAGCATTTATTCGTTAGATACCGGCCGAAATGTTGGAAATAGTATGCCAAAATTGGACTAAGCGGATGGACCATTTGGGGCGCAGTCAAGGTCAACATTTGCATGAAATAATCTTCCTATAGCTTTTAAAAAATCACCCTTTATAATGAAGGATTTCATAGTTTTTATGAAGTGTTTCATAACTTAAAACTACATTTTTAGTGTGTCAACTTTATTCGGTTGTATGCTAACAATTCTCATTTGTCCTCCGTTAACTCTGTCATAAGTAAAGGTTGGCTGATGAATGCTGCTACCATGCTGCTGTTAAAGTAGTTTCCCTTTGCAGAACTGTATCGAAAGTGAATCCCTTTCAGCACTGTGTGGTTTCAACAGGATGATGCGACTTGTGACATAGTCAGGTCCTGCTATGAGAGAACTGCTGCGAAAGTTCCCCAATAAGTTGATTTCTAGAAACTCGTCATTTCGTTGGCCCCCAAGGTCTTCAGACCTCAATGCACTTACCTATTTCTTGTGGGGTTATTTCAACAGTTTATAAAACAAATAAAAAAATGGATGATTTAAAGCTATGCATTCGAACAACAATTGAGACAATTCTTACTGCAAGTCTGCAGGAAGTTTAATAAATATATATCAGTTGTCAAATGAATGAAAAGAAAAAATAATTTATATGAATTAAACAAAAAGTTATTTGAATTTCTTAATATCGGATCATTCATCAGCCACCCTACATGTACCCTGATTTAGGTCAAAGATTTACTAATTGGAAAGACTCTCGCAATGATGGTTAGTCAAGACCTTTTTTTGTTTTTTTTTCTTTTATATTGGGAACTTCAGTATTAAATTATTAACATTTATGAAACTTTTTCATAAAATTAATGAAGTTTCTTTATGAAATCTATGACATTTTTAAATTTTTATTTTTTGACAAAAATAATTAACTTAATATAATTAATTAACTTAAATAATTACAAACGAAAAAAACTAAAAAAAAAATCACGGCAGAAGTATTGCTGGGTAACTATACCTGCATATACACATACTTACATATGCAACTCAATGAGATGCTTGTAAGATGGCATGTGTGCTTTATTACTTGGTGCGATTTTTTAAACGCAAATTCGGCAAGTGAGTTGTGATTCTCGTTCGTTTGTGAGAATCATCTCCTTATAGAGGCCGGGTTTGATGTTGAAAAGTCGCTGCGAAGCCACCTGAATGAAACCTTTAGACAGGGTGGAAATCATGATAGTGGTAGTCTGCAGCCAAGTAATAAATGTCACCATGCCATTTGTAAATAAATTTGCATTCTATTAAATATAGAAGCAAAATGGTCTTGAGCCAGGACAATATCCCAGTTCAAATCAAACTAAAAAAAAAATAATTATCTTCATACAACGTTCATCGAATGAAGAACTGCATTTCATAGTCTCTAAGAAATGTTTCAATATTTCCGTCCGTCCGTCTGTTGAAAGCACGCTAGCAGCTAAACGAAATGTGCTAGGACGTTCAAATTTGACATAAATAAGTCTTACAGATCGGTTGGGATTGAATCTGGGAATCTGAAATCGGCCAACAGGGATTTTTTCCCTCACAAGGACTGCAAATACCACCAATAATCCTTAATATTTTGAATATTTAAGAATGTTTTTTTTTATATGTCTGCTTATATTAACGTTCACCATATAGTGATTCTTATTTGAAGGGTGGAAAAGGGATAAAAATAGTACCAACTAAACGGCTGCACATAGAATAGAGAAATTCGGTGTATATATTCCTCTGACTGCATAGATAAGCAAAATAAAAATATTTTTTCAAATTTCATGCTTTCAAGGGGTGCAATGGGAACATATCCCTATGGTACCAACCAATCGCGTACAGCTAGAACGATGAAATTAGGTGTGTACATCCCTCTAATTGTGTCGACACGTATAATAAAGGGATTTCTCAAAATTCGTACCTTTAAGGGGCTAAAATAGGATAAAGAGATAAAAATGGTATCAACCAAGTGGCCGCAGATAGAATCATGAAAATGGGTGGTGCACCCCCTCTCCTCTGATTGCCCAGACGCACAAAATAGACAGATTTTTCAAAAGGATTTTTTTCAAATTCGTACTTTTAAGAGGCAAAATGGGCATAGAGGGATAAAAATAGTACCAACCAAACGACTGCACATTCCTCTGACTTCCTAGATATGCAAAAAAAATAAAAATCCAAATTACATGCTTTCAAGGGATAAAATGGGAACATGGGGATGAAAATGGTACCAACCAATCACCAACAGCTAGAACGATGAAATTAGGTGTGTAAATCCCTGCAATTGCGTCGACACGTATAATAGAGGGATATTTCAAAATTCATACTTTTAAGGGGCTAAAATGGGAAAAGGGATAAAAATGGTACCGACAAAATGACCGCCGTTAGAATCATGAAATTCGGTGCTCACATTACTCTGATTGCATAGACGCGCCAAAGATTTTTCAATAGGATTTTTTTTTTCAAATTCGTTCTTTTAAGATGTAAAACGGGATAAAGGGATAAAAATAGTACCAACCATATGGCCACACCTAGAATATTGAAATTCGGTGTATACATTCCTCCGACTGCGTAGACACGAAAAATAAAAAGTTTTCTTTTCCAAATTCGTACTTTCAAGGGATACAATGGGAGGAATCAGAGGGATAAAAACGGTACAAGCTAAAAGGATATAGCTAAAATGATGAAATTTGGTATGTACATCTGATTGCGTAGATACGACTTCCGAAAGTCTTACTTTTAAAGGGACAAAATGGGAAAAAGGGGATAAAAATGTTACCAATAGAGTCAAGGAATTCGGTATACATTCATCTGACTGCAATTTTTTACTTTTACGGCAAAATGGATAGAATCATGAAGTTAGGCTATCATACTTTTGCCATTAAAACAAAACGGCTGTAACTGAAAATGTCTCCACTATCCCCCAATATTTAGGGTATTTAATCTGTTTTGAAGACCGATGCCTTATATTTATTTACTTTTGCGTGGTTTAAAATAATTTAAATTGTTGTTTGTATGTATTGTTGGTCTGTTATGTTGTATGTGTTGTCATTTATTTTGGTTTAAGGCCAAAGGTTGTGCTGAAGTCTTCAGCAGAACCCAAAATTAGCAAAAAGGCAAACAATAAAGGTCTCACTTTGCCTTTTTGCTAATTTTGGGTTCTGCTGAAGACTTCAGCACAACCTTTGGCCTTAAACCAAAATAAATGACAAGACATACAACATAACACACCAACAATACATACAAACAACAACAATACACACGAGGTACAGTGAAGACGGGACATACCGTACAACAACAACCTTAGCATTGTTGCGAGCGATGCGAGCACATGCATAACATTGAATTGGCAAAGTGAGATTTTTAGTGTGTCGACTGACTTCGGTGGAATATTTTGTTTATCAGCGCTTCTCATTTGTCATATGTGACCGCTGGTACTAATATGAACCCTGATTTAAGTCAAAGACATACATTCGTTGCGAAAGTTCTGACGAGATGGGGTAGCGCCCATCGAAACTGCGCAGTCAACGTTTACCTGCAACAATAAAGGTCTCACTTTGCCTTTTTGCTAATTTTGGGTTCTACTGAAGACTTCAGCACAACCTTTGGTCTTGAACCAAAACAAATGACAACACAATAACTTAAATTTTCATATTTATTTATAAAATTATTTTTTTTTATATTTTCATCTCTATTCGTTTGGCTATATTAAAAAAAATTAAAATTTTCCTGTAATGTTACTGCACTTCTACGAAAATCGGCAGGCTCTATGGAATGAAACCCAAGGTGGAGGGTATATAAAGTTCGGCTCGGTCGAATTTAACGCCTTTTTTGCTTGTTTTTATAAATTTCGTTATCGAATTGAAATCACTTACTAGCTGAATAAAGAAGTTGGTGAAAAAAGCCTAATGTAAATTCAAATTTTCCATTGATATCTTTCCATTTAAATCATTCAAAGCCAAATCAATTCATTCATTCACCCTTCTTCGCAAACATCCTCTCATTCATTCATTCTCAATCATCGTCATTCATTCAAATGCGGATTGAGGATTTACAAAACCACAGATTTTGTGTTTTACAGTAAATTGAAAGTCGTCTGGTGACGCGTTCGTTGTTCGTTGTCCCTGGTGATGATCATGGTGGCTTACCACAATGAAACAGACAGCCAGACAGACAGACATTCACCATGAATGATGGATGAATTCCAACGAAGAATAGAGGAGGCTGGAGGAGTTTGGAGCAAATGATGGCTGGTTGGCTTGTTTTCAAACAAACTCCTTTCGGCTACCAAGGATTAGTTTATCGTTTGGTTTTATTTAATGTTGTTGGATTTTGGCTTCGAAGTGAAATTAGTTTTTGGAAAACATTTATAAATTTTGTGCACTTTAGCCAAGTGCGTGTTTTGATTAATTTATTTCATGATATTCATATTGCCTCTCACTTTGTCTTCCTCTGCAGATATCGGGATCCCTGTTCGGCCAGTTTGAATGAAGATGATCAGCATACAACCAAATTGGTGGGAGATGGCAAGAAAAAGGTAAGTGAATGTGGAAACCACAGTACTTAAAAGATACATAAAGTCATGACGAAGTACTTAGCGGAACTTAGGTGGTCAGAGTGAAGTGGCACCTAATATGGAAAGACACGATAAAGTGTTAAGGAATTAAGGACAAAGACTAGATGTACATGCAAAGGATTGGACGATTGATGTGACAGACAGATATCTCTATTACAAATTGATTGAGATTATGTTTAGATAATAATAATAATAAATGTGTTTAGATAATAATAAAAATAAAAATACTGTAAAAGAAACAGACAGCAGGCGAGCAGACAGTTACGTTTGGAACGATAGCATGGAAGTCAGTGAACGAATTGACTGTCACATCAATATAAACCAGAACATTTCTGATTCTGTTCGTTAAAAGTTCCGAAATGGTCATGACGTCCAGAAGTATAGGGATACGGGGTCATGACGTCGAGAAGTATAGAGACACGGGGTCCTAACTACCTTCAACGGGAGGTCAGCGTGTTATGGTCATCTAGTTTGGGGTATGTTTAGTCTGATACAGGTTACAGAACCAGACAAAACTAATCAACTTTACAATTATGAAAGAACAAATCATCCGGGGGGACAAAAGATCGACAGTCTGTAGAAGAAAACCATATATTTAGATAGATAACCTGAGAGACCTAGACGTATTTCATTAACACTTCCAGTCGAAGAATGGAGAAGATCCACAATCGATTGAATCATCCTTACCGGAAATGAAAGGGGAATTTAATAACGTGGAATTTTCTATTCCCAGCAGCGTGTGATGGTACAGTACAGTAGAACACGGTTATAACGAACTCGAAGGGACCTGACATATTAGATCGCTATAACCGTAGTAATTTGCATGAAACAAAATCATTGGGACCGCAAAAAATCGTCGTCATAAGCATAGTTCGTTATAACCGTGTTTGACTGTATGAACATTACACGGGAATAGGTTTCACTAATTTGCTTGTAATATAAATAAGACGACCAAATTGAGGTAAGAAAGCAGAAGAATTTCAAGAAAAGTGTCATAAATCATGAAATTTAGGGGGGAATTCATTCCCAGAGAAATTAACACAATAGCCGACCGAATGACCGACCAATGCATATAGAAAGAGATTTGGTTGCTTCCGATTCATGCCATAAATCACGATTTGAAATTTAGGGGGAAAATTCGCTATTAAATCAATAGCCGACCGAATGACCGACCAATTCATATATAAAGAGACTCGGTTGCTTCCGATTCATGCCATAAATCACGATTTGAAATTTAGGGGGGAAATTCATTCCCAGGGAAAGTGTATTCGCTATTGGGTTAAATGACCGACCAATGCATATAGAAAGAGATTCGGTTGCTTCCGATTCATGCAGAGTTCCAGTTCTTAGGCATTCAGAAAGTATGCATCTGATTCACTTAGATCAGAAAAGGTTCATTGTTATACCATAGGCTTACCCTCTCATCGGAACCAACTCACAAAACACTTCATCTTATCGACGTCTACATAGGCCAAGTCGTTGAAGCTTTCAAAGAAAACTGAGCCTAGTGTCGCTAAACGTCTATTAGCAATAGCTGGACAGAGGCAGATGTGGAGTTCAATACTCCCAATCTCCTCCTTGTCGCCACAGCTCCTGCAAACGTCGTTTGACTCAATGCCCAGCCTCTGGTTATGTGTACCTACTAGGCAGTGCCTCGTCAATTCAGCAATTAACATAGACAACTGAAATCTTTTAAGTGAATGAAGATAGATCGACTTTATATCACAATTTGGCCAGACCACGATTCTTCACATGTCTAGGTCTGTCCACCTGCCGTTCGCCAGCACCATTGCGTTCTGTATGATCTGAAGCTTGCATGTCGACAGGGGTGTTCCTATGGTTCCGATGGAACTCTTGGGTCGTTTCTAATCTGGCAAGCTCATCAGCTTTACAGATACTTGTGATGCCCTGGTGGATTAACCAACGAACGGTTTGTCCATCTCCTGAAGTATTGAACGGCAGTCTTGGGCTGTTCTTAAATTTAGGATCATCAAATCCATGGAACTGATGGCGATCTGACTGCCTTCTGAAGAGATAAACGGCAGTCTTGGACTGTTCTTGAATTAAGAGTCATCAAAGTCCATGGAGCTGGAGGCAGTCTGACTATATGTTGGCGCCAGTGTTCATCAGAAAATTGCGACCAATGTTCGCCACTTCGGCTTAGTATACACTCCAGATATTCGCTAGCCTACGATCCAGGTTAACTTCCAGTTCCTTGCAGAGTAGCCCATATCCCACCCTACCATCAAATTTGGAGCTGTCTGTGTAAAAATTTAAATAACGACTACTAAAAGAAATGCAATCCTTCCTCTCTAACTCTAACTGGGACGTACATGAGTTCTTATTAAACAGAGTCACCAGCGTGGTTTAGCCCAAAACGTGACGTGAAATTCTCATATGGCCAATGTTGGTCCAAAGGGAAAGACAATTAAGTCTTATTGCCGCTCTAGCTTGCCTTCGCAGTGACATATACCTAGGCATGCAAGTGATCGGCCTGTTGTGATCTCCAAATCTCTAAAAACCAATGGGGGAAGTAAGAGGTACAATTTTCCCTATTTTACGAATTCTTTATCGATCATGAACTTTCTTAATGTTGTCCATCCTGTGGTTCTAAGGTGCTCCAGGTTAGGTAAATTCGACCCCGAGAGGTGACAGGCTCTCAGCCTCCAAAATGCGGGACACAATGACAAAGGAAGTGTTCAACCGTTTCGGTGACCTCCTCACTGCACTCATCTGAGTCCGATCACCTCATGCGGCGTAGGTACGCCCTTATGGGTAAGTGTACTGTGAGAAGTCTCGTCGTGCTGCCAAATTCGAATTTACTCAACATCATCAGCCGCCTGGTTTCACTCTCATTGGGCCAGCCCCATAAGACTTTAGTCATGCCGGCTACCGTGGAAGAGTCCTATGGGTTGAGGTTGCCAATTTTCCCCAGTTCAATTCTCGTCGCCTATAAATGTTTGGCTCCTTCCATGTTGACATATACAAGGCCAAGCATAGTATCACAAGCTCTCCATACAGAAGTTCCACCGATGTTTATCCACACACTAAAAACTTGTGAAGCTTCTCTAGCTAATATTACTGGATGTTTGAGTAAGGAACCGATTGAAGAAATAACCTATGCGCTCCTTCCTCATTTTTCTCCGTCTTTTCATCGGTCAATTCTTGTGGGGTCGAACAGAGAGGAACAAGAGGAATATCCATGAGGAGCACTTAATGTTCATCAAAGTTAGTAACCGATAATCTGTTGGAGTTATTTTATGGATTGGAATTGATAGCATTTATCTACAAATACTAAAACTAATGAATATGGATCCAAAAAGATCGACATATACATATAAACTCATACATATATATATGTTCAAAGGAGAACGATTCTAAATATTACCTCTCTTGAACACTGTCGTACATTAATGGTGTTTGTTTTATGGAAATTCGAGATCTTACACCAGATGATCGGCAGCGATACGGGACTTTTCAGAAACTCCCCACCTTTGGCTGACGATTGCTGGTCAAATTAGTTTTTCACCCGGGTAATTCGTATCGACTTCCGACAAATATAGCTCCCAATTACGAAATTTAGATATTTAAAAAACACTACTCCTTCTTTCCTTCATCCAATTCCTTATCCTCCTTCCGCAATTCACTGCCTTTATAGAAGACATCCCTTAGTGTTGATTCAGTAAAAAAATATTACGAAAATCATGGTTCAGTTCGCGAATTGCAATATTCTGTTCAATGATCGGTCTCATTTTTCGCTCAATGGACTTGTCAATAAGAAAATTGACACATTTGGAGTAAAGAGAGTCCTTCGAGAGATTCATCGTTACATGTACAAAAGACTTACTGTTTGGAATGCTGTATCTGGAGTGGTGTATTCGTTGGTCCTTACTTCTATAAAAATTAGAACGGTGATAACGTTATCGTCAACGGCGATCCCAGACCCATGATTGTCGATTAGTTTGTGCCCTAATTGAATGGAATGTTGACGGACCATGTCGAAGAACGCGTCGACGCACAACCGACTTATTGATGAAAATATTTGGTGAACGCGTTCCATTTGTCTTGAGATCGTGTTATTTAACCCCTCTCCATTATCATCTCTTGGTTACATGAAGTCATGTATGGCCGTATGATCCTCAATGGATAGAAAAGGAACTAATAATACATTGTTGGCTTTAAGTAGTTTCGAGAATTCGCATACCCGCTGTACAGCTGTGTGGCCCACAAGCCTTAAATTAAATTCAAACACTAATGAAAACATATTTTATTTCAATTAATATTTCTTAGTCTAAAAACACCCTAAATGTGGCCACATGAACGGTTAGATCATTAGTTGTCCCCTTTTGGTTCGGTTTGTTCGGTTCTGAGAGCTCTCAGAGATCATTTAGGTGATAAAATCCTTGGGGAAACTCAGACGCATAGAATCACAGCCAAATCACGCAGATTAGTTATGTGGCGACCGCTGAATATTGTTTGGGGTAATCCCGGTAGATGGTGCCCCAATATTCTATCCTCAAAGACCTAAATGCCCATAGCGTATGGTGTTGTTCAATTCTGACAGCTCTCATAGATGGATATATCATCACTTATATGATCAAAAAACCTTTGGAAACATTGAGAAAACATTGTTTTGGGTAATCCCGGTAGATGGCGCCCCAATAATCTATAGATAAAGACCTAAATTTCCATAGCGTATGGGAAAATTCAAAAATTTCCAATAGATGTCAGAAAATTTGTAAATTTCATCCATCAAACATGTTGTGTGTTGGCTTGTTTTGGGTCATCTGCATGTACTTTTTTTCTCATTCCCTGCTCAGTCTTTATGGTTTTAGGTCTTTCCCCTCCATTGGACCGATTGAGTTCATATCATCACACCAAATTATCCTGCACATATGTCAATCGAATATGGAATTGTAAATGTTTGATATTGAAATATCGTTGGATGGCTACTGCTCGCTTTCTTACTCAGTTGCTGCACTATTCGAATAAATTGGTTTAGCTTTGGAAATACCACAAAAGCAACATTTGAAGATGGTCCAACAGATGTTCAATTTACGTCTGACGCAACAAAAAAACGAAGAAGCCCGCATGAAATAAATTCGAAAATAATATGAAGGAGAACGTTTTCTTCATTGTCCACGAGCGTATATTTCATTTCATCCGTCTGCGATTAGAGTGGATTAAGATTGATTGTTCGAAAGCAAAGGAGAACGAAGAAGAACATATGCGACATGTGAAAGAACGAGTGCAGACAGTAGCATCCACAGAATGTGTGCACTTCAAGATGCGATGCATTCTTACCCTCAGAGAACGTAAATATGACGACAAAGAGTGTAAAGGTGAGGGGGACGCTAGATGGTTGGATGGATGGATGGTTGAATGGAAGAATAAGTCAATTATCAAATGAACACTTATTTCGTTCTGTATGAACAGAGTGGTTAAGTCGTCATGGCTTTTATGGTTGGTTTTCCGTCCATTAAATTGCTATTTGGTAACAACAAGAGAACCGAACGACTCTCAGACTGACGGTCTAACTGACTTTTATTTTGCCCTGTGTGTGTTGTGGTTATGCTTTGAACGAGGAAAACCGTTGCTTTAGCAAAATCCAGCAGCTTCACACAGTTCAGTGGAAGGACAGAATGGAGGAAAGATGCTTTATTAAAGTCAGTATTTCGAAGAGGGGATGATGTGTTGGACTCCCAACCGAATGTATGGAGTTAGATGTGCATTTACACTGTGATTCGCTTAAATAAGAAAACAATCGAAAAAAAGCATTTCATAGAAAGGAATGAGGGAAGGAAGGAGAGAGGGAGGGGAGGAAGGAGGAGGGGAGGAAGGAGGAGGGGAGGAAGGAGGAGGGAAGGAAGGAAGTAAGGATGTAAGGAAGGAAGTAAGGATGTAAGGAAGTAAGGAAGTAAGGAAGTAAGGAAGTAAGGAAGTAAGGAAGTAAGGAAGTAAGGAAGTAAGGAAGTAAGGAAGTAAGGAAGTAAGGAAGTAAGGAAGTAAGGAAGTAAGGAAGTAAGGAAGTAAGGAAGTAAGGAAGTAAGGAAGTAAGGAAGTAAGGAAGTAAGGAAGGAAGGAAGTAAGGAAGTAAGGAAGTAAGGAAGTAAGGAAGTAAGGAAGTAAGGAAGTAAGGAAGTCAGGAAGTAAGGAAGTAAGGAAGTAAGGAAGTAAGGAATGAAGGAAGGAAGGAAGGAAGGAATGAAGGAAGGAAGGAAGGAAGGAAGGAAGGAAGGAAGGAAGGAAGGAAGGAAGGAATGAAGGAATGAAGGAATGAAGGAATGAAGGAATGAAGGAATGAAGGAATGAAGGAATGAAGGAATGAAGGAATGAAGGAATGAAGGAATGAAGGAATGAAGGAATGAAGGAATGAAGGAATGAAGGAATGAAGGAATGAAGGAATGAAGGAATGAAGGAATGAAGGAATGAAGGAATGAAGGAATGAAGGAAGGAAGGAAGGAAGGAAGGAAGGAAGGAAGGAATGAAGGAAGGAATGAAGGAAGGAATGAAGGAAGGAATGAAGGAAGGAATGAAGGGAGGAATGAAGGAAGGAATGAAGGAAGGAATGAAGGAAGGAATGAAGGAAGGAATGAAGGAAGGAATGAAGGAAGGAATGAAGGAAGGAATGAAGGAAGGAATGAAGGAAGGAATGAAGGAAGGAATGAAGGAAGGAATGAAGGAAGTAATGAAGGAAGTAATGAAGGAAGGAATGAAGGAAGGAAGGAAGGAATGAAGAAATGAAGGAATGAAGGAATGAAGGAATGAAGGAAGGAAGGAGTTAAGGAAGGAATGAAGGAAGGAATGAAGGAAGGAATTAATGAAGGAAGGAATGAAGGAAGGTAAGAAGGAAGGAAGGACGGTAGTAAAGTAGGAAGGAAGCAAGAAAGAAGAAAGGAAGAAATCTAAAATTGCCATTAATAAATTAAATAATATTAAAGTAAACAACTAACTAACGAAAGGCTAAAGGCGGGCATTGTCGGCTTTGTGGCCGATATGCCCGCACGTTTTAAATTTTCAATGATATGCCGCAATCATTCGAAATCAGAAAAAAACTAGGAGCAACATTTGCAGGGGATCTTACTTGAGGTGCTTAAGTGGTTTCTAGTTTCTGGTTTGGCTTTGTAAAAACTTGTGTCCCTATTCGCATCATACACAGTGTATGCATGTAGTGCAAATACTGTAAGAATTACATACCTTAACGGTGGCATGGGTTCCATAATCATATCATGTCATGACATCCATGATTTAAGTATAGAGAGCTTCTACCTTTCCACAATTCTTTTCTGTTCTGTTTTGCTCTGCTCTACTCAAAGGTTACTCAGAGGTGGGTATGAACATCCATGTCGGCTAGATGGATGGTGGCCACGTCGCACTTTTTTTGGTCTACAAACATGCGAAAAATATTGCTGCTTTATGTAATAAGCACTCGTATCTCTATACTTTTGTAGAGAAGTAAGTAATAGATCAACGTTAACATATGTATGTTAGTTCATCTGTCTGTCCGTCCGTCTATCAGTCCATCTTCCAACTACAGAATTGAGTTGTACAAGAATGCATGAAGTACAGCCAACAATACAACAACGTTGGATGACGTCTCAACATGGCTAACTATATGTCTGTATAGGGTCAAGTTTGAGCAGACCATCATTCGGTTTGGACAGAACAGCAAGAAGCAGGAAGTTCTCCATAAAAACCTCTTGCTATAATTTCTTAATTCGCCTCAATGTGAAAGCTGGGCCAAAAAAAACTCTATGAATGTTGCAGAAAGTTATAATTTTCAAATTCGAAACATGTTGAACGAAATTAATGGAATTGACGGCATTGGCAGGCTACTGAGAAAATGCTGATTGCCTTCGCGTGTTAATTTTTGTACGAGAGTGGTATACCTGGAATTATAGTTCGGGGTAAAACAGGGAATGAGAGAGCAATATTCATTATTCAGGGATGAGAAGGAGACACTTCGCTTTCTAGAAGCTCAAGGCAGGGGCTATCCAGCCAGAAATAACCCAGAGATATTCGAAAGAAATGTGGGAGAAAGTAAGGAAGCAAGTGAGGAACGAAGAAGGGGGGAGCAAGAAGAGGTTATATGCAATTGAGGAATTGTGAAGGGACGTATGACCGCGCAATAGACTCTCCGGAGGAGTGCTATTTAGATTAGAAGTCTTCAGACTTAAACTAAAAAGGGAGGAAGGAAGAAAAGGAGAAAGAGTGATGAATAAATGTAGTTAGTTGGGAAGTAGGGAGGAATAAAGTTAAGAAAGGATGGAGGAATGGAAGGAATAATCATGGGTCCATATAGAGAGAGTGAGCAGGGGCTGATATCCGGTCCATCCTGGAACAAATCAGGAATAATCGAAGGAAAGGTGGGAGGTAGGGAGAAAGCAAGAAAGGAAGTGTTGTGCACAGTAAGGGAGGGAGCAAGCAGATGTTGTACGCTATTAAGTGAGGAACGGAGTAAGGAGGGAAACAAGGAAAGGTTGTATGCCTTTAAAGGTATTGTGAAGGGACGTAGGACTTCGTAAAAGGTGCTCAGGCGGAGTGTCTAGAACTTTTCGGGGGTAAAAGAAGGGGGAAGAATGGGCGAGAGAGCGATGGAGTTAAGATTGGAGTTAATAAGAAAGAGTGGATGAACGCAGTTAAGAGGAAAGGATGAAGGAATGGATTTAAGAGGAAAGGAATTAGAAGAAAGGATGGAGGGAGGAAGGAAAATGGATCCATAGAGAGAGAGTAGGGGGATGCACTCCGGCAGAATGTTATCCATTCTGGAAGAACTCAGGGATATTCAAAGAAAAGATGGGAGATAGGGAGAAAGTAAGGAAGGAATTGAGGAACGGTGTAAGGGAGGGAGTAAGATGAGGTTATATGCTATTGTGAAATTGTACAATTGAAGAGTAGAAGGAATGAAGAGAGGCAGTGAGGGAAGAATGAAGTTAAGAGGGAAGTAGGCAGGAATGGAGTTAAGAGAAAAGATTGGAGGAATGGAAAGACGGGAGGGAAGAAAAGAAGGAAGGGAAGGCGCAAAGAAGGAAGGGATATGGATGTGTCCATAGAGAGAAAGAGAGCAGGGGCTGTTCTCTTGCAGAATTTTATCCATTCTGAAACAACTCAGGAATATTCGAAAGAAAGGTGATAGGTAAGGTGATAAGAATGTGAGGAATGGAGTGTGGGAGGAATTGAGTTAAGAGAAAAGATTGAAGGAATGGAAAGACGGGAAGGAAGAAAAGAAGGAAGGGAAGGCGCAAAGAAGGAAGGGATATGGATGGGTCCATAGAGAGAGCAGGTACTGTTCTCTTGCAGAATGTTATCCATCCTGGAACAACTCAAGAATATTCGAAGGAAAGGTGATAAGTATGTGAGGAATGGAGTATGGGAGTAAAGGAGGGAGCAAGAAGAGGTTCAATGCTATTGAGGAATTGTGAAAGGACGTATGACCCCGCAAGATCGAGTTGGTTCGTCATTGTTTTATAAGGAGTGACCGTCATGTTGCCTTGTGGATGCTACTTTGAGTTGTGTAGCCTCGTAGGAGAAATCCTCGTGAAGAACAACAATTTCGTAGCAGAAAATGAGCCAAGCATAGTAATGAGCTAGTTTTCTATCGTTGGAAAGAGCAAAAGAAGAAACGAACACGGAGAGTATTTTTGGAAATTAGTGTTGCTAATAGTTGTATTATCCATAATTTTAGCGATTTTTAGTAAAAGGCAGGGTTGAAAGAAGGTAGGGAGGCGGGAATAATGGAAGCTATGGAATTGTGAGGAAGAAATAAAGGAATAAAGCAAGATAGGCCAAATAGAATGAAGAAAGAAGTGAGGGATATCTATGAGTTATGAATCGCTGAATTCCTAAATTCAAACTAGGCTTTATAACGACCTTGAAGCCTCAGCGATACTAGAAGGAGGGAGTTATGAAGGGAATGGAGTGATGAATGGAATGGAGTGATGAAGGGAATGGAGTGATGAAGGGAATGGAGTGATGAAGGGAATGGAGTGATGAAGGAAATGGAGTGATGAAGGGAACGGAGTGATGAAGGGAACAGAGTGATGAAGGGAATGGAGTGATGAAGGGAACGGAGTGATGAAGGGAATCTAGTGATGAAGGGAACGGAGTGATGAAGGGAATGGAGTGTATTGGGGAGAATTAAGCACTGCAATCTTAAATTAGGAACTTGCTAATGGGACGTAAAACGCACAACAAAACGAACTGCTGCTCACATTTCACGAGAGCTTGAGAATTCTTCAGCTTCAGATAGACCAGTAAGCGTGGCTCATGAACTTATGTTGATAATGGTAAATGGAAAAGTTTGCAACGCACTAAAAGACACAAACTCAACCCAGAAGTGCTACTTATGTGGATCCTCGTGTAAAGAATTTAAAGGTGTTGACATTTCGTTGCCTTAAGGCAACGTTTTGCATGTCCTGCTGGTCTAGGGCTTTGATCTATGTGCAATAGCCAAGTTTCTGTCTCCTACCAGCTAGCCTAGAGTCCGTTATTGAAAGTGTGAAACACTAACCACTTGGTGCGGTATCTACATGTTTCACATTCAGCTCACTCAAACTTAGTGCCACCTTTACTCGTTTTTTTTTTGGTTCATATGAACTGTAATTCTTTTCAAATTGACCCACACATTTCTACAGGGATAGAACAGCGCAAAACGCTACTTAGACGTAGACAGCTCTAAGGTATAACCATAACTTGTACCAAGTCTATGTGAGATAAGATGGTGTTGCATAAAAACTGGTTATATAATTAGATTACACTAAACTACCGTTAGATTAAGCCTAATTCCGATAAGGCTATGAAAACAACAAACAACTGCCAAACAACCAATCATTGCGGTGTCGGTGTTCTATAGCCAAAAACGTATCGTAGCCGTCGCCATCGCCATTGCCATCGTCGTCGTCGTCGTGTATGTGTTTTTGGCTTTAATTATATGGCTAAAAGCCATAATAGACACATAAACTAGACAGAGAGACTACTGCATCTAAAAAAACGTAAACCGAATACTGTTACAGTAGACGAGACGAATGGATGGATGGACAGACGTACAGAGTGATTCGGGGCCAAATAGTTTGGACGAGTGTAGACAGATATGTACGTACGTAGCCCGAACATGTTCTGGGGCAATACATGGCTCGGAAGGCGCAAAAAGTGCAGACTGACAGACATAAAGAACGCCAATTTGTTAAGCTATTAATGACAATTCAAAGTCTACCGTTTGTCAAAGCTCCAGCACATGGTGGATGGGGATGGATGGATGGCTTGATAGAGACAGAGATAACACAGCGAAAAGCGAAACGAATTAAATCACCGAAATGACCCCAAGTCAAAACATGGAAGTGAAGTGGGGAAGAAAAGGAAGTAAATGCGGCTGGCTGGAAAATGCAGAAGCTCATGAGAGTTTGCAAATTGAATGGAAACGCTTTTGGGGTGACTAAAGGAATAGATGGATATTTAGTAAATGTGGTTGTGGATGGATGCTGGCTGGATGGATATGTTAGAATTTCTCTTGTGGATGTAATGAACGGTTTGGAAAATGTTTGTTGTTAAGCCAAAGCAACAACAATCAAAAGCCAAATAATGAAGTTTGGTTTTGGTGGCCAACTAGTTATCATCATCATCATCGGACCAGGCCAGCCCATCAGGCAGTCTGCCAGCCAGGCCATGTTGGTGGCTAAAATCGTGATTAGCGGTATTTTAATGATATTTAAGACTTCAACTTTAAAATGCGTCGCATCTTGTCATAGACGAGGCGAGACGAAGCGAGAGAGAGCGAACGAACGAACGAGCGCGAGATGAAATCGAAACGATCATTATCAAAATGTGATCATACACGACGATGATGGGACATGAGCTTACAAACAACACAAACGTGGCACAGTGTTTGCAAACCACAACATCAATACCATGATGATATCGAAAGCTCAACGATATCTAGTTTTAATAGGTAAAATTATCTTGAGGCTGGGTAATCAAACAGCTTTTGCAGGAGCTGTGAGGATGATGAGACTGAGAGCGTCGAACACATTCTCAGCCTCTGATTAGTGACACAACTTTCTTTGAAGACTTGGGCAATGTGTTTTGTGAGTGGCTCAGTTGTTCCGATGAGGAAGGAAAAACCTTGAGACCGTCGAACATATCTCTGTCTCTTTTCGGCTATGAAAGTGAGAGCATCGAATACCTTCTCCGTCTCTTTTCGGCTATAACCAGAAGACGTTTAGTTTTTTGAGGCTTGGGCGACTTGGTTACATAAAGTGTTCAGTTGGTTCCGATGAGAAACGAAAAGCCTTGAGAGCGTCGAACACCTTCTCTTTCTCTGTCTCTTTTCGGCTACGAAACTGAGAGCATCGAACATCTCATCTGTTTCCGTCCGGCTATAACCTGAAGACGTGTAGTGACTCAGCTTTCTTGGGAGACTTGGTCAGATAAAGTGTTTTGTGAGTGTCTCAGTTGGAAAAGCCTTGAGAGCGTCGACCACCTTCTCTGTCTCTGTTCTGCTATGACCAGAAGACGTTTAGTTACACAAGTCTCTTTGGAGACTTGGGCAACTTGGCCAGATATAGTGTTTTGTGAGTGGCTCAAATTGTTCCAATGAGAAACGAAAAACATTAAGAGTGTCGAACATATATCTGTCTCTTTTCGGCTATGAAACTGAGAGCATCGAACATCTTCTCCGTCTCTATCCTGCTATAACCAGAAGATAAAGTGTTTTGTGAGTGTTTCAGTTGGTTCCGATGAGAAGTGAAAAGCCTCGAGGGCGTCGAACACCTTCTCTTTCTCTGTCTCTTTTTGGGCTACGAAACTGAGAGCATCGAACACCTCCTCTGTTTCTGTTCGGCTATATCCAGAAGACGTGTAGTGACTCAGCTTTCTTGGGTGACTTGGGCGACTTGGTCAGATAAAGTGTTTTGTGAGTGTCTCAGTTGGTTCCGGTGAGGAACGAAAAGCCTTGAGAGCTGTCTCTGTTCGGCTATGACCAGATGACGTTTAGTGACACAACTCTCTTTGGAGACTTGGGCGACTTGGCCAGATAGTCGGGCTGCCATCACATCCTTGGACTTGGTGACTCAACATTCAAGAACAGTCCATGACTGCCACGCATCTTTTCAGGAGCTTGGTGTGCAGTGTGCGATATTCACCTTATTTGGGTGCCAGGGCATGGGGACATCCCAGGGTCAAACTACTTTTGTAAAAGCTTCAGGGACGTGGAAGATATTGAAAGCGTTGAACACCTTATATGCCTCTGTCCAGCTATGGCTAAAAATGTTTAGTGACACAGGGATCTGCTTTCTTCAAGAGCTTGATCAACTTGGCCAGTACAGACGATATTCACCTTATTTGGGTGCCAGGGCATAGGGACATCCCAGGGTCAAATGACTTTTGTAAGAGCGTTGAACACCTTATGTGCCTCTGTCCAGCTATGGCTAATAGATGTTAAGTGACACCGGGATCTGCTTCTTCAAGAGCTTGAGCAACTTGGCCAATATAGACGTGGGTAGGATAGGGCGCTTCGTGAGTGGCTCAGGTTGGTTCCGATGAGGGACGAAAAGCCCATGTTATCAAAATCTACCTCTTCTGGTGTAATTGAGTCGGAAGGAATTCAAAGAGAAAAATTCGAGTATGTAATCATACTATAGAGTATACATCCTCTCTCGGCGTGCTTCCCATAACAAAGCCACCTGGTGACGAAACCAGTCGATAATTTGGAGTGTATGGAGATTTCACCCATCATCTTCCCAGTCTTTTGACTTAACATCGCCTTAACATTCGATTCGATTAGATAGCTTAATGAATATACGAGTTTGAAAACTCTTCTTCTCACGTTCCTTTTTAAAATGTTACTCCCTTACCATTATCATCTTGACTCAGAGCGAATTCCGACATATCATTCGACATTAACTGAAAGGAGAAGTACGAACTATTTACTCTCACTTTTCTTGCGGCTGCAACCACTGTGCTTTTGAATCTTTCCAAAGATTCCACATAAAATCCGTTGATAGGTATAGCCAGCGATAATTGCTAAATCTACCAGATAAGCCTCTTAGTAGAGACAACAGCATCCAGCCAGCCAGCCATCCAGTCATCCTCCAAGAGCTAACAACAAAATCTGTCACTGTTACTTATGTCGCAGCTGCGACAGACGACACTTTGCTCATACATATCATTCCATTTTCAGCCATTACTTTGTATCATATCCTTTTCTGTATGTCCGCTGAGAGATGGAGTATTTAATTCAACATTTTTCTCTTATTATTATTCATTTCAGGCAATTACATTGGCCAAAACCTGTGAGGCGACCACAGAAATGCGCGAATGTCGTTCACCCAAAGACTGGTCGTTGTTGGCTTTGCAGAATACACGTACGGGCAAATCACATTATTTGGTCATATGCAGATGTCCAGATCATTTTAAAATGGGTAAGTTCACACACACACATAAAAAGCTAATTTTTTTGCAGTAACTGCTAAGCCATAGCAGATAAAATTTAATCTATTTTTGTTGCTGCAAAATGTTGTCAAAGAAGCATTTCTTCTTTTGAACTGATTTTTATCAAATATGTTCAGGGAGAGAAAACTATATCGTGATGAAAATCCATCAGTCTATAGACAATGGTAATGTAACATGTCTTAGGCGATGCTAACATTATCCAAAACGCTTTGTGGTGAGATTTTCGTGTATATGAATATTTACAAAAATGTAAATGTAAACACTCTATAAAGAAGCTCCACTGATGAGTTATCCCCACACAAGATATGATATGTGTATATGACCGAAGTGTGCATTGGTTTAGAGTGGTTCTCCACCTTTCCATTACAAAAAAAATACCCTTCGTACGAAGAAACAACTTGATCGAAATAGCTGGCATTTGGAATATTTTCCTTAAAAAAGTCTAAAAGTTAATCAAATTCGAGCACTAATTAAAGAACACAAAAACTAGAAATATTTCATTTTGCTCCAAACCTAACAAGGGAAGAGAAATATTTCAACATTCAATATGTTAGGTTAGGTTGTATACCCAGGGTATACACCTAGGCCTGAAGGTCGGCCAGTTATGTGCTCTCAATAGAAAACCGAAAGGGGACACTTGAAAAAAAAAAAACAATTATGTTTCCTATGTCGACTAAGAACATCCATAATTTCGACCATCCCGTGACCTAACTTCCTCGAGTTTAGGTAATTTCGATCCCGAAATGTGACAACCTCGAAAAGGCGGGGTAATGACAGTGAAACTGTTCCACCGTTTCGGTGTTCTCACCGCATGCCTGGCACTCATCCGAATGCTATCGCCAGATGCACCCTTAGAGGGTAAGTGACAAGTCCCATCGTGCTGCTGAGTTCAATTTTACTCAGCCTCATCACTCATCTGGCTTCACTCTCATTGGGACCGTCCCAAAAGACTTTGGTTGTTGTTGTAACAGATTTAGAGGGAGCTGAGATGATAATCCTTAAGTCTGAATTGTTCTAGACTTGGTTTCGGCATGTATCCAATTATAGCGGGAACCATTGTTCATCATCGTTCTCATGTTGTCCGGCTGATATTTGCATCTTCTTCAAGGTTGATGTTAAGGGAATGGGAATGGAATGTTAATCGAGTTATACCACTATCCACCACTAGGGGCTCTGCATTTAATGTCAACAGTCATGTTATGTATCGTTAATGGCTATTTGTTTCATCCCTGGACCTTGGAGCAATCGAAATGACAATTTTTATGTGAAAGTGTGTTCGGATGAGAAAATTTTCCTGCAGAAACTCTGATTTATGATGAATAGTGCAAAATTGGTTGATGTTGAATTTTACCGGGAATCGAACCCAGCACCTTCAGATTGCAAGACGTGCACACTTCCACTGAGCTATGAAGGCCATGTAATACTTTGGTCGTACCGCCTACCGTTGAAGAGTCCCAGGTTAATCTATGGGCTGCAGCAGTCCATTTCCCTAGATCAATTCTCGTCGCCTGGATTGGTTTGGCACCTTCCATGCTGACAGATTCAAGACCTGATTCTTCTCCGGCCAGTTTATCAGCCCTTTCATTACCTTCGATCACACAGAGCCCTGGTACCCATACGGTCTATAGCTGCCCCTTTGATGAGAATTTATCTTCTTCCTGCTTCCAATCTACTATTCACGATTTCATCGTGATCGATATTATCGCCACTTGGCTATCCGTGCATATTCTCACCGACCCGACTGTGCCTTGTTCATTAAACCATTTCACACATTCCGTTATCGCCTTAAGGCGTTTGGTTAGGTTGAATGAGATGTCCGTTAGTTGAGACTACTCTCGGGCCGGCCTGCATTCAGTGCTTTGTGGTTCCCGCAAATGAAAGAGATCGAGGAAAGAATATGCCAGAGGAGAAGAGTGGTAGATTACAAGGCGAATGTAGAATGAAGAGAATGGTGGGGCTATCGTTCTCAATTATTCATAAGGTCCTCGAAGACCCTGCACCCTAGGTAGGCTACACCTTTGCCTGAAAGACAGTGTTATGGTCCGGAAGACGGAATGATTTTTCTAAGGAGAAGTATTCAGTGTAGATTCCTAAATCTGTTACTCCGTCCATCTTAGATTCGTCTGTGTAGAACTCCGTCCAGAATCTCTGGACGGAGTTTTTGTAATACAGTTCCTGAAAACTGTTCTCTCTGGAATAATATCGGTTTTGTACTCCGATTCGGAGAAACCCGTAAGTTTGCCCAATATCTCTGGGAGATTCGAAGTGAAATGCGATTGGATCTATTGTCTCCATTGCCCTCGTTGATGTTGTTCGAATGGCTGGCAGCACATTAGTTGAACTTTCTGGAGTATTTTTATGTTGCACTTAGTTTCCATCGATATCCACCTGACCGCAGAGGCGTAAGTCATAATGGGTCGGATTACGCTTGTGTAAATCCAGAGTCGCCATTTTGAGCCTATTGCCCCTCTGCATTAGGCCCAACATCTGAGGGTCTTCTCTGCCCTTCCATCTTAGCTTTCGATCCAGGATAACTCCCAGATTCAACATTCTTCTCCAGGAATGTCTAATCGTTGTAAGTGCCGATCTTTCTCTTCCTTGTGAATAAAAAGATTTCCGTTTTCCGGGTTTACGTTGAGACTCCTTAGTCGTGCCCAGCTATAAGATATGTTCAGGGTCTCAGTGGCCCTTTTGCATTAGTGGTTAGGATTCTTTCCCTTCATGAGTACCGCCCCATTGTCTGCGTAACAGATTGATTTGAATCCTTTTTCAGTTAGAATACTCAGTAGACAATTTATGGTAGTTACCCACAAGAGTGGAGATAAAATTCGCCCTTGTGGTGTACCTTGCCATACCTTGTCCGGCGGAATATAAAGACCTTATTTGATCTCCAATTGAAAAGGTTCAGGTGGGCCATATTTGATATTTTGGGGAACTTTTTTCATAGACTCTCCTGCTGCAAAATGGTTCCATACATAAAATTTAAGCCAACCACTTATTCCAATGTGGTGAGGGCAGCAGAAGTCTCTCCACTTATTTTACCTTTTTTCGATAATTCTTTGGGTACTTTTCCCATAATTTGGAATTCAATTTCTTTCTGTTGACTTAACTAAATCCTGTGATTTTTTCTTACATTTCAGAGGGTCCCATGGCTCATGATCAGCCCACATATGCCAGTGTACCCGGCATCCGTGTCTTTGGCATGATGTGTGTGAAGCCCGGCTATTCGGTGCGCAAACCTTCGGCTCAACCACCAAAACGTTATCAGTTGCAAAAGCCTTTCTACAGACCAGGATCACAAACCTCATATGGCCAACAATCGAACAGTAATGTAGGTGGCTCCTCCAGCAGCAGTTCATCCCAGCAATATGGCGGTTCTAAGGACACCTATGGCAGACCCTCATACGGAGGTAGTTCTTCATCCTCATCGTCATCATCGTCGTCGTCTTCTTCCGGCTCTCAATCTTCTTTGTCGGGCTTCAATTCCGCCACCAGCAGCAATTATCATGGCTCCGATTCCTTCCCAGCCCAGGCCAACTATCAATACTTGAATCGACCCGAAAGTATAGCCAGTTCCAGTTTCAACAACAACAACAATAATAACAACAACAAGAACTATAGACCAGAACCGGTATCGATCAATAACTTCCCCGGTGGCAGCTATGGCCGCACCAATGAACGCGAGGGAGCCGATAACATTGAGGCAGCCACCGAGGTCGACAACAAGCTGCTGATCAATACCTCGACACAGTCGAGCGATGAGGTACGAACCACCCTGAGCGAGGAGACCACAAAGGCGGCCGAAGAATTGAAACGTGACAAGCGGTCGTTGAACGAGAACACGGTCGATGGCGATGCGGATGATATGCCCGAATTCCCCTGGGATCGTGTTATAGAGTTCGAGAAGACCGTGGTGTGGGACTAAACACCAAAACCGGGGGACAAAACATACTAGACAGGGGTGTAGGTAGCATTTTTTTAATAGAAATTCTTTCCCAAGCTAAGTTAAGGACAAAAACACGAGATTAAGATTTTATTTTTGTATTTTTTTTTGCTCTAAACGAAAAAACTTAACATACTGTGACTGAAATAAAAGAAAACAATACACGATCGATTCGGTTCGATATTAAACAAAATTCTGAAAAGAAGAAAATGTTTCCCGATGTTTGGCGAATTTGTCAACAGATTTCTAAAGCCAACTGGGATCACAACACATAAGCTTAAGTTAATTTTTTAAGTGTAAGTTCTTTTGTAAAAAACAAAATGAATCCATATGAACGTAAACTAATTATAACAATGAATTAATTAAATAATTTGCATTTGACCATAGTAGTTATCGCACTTTTATGTAGAATTTTCTTTTTATACAAAAAACAAAAAAAAAATTATTTAATTAATTCGTTTGTTTGTCTTTCATCTGTGTGCATTTAATTGAGACACTAAATTATAAAGAAAGCTTAGTTTTTAATGCTAATTAGATATTTATTATTATATACATTACTATTACACATACATACATAAATAAATATTTATATATTGCAAATATAAAACCACTAAAAGCTATGTACACCGTGTACATTGTACACTGTGTCCTGTAGTTGTGGCGAGCGAGTGAGTGACACACCACATAAAAAACGAAAAATTGAAATTAAATTTGAAAAATTTTTAAATATTCATAAGCGGCATTTACTAGAGAATAATTTAATTTAAGCGACATTTTTTTACGGTTTAGAAAAATGACAAACAAAATCAATTAATAACCTTTATAGGCTAATCGCATTTATGCGTGCGTTTAAATGCATATGTAATAAATAAATTATTTATATGATGATGACTTTTTATAAATAAAAATAAACAAAATAAAAAAAATCACAATTGTTAATTTATTCAACCAGCTCATAGCCACATATCCAAAGTAAAGTGAAACACTATACCCTCCACCTCCAGGATGGGGGGTATACTAACTTTGTCATTCCGTTTGTAACACCTTGAAATATCGACCTGAGACCCTATAAAGTATATATATTCTTGATCGTCATAAAATTCTAAGACGATCTAGCAATGTCCGTCCGTCCGTCTGTCAGTCTGTCCGTCTGCTGAAAGCACGATAGCATCTACACGAAAGGAGCTAGAACGTTCATATTTTCCATAAATGCGTCTTATAGTCGTAGATCGGTTGGGATTGAAACCGGGCGAAATCGGCCCAAAGGAAAATTTTTTCCCTAACAAGGACTATAAAAAACCCACAATAATCCCTAATATTTTAGCGTATTTAAGCATGTTTTTTGAATATGTCTGTTTATATTTGCTTGATATTTCGTATGCGCATTCCCCTTATAGCAAAAACGTGCACCATAAAGTGATTCTTATTTGTAGGGGGTGAAATGGGGCAAAAAAGGGATAAAAATGGTACATATTAAACGACAACAGCTAGAAACACGATTTTGGGTGTGTATATTCCTCTAATTGAGTAGATACATAATATAAAAGTATTTTTTCCAAATTCGTACTTTTAAGGGGTAAAATGGGAATAGAGGGATAAAAATGGTACCAACCAAACGACTGTACCTAGAATAATGAAATTCGGTGTATACATTCCTCTGATTGCATAGACAAGTAAAATACACGGATTTTTCAAAATTCGTACATTTTTTGGGGTAAAATGAAAAAAGGGGATAAGAATAGTACAAATCAAATGACCGCAGCTAGAGTCATGAAATTTGGAGTATACATTCCTCTGAGTGTGTAGACACGGAAAATAAACTGATTTTTCGAAATTCGTACTTTTTGGGGTCAAAATAGAAAAAGGGGATAAAAATAGTACCAACCAAATGACCGCAGCTAGAGTCATGAAATTCGGAGTATACATTCCGTTGACTACGTGACATGAAAAATAAAAGGTTTTTTTCGTACTTCGTACTTTCAAGGGATACAATGGGTACGGAGGGATAAAAATGGTACCAACCAAACGTTTGCACCTGGAATAATGAAATTCGGTGTATACATTCCTCTGATTGCGTAGACACTTAAAATAGACAGATTTTTCGAAATTCGTACCTTTTTGGGGTTAAAATGAAAAAAAGGGGATAAAAATAGTACCAATCAAATGACCGCAGCTAGAGTCATGATATTTGGAGTATACGTTCCTCTGACTGCGTGGACACGGAAAATAGACGCATTTTTCGAAATTCGTACTTTCAAGGGATACAATGGTACAAAGGGATAAAAATAGTACCAACTAAACGACTACAGCTAGAATGATGAAATTCTAATTGCGTAGAAACGTCAAGGGGGAAAAATGGTACCAACCAAATGGGCGCAGCTGGAATCATGGAATTCGGTGTATACATTCCTCTGACTACATATACACGTAAAATAAAAAGTTTTTTTCCAAATTCGTAATTTTTCTTTTAAGGCAAAAAATTGGTTGGATCGTGAAGTTAGGTTTTTTTTTGCACTATGTACGTCTGATAATAGATTTTCAAAATTTGTACTTTTGGAATTAAAATAGAATGAAAATACAACCAACTATAGCACACACTGTCTACCAATGTTTATGGTATTTAAGCTTTTTGAAAATATAAATATAAGAATATTTATTTTTTGATTTGAAATAAATAATGGTTTGAAATAATCAAAATATTATATTTATTTATTAAATTTGTTCAATATTTGTATTTGTTTTGGTTTGGCTATATTAAAAAATTTATATTTCCCTGTAATATTACTGCACTTCTACGAAAACCGACAACCTCTGTGAAATGCAATCCATGGTGGAGGGTATATAAAGTTCGGCCCGGCCTAACTTAACGCCGTTTTTACTTGTTTTCTAATAATTGTGGCTTACATTAATACCTTTGTTGGGGAGGATGCCAAAGCTTTAAATTTGTGAAAAAATTCATGTTCCAAAAAAATGGGGATGGGGGGTCAACGACTCTACATAAAGAGGCATTGCATTAATAGATGACTATAACAATGTGCTGTGCCGTAATATTTTGTAATTCTCCTAGAACGGTGGGAGCGAATTTTATAAAAATGTTTGCTTTTGTTTGGGAGCCCCCTTAAGCATAATAGGAAGTCTATCAACTTTTCCCCTTAAGGACTGGTGATTGGGAGTAGATATGTTTGGGGAAAATGTTGGGGAGGGAAAATTAATGGCGGTCAGTCTTACATGTCTCCACTCTAGTGGCTACTGCAGAGCAGTTTTGGGTGTTTCGTTCATAAAAAAATTAAAAACAAGTAAAGAAGTCGGGCATGGCCGACTATATAATATGTATATACATCGCTTTGATTACTAATCCCAGGTGTTTCATGGGAGCAATTATATGTAGTTCTATAAATTATACAGTAACGAATATGGTAAATAATATGGTAATTGATCCAATTTTCCGGCAGATATTCCGAGTAAAGTAATATAACATGATCTAGAAAAATTGATCAAGATCCAATGACAAATACAGATTATACAGCAATAATGGCATGAATCGGACGGACATTTTAAGGGGGCCTATAACAACAACTGGGGGCCTCTATATAGTTCTCCTTTAAGGGAAGGTATTCCTGGTGGAAATATATCATGATCTGCCATATTTGATCAAGATCCGATGTAAGATGTACATTGTAAAGAGTGATTTTTTTGAGGTTAGGATTTTCATGCATTAGTATTTGACAGATCACGTGGGATTTCAGACATGGTGTCAAAGAGAAAGATGCTCAGTATGCTTTGACATTTCATCGTGAATCGTCTTACAAACGAACAACGCTTGCAAATTATTGAATTTTATTATCAAAATGCGTGCTCTGTTAAGAAAGTTCATTGCGCGCTTCCATTTTATGGTCAGTTTAATCGACCCACTGAAGCGGCTATTCGGGCTATTGTGACTAAATTTCGCACCAAATTTACATTGTTGGACATAAAACCACCAACACGCTTACGTAGAGTGCGAACTGAAGAAAATATCGCAGCTGTATCGGCCAGTGTTAATGATGACCACCAATTTTCGATTCGTCGCCGTTCGCACCAATTGGGTCTCTGTTACTCAAAAACGTGGAAATGCCAAAATTGGACTAAGCGGATGGACCACCTAAGACGCAGCCGCGGTCAACATTTAAATGAAATTATCTTCAAAAAGTAAATGTCATGGACCAATCTAACGTTTCAAATAAAGAACCGATGAGATTTTGCAAATTTTATGCGTTTTTTTTTTTTTTTAAAAGTTAACAAGCTCTTAAAAAATCACCCTTTATAACCCATTTAGGTTTTACCAAAGTATGGACACATATATTTTGTATTCTTAGTTGAAATATAATATAATCAGCAAAATTTGAAAAGCTTCCGAAGTAGTAAGGACGCTACATTAAAAAGTGACCCTTATAGATCACTTTCAAAGATCACTGCAAAATTGTATCAAGATCCAATGCACGATGTGGGTTCTAGAACGATAACAGTGTAAACCGGGGGCCCATTTGTATGGGGACTTTACCAAAACATTTACTATATAGGTCTGGCTTTCAAAATAGGTGTTTCTAGTCTAAATGTAACATTGTGTGGGAAATTTGATTAAGATACGATGATAAATGTGCAGTAAGAGCAGTTAGAGCAGTAATATTGTAAATCGGAGGTAAATTTGTATGGGGGCTATATCAAAACACGGACCCAAAAAAGTATAAAATATATGGGGTCCACCTTAAGGGTTGAATACAAAGGGTAGGTATGTTCTGAGAAAATATTGGGACTGGAAAAATATTTGGGGTTGGTCGTGCATTTGATTCCACTAGGGGCCACCTTGGGACAGTTAGAGCTATACAAGTGTAGTTTTTGTATGGGAGCCCCCTTAAGGGACAGGTTTGTTTGGGGAAAATGTTGGGGAGTGAAAATTAATGGGGCGAGTCTTACATGTCTCCTCTCTAAGGGTGACTCGAGAACTTTTAGGGTCTATAAAAATAAAAAATGTATGGCGGCCACCTTAAGGTTTGAAGATAAAGGGTAGCTACGTTCTGAGAAAATATTGGGCTACAAACATATTCGTGTTTACTCATACATTTGACTCCCTTTCGGCAGTTAGAGAGATGGGAGAAAATTTTATAAACATTTAATTTTTGTATGGGAGTCCCCTTAAGGAGTGTGGATAGGGGGTATGAGTGGTCGAAAAAAATGTTGGGTAGGGAAAATTTATGTGGGTAGGTCTTACATGTAACTCCTCTGGGAGCGACTCCCAGGCAGTTTTGGGGACTTTTTGTGTATTTTTACCCCTTTTCACTCACTTTAGACCCCAATGAACACACTCCCCATTTTTCGCCCATGGCCGTTCTTGCGTTTCCAAATCGAATTCCCCTAATATATATGTAGATAATCGTCAACCTGAGTGCTGAAAAGCAATGCATAGGTTACTTTTTTCATGGGAGAAAGACATTGATTTTTTTGGACTATACGTCCATTCTCTGAAAGAAAATGAATATTTAAGGATTCGTATAGTTTCGAATAAAACAATAATACACTGGCGCCGCATAGTTTGTCATGCTTTATAAAAGGTCTTCGTCAGTTTTCCAAGTGCTGCTAGCGACTTGAGGACGTTGTTCCTACTTCTCATCTTATCGCAAAGCTAACAGACCTTGTTGTAAACAGTGTGATTGACGATTTTTTACTTTTAAGGGATGAAAGAGATAAAAAAGGGGAAAAATGGTTCCAGCTATGTTTGTGAAAGACTTTAGACCAATCAGTCTGTCATCCTTCCTCCTTAAGACAATGGAACGAATCTTAGACATTTATCTAAGAGGAAGCATAGACAACAATCTTATAAGCGACGCTCAGCATGCCTATATCAAAGGCAAGTCTACCGAGAGCGCTCTTCATGAGGTCGTTTGTTACATAGAAAGGAACCTGGAAAGTAAGGATAATACTCTTACAGCGTTTCTAGACATAGAAGGAGCCTTCAATAACATTGAAGCCAATACAATTAGCAATTCATAAAGGGATCTACATGTTCCGAACTTCCTGATTGAATGGATTGACTCGATGCTACGACATCGAGTTATAAATTCAACCTTGGGAGCTGGAACTATAAGGAAACTGGTGACCAGGGGAACACCACAGGGGGGAGTTTTATCTCCTCTTCTGTGGCTTCTTGCTGTCAAAAGTATCCTCAGATCCCTTTCAGATGAAGGTAACAAAGTAATTGCATATACAGAAGACGTTGTAATATTGGTAGGAGGAAAATTTCTACCAACAATCAGCGATCTGTTGCAAGGAGCACTGAGGAAATTATCTGATTGGGCTGGAGACAGTGGCCTAAGCATTAGCCCTAGGATAACTGAGCTAGTCCTATTTACAAGGAGATATAACATAGAACCATTTAGGAAGCCAATCCTTGATGGAACGGAGCTCAAACTCTCTCATGAGGCCAAATACCAAATACTCTACATGTGCAGGAACTCCATAGGCAAGAGCTGGGGTCTGAAACCAAATGTTGTAGACTGGATCTACCGATCGGTTGTCACCTATGGATGTTGGGTATGGTGGGGTGCAATGAGAGTGAGTAGACTCCGGGCAAAGTTAATGAAAACGCAAAGGCTAGCAGGACTGAGCATTACGGGATCCATAAAAGCACTCCACAAGCAGCAATGGATGTAATTCTGCATCACCCATCTCTGGACAACTTTACAGAGATGATTGCTGCCAGGAGCGCTATAAGACTCAAAGAATCAGGATGCTGGAAAAATAGACCATATGGTCACGCAAGGATAGTTCAAGGAGGAATACTGTGTGTCCAACTAAATTATTGCAGCTAGAATCGTGAAATTTGACATGTAAATTCCTCTTACCCCGTAGAAGAGCAGTACAATTGAATTTTTCGAAATTTGTGGTGCGCAGGACAAAAAGGGATAGAAATGGTACCAATTAAAGTTAAGCGAAAAAACATGTTATCCATAGTGACTTTTTGTACTTTACGGGAAAGAGTTGCAAAAAGTTATAAAATGGCGGGATGTATCTTTAAACATGAGATCGAGGATATAAAAAGCTCAGCGATTGTAATCTTTTTCGAAACCGGATAGAAAATTATAAAAATGATACATACGAAGCGATTTCTGCTAATAGGAGGTTTCCAAATTACTATTTTTGATTTATCTATATCCACCAAAAGAAAATTCAATAAATCTTATCCAAAAACAAAGATGGATAAAATTGATAACAAATAACTGGCTTTTCAGCATGCGAAGTATGCTAGTATAATATAAATAAATGGTCATTGTTGTTAGTAATGTAAATATATGAATTTTTAATAAACCTAAAATTTCCCATCACTATATAGTAAAATTAAATTAGTGCTCAAAATAATCAATAAAATATTTGTTAATATTTCCCATATTCCTGGGAAATACAAAACAGCTCGGGAATTCCAGGACCCCTACATACATAGTTCCTACTTTAAAAAGAAAATGGACAATCCTTTTTAAAGCAGGCACATTTAGTATCACAATAAAAAGGTATTATAAAAGAAGAAGAAAAAATGGAAAAATTATCACTTTCGTGATATAGTTAATACTGCCTCTGCTTAAAGTTTACCATAGAAAAGCCTTTAAATTTTCACAAAATCAAATACCAAAGTTGTGTTGTAGCTTCATTACACGGCGACTTGGCCGATATTTCGGGAAAAATGGATAAAATCTCGCTGAAGACTTCAAATCCATAGAATGATATTTAAAGTAAACAACTAGCATAATATATGGAGCATTTAATTTATGGTGAATTTTGCACAAATATATTTTCTAGTCTGTGCCGACAAGTTCTCAGCACACTTCGTTCGCATTTATATGCAATATAGACGTTAATTTGTCATTCCAACAGAGCTGAATTTAATCTCATCTCCTTTTCGGCGGTAGGACTAAAGGTTAACAGTGTTCTTATGCTGTTTGTGTTAGAAAATTCAGATTTTGGTAGCCACTGCTCTTTCTACAAATTCAATAAATGTATGTTTTCTTTAGAAGGTCCAACTTTTGTTTGGCTTTGTAAGAATTATTGTTCTTATACATCAGATTAGTTGGAAAATACAAATTAAAACATAATCAAACTTACCTAATACTTCAGCATTCACCACAATGTTGCAGCTGTACATAGGGCTTACTAGCCGTTGAGGTTGATTTTGGAACGCTTGACGACATATCTCTTTGGAGGCAGTCAAAACTTGGCCTATAACACAGAAACATTACATCAGTACCCATCAATCAAGTAGTTCAAACAAAAAACAAGTCTTACCTGAAAATGGTCCATAAGCTTTTGAATTTAAATCCTCGGTTGTATCCACCGACCATTCGAGTACGACAAAGCATACACCCTGCATAGGTTCCTCACATAGAGGACCAGCCGAAGTGGTCAACTGAAAGCCATTAACAAATGAACTATTATAATCACGACGAGCATCTGATTTGCTCGAAGATTCAGAATCTTCCGAACACCAAACTGATGGATGCTCATAGTCACTCAAATTAAGCAGTATGTTAGGACCGCACTGACGAGGACCGAAGGACCATATACGTTCGACCAACTCCTCATTGGTTAGGCTGGTGAGACCTTTAGTGTCGAATTCTTTTAAAGCTACCACGAGTTGTGTTTTAATTTGCTGCAGCAATTGTACATACTTATCCGACCAATTCAAGGATTTGGCGGCCGAGCTAACGGATAACTCTTTAAAGAAGGTTTGATATTTTTCCAAAACGTCCACGACCGCTTGAGGTAGAGGCAGAGCAATAACACGCAATGTGGACAGTTTGTTCAAAGTTTGTATGGTGGCAATTTTCTTTGAAATATCTTTATCTTCGGATGTCTTGACAATGGCTTCATTCACCATGTCCACCGTGGCTTCGGGTACGACAGTCTCACGGAATGACACAATGGGCTTTGATACGTTCACTTTGATTTTGGCATAGTTCTCCTCCAAATCATGTACACACTTCTCAACGTGCACCTCTCCCAGTGTGGCAATGACATGTTCACCAGTGGGTTCGATGGACACTTGAACACAAGCATCGGCCTGATTGAGTAGTTTAAGACCTTTGACCAATTTTCGTGTATCCGATGGATTGACAGCTTCTATGGCCACACGGAATATGGGCGTAGCCATAATACTTAATTCACTAAAGGAAGTACAATACATGGTACTGCTTAAGGTGCCTGTTTTTAAGATATCCCTTTCGAGGCCGCCAATGCCAACAATATTGCCGGCTGGAACTTCATCTAGAGCTTGCAATTCACCACCCATGAAAAGATATAGGTCGCCAATTGTTACTTCACTGATGTGTGGCGAGGCTAACGAAAGAGCTCTGAAAGGAGTAAATGAAATTATTAATAAAAAAAGAAAGGATGGTTTCAACCGATCAGCCGGTCATGTTATGATGATTTGCTACTCACTCTTCATTTCTGGGATCATGTTTCGGTGCCAAGTTGTACAATTTCATTCCTTTTTTCAGTGTACCACTGAAGATGCGAGCAAATGCCACAAACACAAAATCTGTCTTTTCCTCTTCCTGTCTTTCCTCATCGGCCTTACGCTCGACTTCTTCTTTGTGCGCGGCTTCTTCCGCGACTTGCCTTTCCTTCGTCGACATTTGCTCAACACCGGCTGTAATATTTTCCACAGCTTCCGTTTGCGCGGCCAACTGTTTACGCTCTTCGATACGTTTACGAACTTCATCGCGACGCGTTTGTAGTTCCTGCTCCGTCAAACGTTTCGGTTTATTTTGCGGTAAACTTTGCACATGAACAGGCGTCATTTTCGATACGAATACAATAATGTTTTCGGAATCGGCTCGACATTTCTTAAAGTCCTCTTTCAGAGCCAACGATTCGGGGCGATAGGTGTTTAGATCTACGTTTTCAGGATAGAGCAGACGTTGCGACCGTTCGTCACTGATTACATTGGGAGCCGGTACATGTCGCACTACCATTTCCAATATGGTACGGTCTATGGGCAGCCATTGACCTAGAACGGTTTTAATTTGTCCTTTTGGATCGCCAACACGTAGATCACGGGCTTGCAATTTGATGCCAAGTTTTTCGGCGATGACTGAAAGGAATTAAAATGGAAAATGATCAGTCGAAGCCAATGAATCTTAGCAATGGTAATTTTGATGGAACGAAGACAATTGCCCATACAAAATGAATAAATAAACCAATTTCAGAAATGTCCCAAATCACATACATACATACATCGAAATTTAATTAAAAATGTATTTTTATTTTTGATTAATTTTTCCCCTTTCGAAACTTGATTTATTGGAATTTATATTGGTTGGAACTTTTTGAGTTTGTATTAAGAAAAGGAAATCACATGAAAGTTTTTTGCACAGTTATTGGATTTAATAAGGAACTATTGATACCATTGATTTGTTCTAGGAGTAATGTTTTGTGTTTATGGTAAAAGAGCATAAATTTCGACATAAAATATTCAAAATGTTGCGATATTGGTGATTTTTGTTTTTGTTGGAAGCTTATACATATTTATTTCACAGAAAACAATTGATTTCGATTCAATGATTAGCAAAAATACTCAATTTAGGAAGGTAACGATTAGGCTTCGACAAAACAAAAATTGCGGAATGATATGATTCGGTATCTATTTTCATTTCATTTCATTTATTTCAACATCACAATACAAAAGCCAATAAGGCCAATTGTTTATATTGCGCACTAAATACAACAATTCAAAAATAAATAACAAAAAGTAAAACTATTTTAAAACTAATATTATAAAAGTACAAAAATAACTTAGAAAGTAAATAAATATATATAGAAAAATGTAATGAATGGCTCCCCAGCCAACAACAAAGATATTGTTCTACAGATTAAAAAAAGATAATGGTAAACGCCCATATCAACAATGCATACAAACAACATGATTAATATACTGCTTAAGATTATATAAATGAACTAGGAATGATGAAGAACATACTCTAAATATCTCTGTATGAAAACATGAGGAGGGAATGAAAAGCTACGCAAATGAATAGGGAGCTGGTTCCAAATTCTGGATACACGAACAATGAAGACGAAAAACGAGGCAGAATAAGTTGTGGGTTACGAGTTAACCTAGAAAATATAAACTTATGATAAAGAAACTCTGGAGAACCAGTGATAATAATTTTGTAAAAGTAAATGAGAATACATTGTTTAACAAATAAGTTGAACGGCATGCCCAAAAACTGAATTGCATGTTCTGAAATATGATCATGACGATTCAACCTAAAAACAAATCGAACTACCAAATTAAAGAGTCTTTCAAGCCTACCAAAGCACTCAGCAGTAGTGTCAGATACTACTTCTAAAATTTACTTTCACGTTTATGTTTTTTTGCCAACAAACCAATCTCCACTCGAGAACTTTCTTCTAGTTCTTCTTTTGTTAGTGTTTTTGGCTCCCCAATATAGTGGCCTTTTGGTCTCTTAATGGTATAAAACACCTACAGTGGTGGACACGAATTTAGCACAGTCACCACATGTAACTCTATAAAGCAAATATTTCAACTTCAACTTTGTTTTTTGACCGGTATTTTTTCTAAAATATTACGTACGATAAGATGACCATTTAATTCAAGAAATCGGGCAAATTTTTGGGTTTTATTGCTATAATATGTTGTTAAAGTCCATTTCATAGATTCTCAATAGGATTGAGATCCGGTGACTGTGCTGCACCATTTTTAAAAATCTATTTTGTTCAGCCCCAAACAGCTCTTCACATGTCTTTATCTGAATATGTTATCATAGTATCACCAAATAGATTTTTGTAAACATACTGATCCATTAGTGCATCGATTTTGTGTATCGGACAAACGCCGTGTCCAGAAAACGCAGTATACACCATCAGATTTTCGCCACCAAGCTTTACCGTCTCAGATTTGTACTTTGGGTTGTGCTGCATGTTTGGAGGGCACAATTCGTTTTTGTTTCCTATTAGATCCGCACCGACAAATGTTCGATTCGCCAATCCAGGCGATATTTTCCCAAAAAACTTGGATTTTTCTAAATGATCCAGAGCAGATTAAATTTGACACTGTAAGCCATATTTTGATACGTCTGGCTTATGTTGAACAATGCAACCAAGTAAATTTTTTCCATTGGTTATTCTTCTTATGGTTCTTGAGGTAATGCTAATGTCAATTTTTGCCGAAAAATCTCTCTGAATCACAGTTGAGCTTTTAAATGAATCTGCTACGCAGGTTATATAAATTAAAAAATCCGATTTATTGCTTGTTTTTCTCGGTGTAGGATATTTTGCAATATTTTTGAAGCTCCCATAAGTGCCAATATTGCTTAGTATATTGCAGACAATCTGTCTGGATCAATTTATAATGTTTGCAATATCCTCAGCGGTACTTCCACTGTCGTTCAATTGCATAATAACCTGACGCTGCGCCTCAATGCACTATTTTCCTTTAGCAATGTCTAATTATAATTTTTGTTAAATAATAACTTCCATTTGAGTAAAAATTACCCAAACATACCAATTAATTAATTTAAACGCAAAAATAAATAGAAAATAACAACTTTTATCAAATGTGCTAAATTTGTGTCCAGCCCAGATTACGAATTACTTGCAAAAACATGAGAGTACGAAGAAAAGGCACAAAAGAATTCGAAAAAAATTATTGCGCTTACTGATCACACCATAAGCAACACTAAAAAACAAATATTTTGCGCAGAGTTCATTATCAGAACAAATTATTTGGTATTACAAACAACACATGTGAAGTGTGCTAAACTCGTGACCACCACTGTATAAATAAGGGGTTTAACGAGTCAAAATGTTCTACAAAAATATTTGCCATAAAATTCTACTATAAGCCTCTGAATACACCGAAACTCAAAATTCAACTTAAATGCCAGCAAATAAGTCAAAACTTAAAATTCATGTTAGTGTTAATTTCGTACTTTTTCCAAATTGGTGTCCCACAAAATTGAATATTAGGGGGTAAGGACTACAACAAAATTTTGTGCAAACGATACTGAACATTTGCTGCAGATTGGAGAACATATTCAATTTTTAAGTTTTTAGTCAACCAGAACTATTTCTCTCTCTTTTCCCTAATTTTTTTATTGATTTATAATTTCAACAACACCTAACACATAAAAAAAACTTTTTATAATTAACTGAAATGCCTTAGAGTATAAACACACCTTGTCTTAACTATTTGTGGTGCAAAATATTCCTCAAATATTATTTCTCACATCTGTGAGAAAAATTGAAGAGAACGACGACATAAACATAGAAAATATTCTAATTTTGTAGGATTAAAGCTAGCGTCAAAGAACTTCGTCAAGAACTATATTTATCTCAAATTTTTATTTAAGAAAACATACAAAACTTTGACTCCTATTCCATAATTCTGGTTATGCATTAAAAAAGGTTGGTACAAATTAAAATAAATACACGTGGTGATTTATTAAGATGTTTTATTTGAATAACATCTGTAATACAAAAATCTTTCTTCTTTGTCTCCAAATTTAATCTTAAATTTTCCAAGACCAGTTCTTATATCGCAGCATTCAACTCTCTTTCCATTCTTTTTGTTAGCACGTATTGTCCGTGATGCTATTTTATTATTTCCAGTTCTATTTTTGCACTTTCAACATCTTCCGTCTGTCAAAGGGTCTGAGTTGTTATGGAAGATATCATCCACATTATCGTTGTCGAAAGGCTCTGTAAGAATATATACATAAATCCATACAAGTATACAATAAGCTATATAAGCATATGTCTACCATAATCTTTACTATATGCTCGTTTGCGGCTTGCTGTTTGATTTGAGTGTTTGACTTCGATATTCGCTGATTCGGTTTGTGTTACTTTCGGTTCAAACTGCTCCCCACTGGCACTGCTATCAGCAGTGTTTGGGATTTCTGTGGAATTATTTTTAAATACATTTATCAGCTCTCGTAGGAGTTCATTTCTCTCCTTTTCCACCTTAATCATTCGCTTGTGTGCTGCACAATGTTGCTTATTCATAACATCTATTTTTTTAATAACTTTCACCATGTTCCTATTTAGGACTTCAAGGCAATCTCTGGTTTTACTTTTTTGGGAGGTTGTAGGTGGTGCTCGAGGTACTTGTTCTTCTTCTTCTTCTTCCTCCTCCTCGTCATAATCATGAGCTACTGCTTCGTCATCATCTGAAATTTCGATATGCTCATCTTCTTCGAATTCTTCAGACTTTATAACAGAGTGCTGATCAGATGAATAATAATCGTCTGAAAAATCACACACGAAATTAAAGTTATATACATATTTTATTTTTGGCAATCACAAAAACTTACCTGCATATTCAGATGTCGTATCGTCTAGATTAAAACCACCTAATATAGAATGTACGCGGGGAAAGAGGGCCCATTCTGATGATCTTGCTCCCAGCGCAGCCATCTTTTTATTTTCATCTCTGGATTAGAAAATCAATATATTAATATTAAATTTTTGTTGAGGACTGGAAAGTAAGAGTAAAACAAAACATTTCGTCTGCAAAGGAATCTGCTATACTTAGGGGGAGTGGCTAGAAAATTCCAACTACAGAAGTTGAAGGAAAGCGACACCTTGAGGGTCAAAAAAGATTTGGTCAATAATGCAATAGCTTTTTCCTTCCAATTTGTGAAATAAATTTTTTTAAAAATTTCATTTCGACTCCAATTAACATTATTCTTCGAATATTTATCAAAGTTAACGAACAAACAAACCTGCTTTTAAAAACACAGTGGATTGTGTGTGCGACAACAAAGGTTAAACCTTGTTTACTATTAGGTAGGTTAACTTATATGCGGTAATCTTACGATTAACCCAAATGTAATCTCTTTGTGTTTAACTCACCTATATTGATTTGTTAAATTGTGTATCTTCGATTTAACTTCGGCGGGGGTGTATGGGTGGCCCAGATCTTCCATATCTTCGGCGATTTTGGCAAGAATGTGACCATTTTTGCGGGCCACTCGAAGTGCTCCAATATTTTGAGCCCATAAATTAAGCAGCAGATATTGTGCATCTTGACCCCAATGAGTTCGACGTTTCCTTTTTGAACTGCCATCGGGAGGAAGGGAATGTAAGTGAATGTAATGTAATATTTATTAGAAAACTTACCATCTGTATTCCATTCTAAAGTTATTTGTTTATTATTTTGTCTCAACGCGAAATATATCATGCGTTTTTGTTTACAATATTTTACACACACAGTTGTATTCTTGGGGCACAGAGTAGCATCAAAAAGTATGAGGATTCAATTGAATTGAGTACCAATTAACCAAGTGTGGTTTAAAATATCGTTAAATTCAAGAGGTTAATATTGTTTGAACGAATTTTATTTTTTTATTAATTTATTTTGTTTTTTCTCCAGGTTATTTCACAGTTTATTGGTTTCATAATGCATTGCCTATTGTGAATGACTTTGCAGATATGTCAATTAATACACTCAGAAAAACCTTGTATTTGTATGCATTCACACTACACGGATGGATGGATTGTATGGGGTTCAGACAACCCTCACGTGACTATTGAGAAGCCAATGCATCCACAACGAGTCACTGTTTGGTGTGTATGTTGGGCTGGCGGCATCATTGGTCCATATACTGATCGGATGAGGTACTGCCGAGGCAGTCGTGGTAGTCATATGAATGATATTGTGTTCCATTATTAAATGACAAAGTTCAACCTTTCCAATAAAACCAGAAATTTGAAAATATAATCTTTACTTTTATATATAGTCGATTATATTTTAAAATTTTAAATGTCCCACCCTGTATCTACAATTGTTTAATAATAAAAAGTGTAACGATCAAAGCAGTAACATAAGACCGTAAACCAACACAATTGTCCCCTGCATAGGTAAAATAAAAGCATTATAACATCTATATCGGTACTTGAAATCAATCCTTTGACTTGATATTTGACAATGTTTTTATATAAATATGGAAATTGTGTCCGTTCGACACGCATCTGACAGAATTCTAAACAAATAATGGGGTTTTTGAAGCTTTTGAGCCCAAGGTGGGGCTAAATATGGCAACTTGTTTATATTTAGATCATTCATGAATAAAAAATAGTTTTCGGTTTGATAAATGTTAACAATGAAAAAAATCTCTAGGTATTGGTTATTTTTTAATTCAACTTCTTTATTTTTTCAAACATCGTTACAAATTAAATTTAATAACAATAAAAATAGAATTTTTAAAGCAAATTAAATGTGTTCAGCATGGAATTATAAAAAAAAATTGTTTTTTTTTTTAATTCAATTCAATGCATTTTTATTTATAATTTAGAAGACAATTGGCGACCAATTATAACAAAATTAAAAAATTATAAATTTACAACATGATGGAAAATGAACTAAAAATTAATTTTGAAACTTATGTATACAAAAAACGTAAATTAGCTTAGTGAGAGATTAGCATTTTGACCTTCAGAGGAAAACTTATGGAGGAGAGAATATTTTAGGATGGCGTTGCATGTAGCATGGCCACATGTGCGATCATCTCCATTCGACTTTGAAAAATACAAAATTAAAAAAAAACTCGAGTGACCAAACCAATTAATAAACAACTAGACGATACTTTAACCGATAAAAGTAAAAAATTAAAAATAATCGATTTAGAATAATTTGAATTTGACAGAAACAAGAAACATTAAAATAAACGTTTAACCCATTTTGACCAAGTGTTCGATTAATCGAACAGTAGACAGTAAGAAACAGCAAAAAATAATTTTGACTGGGCTTTAATGGGTTAACAAAACTAATGCAGTTTTGAAATTGATCCAAAGAAATTGATGTACTTTGACATTCAATTTAATTCAATTCAAGAACGATCCACAACTTAAGTTATATGCTGAAATATCTGATGTTTTTGTGAGAACATCACTTTTACACAATGATGATTTATGATTAATATGCATAGTTCTACAAATCACTATTTCTCTTAAACAACACTGTTCAACAGCATTTATGGGACAGAGTAGCCACCCTATAACTGTGAAACGGCTTGTTGAGTAGACCATTTTTGCAGAATTAACTTATAATTCAGCTGGGTTGATTTTCTTTTTACAGTGGGTCAAAGTTTCCATATTTTGGTCGAAGGGAGCATTACTAAGTGAAAAAATGTTGTAAGTCTGAGAGAATTCTTATTGTTGTCTTCAGAACTATATTGCGAAGTTTTATGAGGATCATTTTTGTGGAAGATCTTAACCCTCTAGCTGTTCTCTTTATGGATCCATTTGAGAGTAAATCAAAACAGAGTCCTTTCAAAAAGGGCATTTAAGGATTAAGTTGTTCTACGAAAAAAATTGTCGGAAAATTTCAGTGGGAGTCAGCAAAGACAGCAAAGTTGTAAATAAAGCACTTCACTCTTAAGTAGCAAAATTACAAGCCAACTTATACAAAAAAATTACTAGGGTTAAAATTCGCACATGTGTTTTGGAAAAGCTATCTTTTTCGACAAAAACGTGGGTGTTACGGTTGAGCACGGCAAACAAAAAATTAAAGTTGAATATATATTTGCAAAATTTTAATTTTCGCGGGAGATATGGCTAAAAAATGGATAAACGGAGTAGTTTTTTAGCTCTACAAAATAATTTCTGTATATGCATTTATTTAATTTATTATATATGTACATTATCTAAGATCTTTATTTAGTTTTTTAATTGAACATACTGCAATATTGTTGAGTAGTTTTTTTAGCCATGTTAAAAAAAGTATTATATATGCATTTTGTAATTTGTTTTAAATTGGCCCGATGGCTTTGAATTACTAGTTGAAATAAATAAATCAAAATCAAATCAAAATGACTTTGTTTGTATTCATGACATTTTTGTTTTGTAATTTCCTCGCGATCTATCCAACGGATCCGTCTGATTTTTTGCTTGTGTATTAAGAACCAGTGTCGCTTGTAAAATATACGTAGTCATCGCTGCAATTGTTGCAAAAATCGCGTTTGCAATTGCATTTATTTCAACTTTCTCTATTTCTGAAATCAATCTGTCACAAATATTGTCTATTTGGTCAGCAATATATTTTGGTATTTTATAATGATAAAAAGTTACGCGGATTTTTCCAAAGACGCTTTTAACAATGTTTGACTTCGCAGCCAATATACATATATCCCATCTCTTTTCGGACTTTTTAATAAATAAATAGATTTCATACAGCATTATTACTTGTCTTCATATTTTTTTGCTTGTTCATTAACGGAGATACGTTGATGCATAAAAAAACTGTCAGTGGTGTATTTTTAAATAAATCTAGAAGGCCACTCAAGTTTTGAGAATATATTACTACGTTGGATTACAACCACTTGTTCTTTCTTGCAGAAAAAATCGATTGCCAAGCATTGATTGTTTTCGGAGATTTCTTTAATCTCCATAAATACGGGGAGCATAACAAAATTTTGTGCTTCTTCCCAGGAAAGATGTGCCATAACTCATTGACATAGTGAGCATTTTAAAAACTATAATGCTCGATTGAGCTTTAGTAATTTTCTTTTTGTATTTTTTAAACGCTTACTCACCAGGTATCTTGTCTTTATCCTTTCGCACAGCAATGGTGTCATATAAACTCCAGATATTCTCCAAAATAAACTGAACAAACATCGGCTTCTTTGCCTTTTCCTGAGCGCCAGGAACGGCACACTTTTTCTTTGCATTGTAATAATAATCGCCCCATAGAACTTGCTCCAAGTCAACCACAGACATTTCCAAACGCTCAGCGTAGGTTGAAGCAAAATCCCGAACTCCAAATGCCCAGCCATCGTAGGCCGAACAAAAGACAACATTACCCGATGCCGGTGAGAAATACAACGTGGAGTCATCACTGTCCTCCAGAGCCGACTCATAGTTATCTTTGTGCGTAATATCCTCTCTGGCCAAGACATCCGAGGCGAATATACTGCCCAAAACAGCATTGACCTGTTCCAGCACCTGCAGTATATGAAAGTATGCATCCAGGGGAGTCATTTGTTTTTCCATTATCAAACGATCGATTTTGTTTAAAACCAACACCGGTTTCAATTGTTCGACGTAGACTTGTTGCAGACAGGCTCGCGTTTGAGGACAAACACCTTCCACCACATCGACCACTACGATGGCCCCATCACATAAACGCACCGCCGTGGATACCTCACTGGAAAAATCCACATGGCCAGGCGAATCTATGAGATTGACCAGAAAATCTTGTTGGTCTTGCCAACTTTGGTAGTACAACGAAATACTGCTGCTTTTCATAGTGATGCCACGTTCCTGTTCATCTTGGCGATTGTCCAAGTAGCGCAACTTGCCCGCCATGCGTTGCGATATAATGGAGTTGCTGGCCACCAGTGAATCAGCCAAAGTGGTCTTGCCATGATCAACATGAGCCAAAATGCAAATATTACGAACGAATGCAATGTTTTTTTGGAGTTTCACCAAATCCGACGAATCTACGACAGGCATTTTAACACGACGTTACGATTTCGATATAATATAAAATAATAGCACAACAGACACAATACGAATTAATACGAATTTCCCGCGAAAAGCACTTTCTTAGACCGATTCGCGATTGGAAGAAGTGCTACTGCTGTTGTGGACGGACGGTTCGATTTCACGTGTTGATTATTGTTTTGTTTACGTTCAGTCATGAAATTCACAGCTGATCGTTGTTGATGAAATTTCGCAGCGCTGACCATTCACAATAGCATTTAAACAGATGGAACAGTTCTTCTTCTTCTTATAAGTGGTCTTCTTTTTCTGTCATTAAAAGTGGTCCCCTTCCCTATCTTCAGTCATTAAAAGTGGTCTCCTTCTTATAAGTGGTCCCCTTCTTCTGTCATTAAAAGTGGGCCCCTGACCATTCACAATAGAATATAAACAACTGTTAAACAGCTGTTGGTCATGCACAATAATAATAATTTGACATTTTCCCATTTGATTGATGACGTCTATTGATTGCATTTTTTTAGTCATTCCTTTTACCACAAAAGTTCCACGTTTTCGAAAGTTGTATAGGTCGCTGGTAGCTAGAAAACAAAATGACCACTCCAGATGAGAAAAAATCATTGATTACTCGTAATCTCCAAGAAGTTTTGGGTGAAGATAAACTCAATACGATATTGAAGGAACGTGATTTGAAGATCTACTGGGGCACAGCCACAACCGGAAAACCTCATGTGGCCTATTTTGTACCCATGTCCAAAATTGCTGACTTCCTGAAGGCAGGATGTGAAGTGAGTACATAGAATAATAGTAATTGAATATTGTTCAACCTTAGGTTAGGAGGTGGTAATCTATCAATAGATATGATTATATCGATGACCCAAGGTCGAAGAACCAATGTTATATTTATGGATTCGGGGCGGTTTAGGTAAATCCTTATGTCTGTCCGTCCATCAACGCTTTATACAAGAGCGCATTTGGCTTATGAAATTTTCAATTTTATTTGACTATACAACTACTAACGACTTCAAAGTATCCTTTTCAAATTTGGCACGTTAAATGTTGTCAAGGAGGGTATAGAAAGAACACCCAAGGTCTTACCTAGGTTCAATGATTGAACATTTTGGATGCTTGCTGTTTCACGGCAATTGTTGCAAAATAGTATCTCTCTAAGGCATATTGCTATTGGGAAAAGTTAAAACCGCTCTAGCCGATAATCATTTTTATAGACAAAAGAGGCAAAGATGGTGTAAAAAAACTTATAATAATAAAATCGAAAAATTGAAATATAAGAGACGAACCTGAAAAAAGGAACAAAAATTGCTAAAAATACTGTAAAATTTGCCAATATAAAATAAATTATAGAATGTATAAATAAAAACAATATTTTCTATATATTGGATACTACCGAAATCATTTATCCTAACAAAATGCTTTACCAATATTGCAAATGAATGAGTATGTCTATCCGAGTATGACAGAGCAGAAAAATATTATCTGAGCAACTAAGGAATTTATCGAAAAAACATGCAACTAGAAATCTTCAACTCTACTTTACTGGTCTCTGCTGAAAGATATGTTTACGTGAAATACAGATACCACTTTAATTTAGATTTAGATTTGAATTTATTTATTCAAACTTGCAATTTAATTTCCACTTTTAAAATATATCTATTCATTATGTGTATTCTTCCATAGGTCACAATTCTTTTCGCCGATTTGCATGCCTACTTGGATAACATGAAAGCACCATGGACGCTTCTGCAATTGCGTACTCAGTACTATGAGGCGGTGATTAAAGCAATGCTCTCGTCCATCGGTGTTCCCTTGGATAAACTTAAATTTGTCAAAGGTACCGATTACCAGCTTTCGAAAGAGTACACATTGGATGTCTATAAACTAACGTCGGTGGTAACACAGCACGATGCCAGGAAAGCTGGTGCCGAAGTTGTAAAACAAGTGGAATATCCTCTGCTCTCTGGCCTTCTCTATCCCGGTCTTCAGGCTTTGGACGAAGAATACCTGAAGGTTGATGCCCAATTCGGTGGTGTCGATCAGAGGAAAATCTTTACATTTTCCGAAAAATATTTGCCACAATTGGGCTATGAAAAGCGTATACATTTCATGAATCCCATGGTGCCCGGTTTGGCCGGTGGCAAGATGTCTTCGTCAGAGGAAGATTCCAAAATTGATTTGCTCGATTCCCCGGCCAATGTCAAGAAGAAGTTGAAGAAGGCTTTCTGTGAACCTGGCAATATTGCAGACAATGGTTTGTTGTCATTTGTCAAACATGTTTTGTTCTCCTTGTTCAAGGAGGGCGAAGGTTTCGAAATAAACCGCGCCCCAGAGAATGGTGGTGATATGACGTTCAATAACTTTGCCGATTTAGAACAATACTTTGCTGAAAGTAAGCTGCATCCCGGCGATCTTAAGGCTGCTGTCGAGAAGTATATTAACAAATTATTGGAACCCATCCGCAAAACATTTGAATCGCCTGAGTTACAGTAAGTTTGTTTTCTTTGTCAAAAAATGAATTTTATTTGCCTGTCTAACATTGCACTATTTTGTTTAGGAAATTGAGTGCAGCTGCTTATCCCCCACCAGCTAAAACAAAGGGAGGCAATGCTGCCAATGGCGCTGCTGCTCCTGAAGAAGACGGACCTCACCGCTTGGATATCCGCGTGGGCAAAGTTATCGAAGTGCAACGCCATCCCGATGCAGATACTTTGTATGTTTTAAAGATCGATCTGGCTGAAGCCCAGCCACGTACTATTATCAGTGGTCTGGTGAAATTTGTCACAGTCGAAGAGCTGGATCAACGTTTGGTAGCCGTGCTGTGTAATCTCAAGCCTTCCAAAATGCGTGGCATTCTTTCAGAGGGCATGGTTTTGTGCACTTCCAAGTAAGTCTAATCAAGTGCAAGTTTGTGAAAAGCTTAAAACACATTCAATTTCAATTGCAGCGAGGACCATACCGTGGTAGAACCCATTATTGTCCCTGCATCTGCAGCTCCTGGCAGTCGTTTGGCATTTGAAGGCTACAGCGGCCAACCGGACGAACAATTGAATCCTAAGAAGAAAGTATGGGAGAAACTTTCCGTCGATCTTAAGACAAACAGCGATGGTGTAGCTGTGTGGAAGGACAATTTCCTGTTGACCGCCGAAGGCGAAAATCTTACCAGCAAATTAGCTAACTGTTGCATTAAATAAATTGTCCAATTGCCAGAGAATAACTGTAACAAAGGCATTTAGTTTATTTGAACGTGTTAATATCTTATTTATTTTGTAAAGCCGATGCTTAAATGACTCATTTTCTATAAATTTTAATTAGTTTTGTTTTAAGGTAGAAAAATATGCAAAACTTTATCAAAAAAAAAAATAAATAAATCATAACTGCCTAAGAAAAACTTAATACTCTGTTTCAATGGGATACAACTTCAAAATATCTACATCATTTATACTATCTAAGAATAATTCGATTCAAGAAGATAAGTTTCAAAGTCAAAATCCAATAATCTAATATGGAAGTCGCTGACTTAAAATTAGCTTCAGAATATTTATCCACGTTAGAAAAATGTAAATAAATATTTATATATTAGAGTTTCATACATAAATAGTTTTATTATTTAACATTACTTCTTAATTAAATTATATACATGTGTATTGTATTTTGTTTTCAAAATAAATCCCAAAATCTTTCTGCTGTGAACTAGTTTCCTCGTCAACTAACAAATCGTAATGTTCTATATTCTTCTTGATTTGTTTACTAGTGACATTAAATTGTGATCTAAAGATTGAATTGAAAATATTTGTAGAAATATTTTAAAACGAGCAAAACCAGACCATAATAGGGATACGTTAATGGCTTGTTTAATCAACATTAGAACAATGACAATTTCATAATAAATGAACAATGTACATTTTGTATATACAACTATACAATACTTCTGTTTAAACTACTGTCACGCTGTTTTTCTATGCTGTTGTGACTGACATTGGCAAGTCTTTCCAATACTACTTGTTTGCCTAAAATCTCCATCATTTCTGCAACACCAGGGCCCTCCTAAAAGTAGAAAACATTCTCAGAATTTTAAATTTATATTTATAATCTTTATATAAAATTCACTCACCTTTAAGCCGCTCAAAGCTGACCTCAGGTATTTCATAAGTGTTGGGAATTTCAGATTTTGTTGATTGCAATAATTCTTTAGGGCAGTATTTATATTGTCTTTGATAAAGTTTTCCATCGTTAGGATTTCAAGCAATGCTTTTAGTTGTTCTACAGCAAATTAATTAATTTCAATTTATTTCGTTTATATTTTAGATATATACCTTTACTGACAGCATCCGATTTGAAATTTGTAGGTTTTACCCATAAGAAACTTAAATGTGGCGATGTTAAGTCTTTGACAAATGTTAAACGTTTAGTCGACCATTTCAGAACTTCTTTGATGTGTGCGTCATTTAGATCCAAGTTGTTTCTGAAAAAGTATGAGAACAAAAAATGTCGAGATCAACGGTTATAGGTGGAAGGTAGATTAAAGCAATCACTATTCATATATATTGAAAAACAAGTCTCACAAATATTTCTAACGAAACAGACGAGAATCTGTGAAAACATTGAAGCCCGATATCCCCTTAAATACGCGTATTATCGAGAAATAGAGGAAAGTCTGTGATCACCCCTCCGAAATACGTTTTACCCGGATGCCGCGAAATTGGTATGCTTTAAAGTACGATATCTCCTTCTTAAATACGCAACTAATCGAGAATTGGACGAATATGTTATCACCACCTCCAAGACACTTTTTGGGACAGATAACTCGAAATTCGTAAGAAAACTTCAAATTCCGATATCTCCTTAAATGGGAGTATAAACGAGAAAAATGCGATCATCACCACCCAGCCATATTGGTGGGAACACTTTAAAGCCCGATATTTCCTTAAATGCTCGTCTAATCGAGAAATAGAGTAAAGTCTCTGATCATCCCCTCCCAGCTAAATTTTGGCCCAGATGCCACGATCTTCGTAGGAATATTTTAAAGCATGATATCTTAATAAATACTCTTATATCAGCCAATATGCATAGAATTACAAGTCGTGAAGAAATAAATGAAATGAAATACACGTCTAGTCGGAGACTCACACACACACACCACATTTGGCCACAGATTACGTGAAACGTAGGAAAACTTTAAAGCCCGATATCTCCTTACATAAGCGTCTAGTAGGGCAATAAACGAAAATGTTTGGCCCAGAAGTAGACTGTGATCTATGATAAAATATTTGTTCGTATCAACTTACTCCTTTGGATATGTTTCCTTGATTAAATTCTTAACATTTTCAACCAGGTCATTTGCTGTTGCTTCGGAATTCAGTAATTTCGCAATCTGCAAACGATTGAACTGATCAAGTAGTTCTGGATTTAGACGGCTTGGATGGGAATTGATGTTTTCAATAGTGAACTGAGAGTGGGTAAACGAAACGTTAATATTTTATATCTTCATATGTATGTATGATGTGTTATTGCAATTAATACCTTTTCCGATAGTTCTGACATGGTGTAAACTTTCGGCTTACTAAATTCTTCATGAGGAAAACCACCACCAGCGGAAACAACGTAATTAAGAAGTGCATCTGGAAAGTAACCCTTATCTCTGAAATGAACCATAATTTAAGAGTTAATATTATAGTCAGGTATCATCTTTAATTCCAATGAAATGTTTCCCAAACACAGTAACTACAAATGGAGTTATTAATCGAAAACTCTAGTGTAATGAGCTCCACTACGAATGAATACATCTGCTCAAATATATTCGAAATTACCAAAATTGCCCGTAGGGTACTGAAAGCAATTAATGCTTTCCTTTGGATATCAATTTCTATCCATTTGAAATTACCTAAAGTTTTTGATGCCGATGTCTCCTTGACGCTTGCTCAACTTTGTGCCATCGGCATTAACCAACAGGGGCAAATGTCCAAATTGTGGTGGTTGCCATCCAAAAGCCCTGAAATATATTTTTATCAGAGGCATTCAAATAGTCTCCATCAAGTTCTCATACCTATACAAAAGCAAATGTTTTGTCGTCGATATTTGCCATTCCACGCCACGAAAGACATGTGTTATGCCCATAAGATGATCATCGACCACATTGGCAAAGTGATAGGTTGGGAATTGATCGGTCTTCATAATAACCGGATCTCCTTCATTGTCGCTAACGTTGTAGTATACCGGACCATATATCAAATCATGCAGGGGTTCTTCATAGTCATTCAATTTGAAACGTATACAATGTCCAGTAGACTTCGCCAGCTGTTCATCTATTTGTTTGGGGGAAAGATGTCGGCATTTGTTATCGTACTTGGGTACTTGTCGGGTACGCATAGCATCCTTGCGTAACAATTCCAGCCTTCTATCTGTACAAAAGCAACGATAAGCAGAGCCATTATCCAGTAAGGTTTGAACATGATGCCTGAAAAATTACCAACCAACATTTATGCATAAATAATTTAAGTCGTTTCCAACTTAATCTTAACCTACAAATACAGTTGTGTCCTTTGACTCTGTATATAAGGACCAAATAAGCCATCCTCTTTTGAACCTGGCCCTTCGTCGATTTCTATGCCGGCCCATTGCAAGTCATCGATTAGACTTTCCATGGCTCCCGGCACTAGACGAGTCTGATCCGTGTCTTCTATGCGCAATAGAAACTTGCCCTTTAGTTGTTTGGCATATAAATAGTTGTATAATGCCGTGCGTAGACCTCCCAAATGTAAATATCCTGTAAATTTTGAATACACTCATCAATTTCATTCATAACATTGAATATTGCGTAAAACAAAAAGTATGTAAAACCCACCCGTTGGACTGGGAGCAAATCGCACTCGTACTTGTGTGGAAGCATATCTTCTGCTGCAGATTTCAGCCAGTGAATGCAGATTGACCCTTCTACTTAATAACATCATTTGGACTTTTTAATTTTAAGCAGATCTATCCTACTATCCTTAAAATATAAAATATTAGCAAAAAAGAATATGTTTACAAATATTAACAGCTGTTTCAATCACTATTCACAATAACACTTCAAATCAAAATAAGAACATAAGGCCTGTTCGATTGGGCTTACTAGCTTACAATAAGTTGGCAACGTAAATGGATATTGGTTTTTCGTAAATGGATTAACAGGAAAAATCTGTCAACACAGCTAAAAGAGTAGTAAGCTACTTTCTTGTTAAGCGAGTAAATTCCATACAAAAATTAAGCTAGTAAGCCCAATTGAACAGGCCTGGTAATCATTCATCTATTTCATACGACTCTATAGGGGTGTTTACACACTTCTTTCAAAACTTTTCCAAAAAATATTAGGCCTGTTCGATTGGGCTTAGTAGCTTATAATTAAGATACTTGATAAGGTGGCAACGTTGCTACTCGTTTGTTTTTCTAAAATGAACCAACCAAGAAAAATCTGGCAGCATCATTAAGAGAGTTACAAGCTACTTTCTTGTTAAGAGAATAAATTCCATACACAAATTAAGCTAGTATAATATCTGTCATACCTGATCTGACTGGAACGATATATTTATATATATATATATATAAATATCTACTTGGAAAGCTATTGGGTATATAACTGAAATCTGATTTATAACCTTTTCAGACTGCATTCTGAATGGTCTTTACACATGCTGGCCATTGAAAATTTTCAATTAAAAAAAGCACTGATTATTTTTCAAATTTCAGGTTTTATTGGAAAGGTCGAACTTTGTCATTTAATAATGGAACACTATATCATTCATATGACTACCACGACTGTCTCAGCAGTACCTCATCCGATCAACTGAATTTTTCAGTAAATTTTCGATTGATCCGGCTCGAATCTCTTCAATGGCAACTTCGATTTCAAGTTTCAATTATCTCTGGATGGTTTGCGTAACATTTATCCTTTATGGCTCTCCACAGAAAATAATCCAAATGGCCGAAATCACAGCTCCGAGGCGGCCAATTGACATCACAATTTCGGCTGATTAAACAAACAACAATGCGTAAAATATCGATGGTTGCGTTGGCTGTGTGACATGTGGCCCCGTTTTGTTGAAACCGCATGTCGCCCATGTCATTCTCTTGAATTTTTGGAAACAAACATGGCACGGAACGCGTTGACGGTAACGGCGGATCCTTGCTCATTTTCGAAGAAAAATGGCCCAATGATGCCGCCAGCCCAAAATCCACACCAAAAAGTTACTTTTTGTGGATGGTCATGAGGCTTCAACTGTTGGACCATTTTCATGAACTCGCTTCACAAATTGAAGCACAAACTGAACTGAAGGCCGATCTCTTCTCGAAAAAATTCCACGTACATTTCTCATAGTTTCCGTTAAAGACTCACTACTTTGGAAGTAAGTATTTAATATTTCCCAATTTTGTTTGAGATTATAGCGTCCCATTTTGCAAATGTCAAACATATACCTGAAAAATTAATATTATTCTAAATTTAAAAGTCAGAGAAATCGGTACTTTAAATTTAAAAATGGCCCTCTAAAAAAAGTTTTTTGGTTTTTAATCTTATATCTATTAAATGATCGTCACAGAAATGCAATAAGATTCATCATGTTTAAACGCCCCTTTAATAAATTCCATGCCTCGTGTAAACTGAGCATAAGACGGCGTTACCAAAGATAGAAAAGGCTTGCCAGCATTTGACGTTTTTCAACAGCTGTTCAATTTGCTGTGTATTTATTTTTAATAAGAAAAAACAACGCAAAATCATCAAAAGCCAGAGGGCCATCGACTATTAAGAAAACTTAAATATATCTTTCCAGCTTCATATAAAAAACAAAACCATCAAATAAAACATGGGAGCAGTTTTAGGACTGTGTTCGGCAGCACAAGTAAGTATTAATAATGAAAATCCCTGGTAACATATGTGCCTGCAACAACCCTTTGTCTGCGTCATAAAAAAACAAAGAAAATACATGGGAAAATCGAAAATCAATAAAGTGTTAAAGTACACAACTGATGTACCACAATAAATTATAATTAAATTACAGATCAAAACGATGAGTCAGTGCTGACATGTTATTCTTGGAATTTTCTCTTTTTAGTGTGCTATATGCTGCACTGGAACAGCCGCTAGCATGTGCTGTTCTGCATGTCCATCATGCAAAAACTCCACTTCTTCCCGTTTCATGTATGCTTTCATGTTGTTGGTTGGTACGATCTTAGGCGCCATTGCTCTATCGCCCGGACTGCAAGGAACTTTAAAGAAACTACCATTTTGCATTAATTCAACGTCGTCCACTAGTTCCAAAGCTCTGGATGCCTTTTCGGGTGGTTCGCTACAAGTGGACTGTGAATATGCTCTCGGTTATATGGCTGTGTATCGAATATGTTTTGGGTTGTCTTGTTTCTTTGCCCTGATGGCTTTGATAATGCTGGGCGTGAAATCATCTCGAGATCCGCGGTCTCATATACAGAATGAATTTTGGGGCCTTAAGTTTTTGATATGTTTTGGAGCAACCATTGGTGCAATTTTCATTCCAGATGGTTCATTTGGACCAGCAATGATGTGGGTGGGTCTTATAGGTGGCCTGGCATTTATACTGGTACAGTTGATAATAATTGTGGATTTCGCTCATACCATAGCAGAGAATTGGATTGGTAAGTATGAGAAGTGATGTTAGTTGTGAAATTTATTGCTAATACCATAATTGATCGAATAAGCCATAAGAGTTGATGTAATATCTATCGACTTAATTGGCATATGGTAGTCAGCTGAGAAATGACGTAATAAAGAAAGCTCAGCTTTTTATTGCCAAATAATTTGAATATGTCAAAAGTTCATTCCAACGTTAAAAAGGGTTTTTAACATCCTGTTGAAGTTCAAATCCATAATTCAATTTATATATGTTTCATATAAAATACGCATTTGATTTTTTATGTGGGTAGAAGGTCCAGTTTTATTCATTATTATATTAGCGGAGTTCACGATCCGGTGTATTTGGTGTTGTATTTTGGATAAATTTGATATTTTTAGTAAATTTTGTATTTTTACTATAATAGTTTTGAAATATAATGATGTTTCAAATATACAATGCGGACTCCCTATTGAATTTTGCGTTGTTTTATCAAGTTTATCATAAATACACCAAATCGTGAACTCCCTCCTCTATAGACTATATATTATAATTAATCTTATCTAAAAACTTTTTATGCGCTTTTATAGACAATGCAGAAAACAACCGTGGTTATTACTATGCTTTGGTGTTTGTAACACTCTTAAGTTATGCTTTATCGATTGCTGGAATTTCCCTACTCTATATTTATTTTACACACGTAAGACAAGTCTTATATTTTCCTGATTGGCCACTTTTACATTCTTAAACTGTTCGTTTACAGAGCAATGGTTGCGGTTTAAATAAATTCTTCATCTCAATCAATTTGATCTTGTGTCTTTTGGTTAGTGTTATCTCGGTTTTACCCGCTGTTCAAGAGAGATTGCCACAGTCGGGTCTTTTGCAGAGTTCTCTGGTTACCATGTACACTATCTACTTAACTTGGTCCGCTGTTGCTAATAATCCCGGTAAATAGAATTTATTTAGAAGTTTTATATGCTTTATGCCAATTATGTTTTTGTATGCAAATTCCAGAAAAAATATGCAATCCCGGAATGTTTGGCATTATCGAAGGCAATACCAGCGCCACTAGCACTGTGTCGCCAGCAACACCCAATTCGAAGGTTACTTTTGACACCACAAACATTATTGGTTTAGTCGTATGGATGCTGTGCATTTTGTATAATTGTATAAGTTCAGCAGTTGAAGTTTCGAAAATCAATAATGATGGGGAGAAAAGAGGTAAGTTCACGTTCATAGTCCTAGAGTTTTTTTATGTGCATTTAAACATAAATAATACACATTCATAGAAACATACACACACGTAGTTATCTACTAACAATCACATACAATTAATATGGTATGGCTATCAGCGAGAGCAAGATTCGTATTATTTAAAAATAAAAATAACAGTTCACCATAAATGTTTCCCTTTTATAAAACATTCGATTCGCACAATATCAAAAAGGAGATGGTCGCAAAATTGGCGAAATCGTCGTACTTCATGTACGTCAAGGATTCCTCAATGAATTCTGAGAATATGTCACCCACTAAATTATTACTTATATTGTCTTTAACGACATTGTTGTAGACACCGTCATTGACGACAGGCTGCATGACAATGTCATGTATCAAACTTTGTTGTTGTGACGATATTGTCACCAAGTTGGTCGATGACATTGTGGCCCAACGACATGATAATCATCAAGAGTGACACATCTGGCGATTAATGTGTGAAAATATCGTTGACGATTTGTGTGGAGTTTCACCGATATGTCCCGACGATTTACTATTGTCTTGCGTCCGTCTTTGAGGACGGGTACATGACATTGCCAAGTGGGCAGGCCTGAATATTTTAGTATACACAACTGTCATAAAATCCTAATCGAATCACCAGCCATTCTGTTAGTAGACCGTTTAAAACTGTTCACACTCACTGGGTTTTAGAAATTAAGATCACCCCATCAATTCAATGTTCGCAACGACTTCATAATTTATTAACAATATATTTTTTTGTTTTTGATTCTTATACTAACAAAACATTTTATTTCTTTTACAATTTTTATATGTAAATAATTGCTTTGGTGGTTCTATGGTGAATATAACCCACAACCCGCCACTACTACATACCACCCTACCCACACCATACCAATCAAATTGTTTATCTACATACTTTGTTAAATGTAAACGACAAAATCCTAACAATAATAGTTTTAACAGAAGTTTTATCAGATGCAGAGGCAGGTTCTGGCGGCGATGGCAAAGGCAATGCCGACAATGAAACCGAAAGTGTTTCATATTCATGGTCCATGTTCCACATTGTGTTTGTATGTGCTTCTCTCTATGTAATGATGACTTTGACCAATTGGTACAAGTAAGTAGAGTATAAAGTAATGTAATGTTTAAACATTTTAAAATATTTTTAATGTTTTTTTCAGACCCAATTCCGACATAGAATTGTTTAATGCAAATGCAGCTTCCATGTGGATAAAAATTATTTCCAGTTGGATGGGCATATTCATATATGGCTGGAGTTTGGTAGCCCCTGCCGTATTGACCAATCGTGAATTTAACTAAACTGGACTGCTATGGAATAGAAAGGTTTAGTAAAGTTGCAAACTTTTCAAATCATAGCTCGCTAGAGTACTAATATATACACATACATATGCAAATTAATGGAAACAGATATTTTTCGAACAAAAATACCCTCCCCCTGTTCTGAATTTTGTATCTATATGCATGTTAGCTTATTTGCTTCTCTAGAATCAAATTTAAAAACTAAAATGGTAGAAAAACAAAATTCGAAACTCAGAACAGGACCGACTCTGTAGGTGTTCTTATATTATAATCGGTAGAAACACATATTTAGTGCAAAACAAAGCAAATGAAAGTGAAAACTTAATATCTTAATATTCTGTGGTTTTAGGAGTACTTCAGGGAAGATTAATTTACTTGTTGCACTGCAATTATTAGATTGGATTAAAATCTGGATCAAAAATAGTGATAATCTGCAAAAATCAGAAAATCTCATCAAACAATACAGTTCTATTATATAAAATAAACACAAATTGATATTTAAATGTTTTTCTTTTTAATATTAAAAATAATCATATATTCTAAATAAATGACAATGTCATATTTATATACATGTTTTATTTAAGGGGAGTTATCACACAAAACTCTAGGCGAAGTCTCTCGTTAGCTGTACAAATTGTTGATGTTAATATAACAATTTATCTACATTGAAAATAACGCGAGCTTCCGCATTGCGTATTGTGTGGTAAGGGGGTACGTTTTTGAAAAATTGAAAATCTGCAAAAATGAGGGTTTCAAGTCGGAATGGTTTCAAACGCGTTCGTTTTTAATTCCGGTTCTGACAATAATCGGTTTTTATGACACCCAAAGATATGCGAGATTTTGGGAATCTACTAAAATTAGTATGCAGATTGTATAACACGAGATCCTGTTGTTTGTCGTTAACATAAAACATAACATATTTACAGAAATGATGTAATATTTTTATCTGAAAAGTCTTCACAGAAGTAGAATCGTATTCATAATGGCTGTTTTTCTTTAAGACTGGAAAACTATGCTGCGATAACAAAAATCTAAATAAAATGTTAAAATTTCACTCAAAATAAAAAAATCTTTTTTTAAAATTGTCGCCAAAAGCAATATTAATGTGTTTGTGAAAACAAATTTTGAAAAAATAATTTTGTGTTAAAAATTTTTGACTTAGCGTGGATAATTATCCAGTGTAAGTCAAAATGATGGATATCGAGGCTAAGTCCAATAAAGTCGACACAAAATATTTTTTTGAAAATTTCTTTTGATACAATTTCTTTTATAATGTAGTTGGCGACAATGTGAAAAAATATATTTTTTTATTTTGAGCAAAAAATTTTATTTTTATTAACGTTTTTGTTATCCCGGCTTAAAGAAAAACAGCCCTATATAGTTTTAAAACAAATCTTCATGTATGAACAGCCCTATACGAAGTCATGTCATGTGAACACCTTTTTGACGAATTGTGATTATCACGTCATTATCAAGATAATGTGCATGTGAATGACCTATAAAATCTATTTCCGACTACGTTTGGGGTTTTGTCCAGAAATCAACAATTTTTATGGAGATTGTAAAAGATTGGAAGAAAAAAACTTCTTTCAGATATGAACCCAAAATCTAATTTGACCGGATTTCACCTGTCAAACTTCGTATACACAATTCCAAACGAGATTTGTTTTACTTTGAACTATTACTGCGTTCGAATGTACACCTAAAATCCACCTTTTCCGAATTTTGGAAAAAATATATGGAGTTTCACAGCTGAAATCCAGTTAAAGTGAATTTTAGATGTATATCTGAATGCAGTATAAAAATGGATTTATTTTTTTTTGTTTAGCAGTTTCAGTTTAGTTTAATCCGTACTGAAGGTCGTTGTGGGCAATAGGCCTGTATTTTCAGCTCGTTTTTTATCGTTATTTCGTTTTATTAGGCCTGTTCGGTTGGGTAGAGAGTAGTAATCTACTATTTTGTTAAGCTAGTAATTCTTGTATGGAATTTACCCGCTTAACAAGAAAGTAACTTACTACTTACTCTCTTATAAGGTAACTATAGTTACGAGTAAGGTGGTGCCACATTTTTATCTCTGATTTATTTAAATAAATCCAATGGATAAAAATGTTGCCACCTTATTAAGTATATTAATTGTAAGCTAGTAAGCCCAATCGAACAAGCCTAATATCCTCATCCGAACTGAAAAAACCATTCCATGAAGAATGGGATAACATTAGAGTTTCCTGTACCGGAAAATAAAATTCGTGGAAATATGTCAAAACGTTTAAATGATCAATTAATGACTATTTCTTTTCCCGGATTTTGAAGCTTATATAATAGCCTTGTCACACTGCATACGGAATCTGGCTGAAGTGACACAAGATTGTCACACTTCATTTCTTCAGAAATCGAGTTGCTGATATCACCTTGTCACACTGCAATTTTTTGACATTTGTTCGATTTAGTTTGACAAAAGATTGTTTGTAAACAAAGCAAAATGTAAACAATAGCCACAGCAGCCGCATTAGAAAACTCTAATAAAGAAAAATTAAATTTAATACTAAAATGTGTGCTCATTTTTATTCGAATAAGAAAAAACGAAACTGCAGTGCAGACTATCCGTCTGGATAGCAACAAAATCCTTCAATTTATATTTTTGCCGATAAAACTGCAATACTATTATTATAGTTTGTTATTGTCCAACCGTTCGCTATGGACCCCTGTGCTTTCTTCCATCACTGATTCCATTTTGTTATGTGCGAAGGATCCTGTTATGGAATGCACTTTTTGATAATATTTCCATTTGATGGCGATCCTCTTTATGGATCTATTGACCTTTTTTTATCCCTACAAGACAAAAAAAGTAAGTAATATGTGGACGTGAAATAATAAACCTATATCTATTGCTGAAATTGTATAATTCAGTTTGTATGTTAGATGGGCAAAATACAAATTAATTTTTCAGCATTTCGTCTGCCATTATTTTATATATGTGTGCGTTTCGCTTCTTCGATCGCAGGCCGTTTATATTGTCCTCCCATAGAGCTAACAGAACACATTCCTGGTAAACTAATTAAATTTAACAAACACTTTGAAATATTTCACATTTGGAACAAATCTAGTTTAATGGCGATGGTAAAAAAATGCAGCCTTGTAGAGCGTTAAAAATTACCAAAAAAAAAATTTTGGCGCTAAGGTCCACTTTCCGAGATTGGGGCCTTGAAAGTTCGGATATATAATTTGAGCTATAGTCATCATTACTGATCCGATCGGGTCGATATATATATCGTTGGAAAGCTTATTGAATTTACTGTAAGATAGCGGAGCAAAAAATTAACCCATCCATTAACCCATCGGGAGCCAGCGTTAAAAAAGTGAATTTTCCGCTTTTTTTGGTAAAATCGAAATTATCTGGAAATGTGATCGATATGTGACGATAAAAGATGATTAATATCAGTTTATAGCCTATACTTTAAGCTTTCTTCCAATGTAGGTTACGGAATCGTAACCCACCTGGAACCGGAGATATTCAACTTCAAAATAATGTTTTTGGGGAAAGTCGGCAATAATTGTAAACATTTTGTTTTCTGTAGGCGTGTTTACACATGAGGATGTATTGTACATCCTAAAAGTAGTTTATATGTAAACACGCAGACAGAAAAATGAAGTTTTTTTGAGTAGCCGGCCTTCGGCCGGGGTAAAAGATTTTCTCCTTTGGGGTTTGTCCAAAACCGGCTACGCAGACTAAAGTTTATGTCCAAAGGGTATGTCCAAAACCGGCTACGCAGACTAAAGTTTTTCTGCGTAGCCGGCTTTCGGCCGGGGTTAAAGATTTTCTCCTCTGGGGTATGTCCAAAACCGGCTACGCAGACTAAAATTATATTCAAAATTTATATTTTGTAAAAATTAAAAAAACACTCGGAAGTTTGCAAAACAAAGTCAGAATATGGAGTTGGCTCGTAATTGATTAAGAAATCGATAACTAAATCATAGGACAACTTTCAAGTTGAATATACCTACCTTAAAAGAAAGCTGGAAGTCTTGATTATAAACCTATATATACGATGGCGTACCTCAATATAGGACCTATTTCCAGATAATGTCGATTTTACCAAAAAAGCAGGTTCAAAATTCATTTTTTTTTTAAATTCCGCTATCTTATAGTAAATTCAATAAGCTTTACAACGATATATATATCGACCCGATCGGATCAGGAATGATGACTATAGCTCAAATTATATATCCGAACTTTCATGGCCCCAATCTCGGAAATTGGACCTTAGCGCCAAAATTTTTTTTGTTGTGTTCAGATCAAAAAGTTCTATAGTGAAAATTTGAAACAATTTTGAGAATCGCACTTAAACTAGATTTATGCCTAAATATAAAGGGTGTTTTTTATTGAGGTATAGAACTTAGAATTTAAATAAAACACAAGAAAATCGTTTTAATGTCCATCAATTTGGCTTTTTTGGACGGATAATTTTATGCCATTAATGTTTAAATATGATTTCGGGCATGTGGCCACCGCGGCTGGCTCGAATATAGCCAATTCTACAGGTCCAATTTTCAACCACTCCAATTGCTGTGCACGGTGGCGAATCGATTCATTCGGGTCCTCTTCAACACTTTGCTCTACAGCGGCAATTGTTTCTTCGGTGCGCACTGTTCGACGTCTCTGCGGATGCGTATTATCACATAGAGTAAACGTAGTGCGAAAACGATCCATGGTTAACCGAATTAATTGCTCTGATGGAAGATTATGTCGACCATAAAATGATGAACTTCGCGAACTGAACCATTACTTTCGAAATAAATTTGCACGATTTGCAAGCGTTTTTCTTTTGTCAACCTGTTCATGATGAAATGGCAAACCAAACTAAATATTAATCACTTGACAGCTGACAAAATGGCCGCCAGTTAAAAAAGTGATGCCAACTTAAAGTTCTATACCCCAATAAAAAACACCCTTTATATATATTGCTGGCTTTTGTTAATTTTTCGGTACACTGAGAACTGGGCTTAAATGTTTACTTTGAATCAACTTAATCGATTTATGAGTTACTTACACTCGACAACCCTGTAAAATAACCTCATTTTAGAACCATTGTGAATGTCTCTCCTAAAAGTGGCAAAAAGTCATTGCAACATATAAAAGATAATTAACAAAGTAATTTTGTGAAAAACATAATAATGCAATTCAACTTGTAAATCAAAGAACAACTCGACATTTAGGTCCTTGATGTTAATTAAGAGAAATTTCGGCTGTGAGTGGTCATGCAATTAATTTTCTTGTTAAATTACAATAAGTTAAGCTATTGTGAATTATCCATTTCGTTTGCCGAATGCGAAAGCGTGATGAACACCACCAAAAAGTAACAATACAACTAAGTGCGCGATAGGTAGACAAAAAGAATTTTCGGAAAAGAAAAAATATCAAATATATAATATTAATTAATATTATTATATTTTATTTATGATTTGCCATCACATTCGTTAATTGAGAACACAAAGTATAAGGAAATAATGAAATAAATGCTGAACGATGATAGATGAAAGAGAAATAATGATGTGAATAAATGATCCAACGCAATGCAAATTGTCTTTATTTATTCGTGAGTCTCATTCTTATTGTGAATGAATGAAAAATTTGCCAAGTATTAACAGAACACCACGAAACGAACAGCGAACAGCAGGCAAGGAGGCAACAAAGAGAAGCAAAATAGCCGAAATATATGGATGAAGTGCAAAAAACAGAGCAGAACAAAGAAGATAAGCATACACACTACGACGTGACCCACTACATAAGCAGCAAAGGGAGTGCGAACGAACGAAAGAGCAGCTGGTCCACCAATTTGTGGTATACAAATAAATTTGGTCATATAATCTGCAAGAATTTTTACACGGCTTTGAGCACGTCTCCAGGATAGAGGAAAAACAATCCAAAAATAAATAGAGCAAAGGTTAGTCAGCGGTAAGTGAAAATTTATGATAATTTTGTGTGTGAATGAGACGAATGCAATGCAAAAATTTCTTCAATCATTCACAATAAAGCGCTGCTTGTGGACAGACAAAGAATTGTCCCAAAAGCAAAAGAAAGAAGAAGAAAAAGAGAAACTTTGAACAACAACAACAACACAACGAAAGGGTAGCATAAGAGGGAAGTGCCAAAACAGAATATAGCGAAACATAGTAACGTGACCCACAACAAAGATCGAAAAATTAAATGAAAAGAGCAAAAGAAGTGTGTTTAAGAAGCAACAGCGTTGCCACTTTCTTTACTGGGTCGAATCCCCAAATTATGTTTTGAAATCCCTAAAATCCCCCAAAAATATTTATCATTACCAAAATATTCACGACAAAACTATAGTGTATATACAGTGTATTTCTTCGATAATTGATTTGAACAGCGACCTTTCAACTAAATACTCGGGGAGTGTGTGATATTTAGACATCAGATTATTATGCAAAAGCCATTTGTAATCCATATTAGCATACAATATGCACATAGTTCTGCAAAATATGCTAACACAGGATTATTTAATTTAATTAAATTAGTTTATAATTTAAATTATTTGTCTGAGGTCGGCATTTAATTATAACCGATTTCGGATGCATATCCGCTGTCCAATGATATCGGAGGCCCCAACACCTGACCACATATTTTGATAGAGTACCACAAAATAAGAAAAAATGTCTCGTTGGCATGTTTAAAAAAATCGATTTTTTCCTTCCAATGGACTCAAAATTGAAAATTAGAAGAAAAATTTCGATAACTTTTTAGATACTGAATTAGTTGGTAATCGAAAATTATAATTGTAAATAATAGGGCTGTTTTTCTTTATGACAGGATAACTAAGCTGCGATAACAAAAATCTAAATCAAATGTTAAAACTTCACTCAAAATAAAAAATATTGTTTAAAATTTCCGCCAACAGCAATGTGTCAATTTTGAAAATTGAAAATTGTAAGTCAAATTTATGATTATCGAGGCTATGTCCAAAAAAGTCAACACAAAATATTTTTTGAAAATTTGTTTTAATCAAAAAATTTATATTGTGTTGGCGACAATGAAAAAAAAATATTTTTTTATTTTGAGCAAAAAATAAAATTTTTAATTTTTTTGTTATCGCAGCTTGTTATAGCGGCTTAAAGAAAAAAAGAGTCTTTATATAGTCGCCGATTGTTTTGTTTTCACACTTAAAAAAATCATTTTTTTTATATTTCCAAATTTTAACCTCCGCTAACTTAGTGAGTTATTGATAACATGTAGACCAATTTTGTTTCTTAATTTGAGACCCAAAAAATATGCACATCTTGGGGCCTCAAATATCATTCTCTATTAACTATTTAATTATATGATTTACCAAGATGAAAGATTTTCGAAAGTGAGTTCTGGTTCTCGTTTGTTTGGATGAATCTTTTACTTAAAGAGTCTGGGTATTTGGTTGAACAATTGCCATTGCCAAACCTTGCCATTTGTAAGTAATTTTACATTTTATAAAATAGATAGTCTTGAGCCAGGACAACATCCTTCGGTTTATTTACATCAAAATTTATCAAAATAAGTATACATTTCTATATTTAAATTCGTCGGAGCCAATCAAAGCTACAAACTTTCTAAACACAGCTAAATAAGTAATTTGAACTGGGATATTGGCCAGGCTCGGTAGATTATAAAGTCGTTGTTTATAAATGTTTTCCAAAATCCAAAAAAATCATCTCGTACTCATTTGAGCCCGGAATACAAATAGATACAGTAAAATTACTTGAGTATGAGTGTAATAAAGGTTTAGACACAACAAATATTTGGGCAAAAAAGTGTTGGGCAAAATGCGATTTGGTGTTGCCCCACAAATGCAAAGTTTTATGCAAAGCGGCGTTTTGCGCAAATATTATTTGTTTGTTTAAAATGGTCTTTCACATATAACTCAGATATCAAAACAATCCACAATTCAGATGAATAATATTAAGAATAATCAATCCCCAAACCAAAGAATATTTCTCCGGTTAAGAAAAAAATCCCCACATTGGGAACAAATCTCCTAAACTGGCAACTTGCAAATGAAAATAGCAAACTGTCAAATTTCGTAGCCAGACATAAAAATATCCATCCAATATAAGGTAAAGAATGAATGCGTGCGTGGTGTGATGTGTTTTGTGAGGAGTTTCCAGAGTTTTGTGCCAATTTTGTTGAGGAGTATGTTTAGTGAGAAGAGAAAAACAAACAACTAAATTTAAATAGAAATTAGGCGATTGTTATCGATTGTCCTCGCTGGACATATGTTGTAGTTACAAACAGCAGCACCACCACCGTCGTTGTCGTCGTTCCAATCATCATCCACAGACGTCACAACAACAGTTCACGATAGTAGTCGTCATCAACTCGTTGCCGTTGTTTGTGTACGTTCCGTTCTCGTGAATTGTAATCACTCGTCTATATACACACACGCGCGCTCCTCTCCCGCAGAGCACACAAGACCGAAAACTTTTCAGTTAATTGTGTGTTTTTTGCACTTGACGTTCGCCGTCGCCGCTACATCCCATCGGTGTATGCCTTCCACACCATATATTCATTCAGTTATCGCCCGTTAAAGTTCTAGCTAGTGGTCGCCAGACTGTCACATAACACGGTTGCTGTCAATACACCGCCAAACACTGTCGTTTCGTTGAATTCTTTCATTTTTTGAGAGCATTTTTTTTTGGGAAATTTGCCGGTATCGCGGTACGGTGGTGTGCAAGACGCATTTATTGTTTTTTTTTTTCTCCGGAGATTTTACGGACGTGGATTTAGTTTGAGTACCATTAGTTCTCTTTGGTTTGTGGATTTGTTGTTATTTCTTTGTGTTATACAAAAATGTCGGGTTCAATTTTCGCTGCTATCGAACAAGGGCCGGCCATTGAGGTCTTCGCCTTGAACCGAGCCTTTCTAGAGGATACAAATCCGAAAAAAGCCAATCTGGGTGTAGGAGGTAAGTTCAATAGCAACAATTATTCGCGGTTTCCAAAATTTCTCTCGTAACCACCACCTATTACTACTACTACTACTTCTGGTGCATTTCTACGTCGTTCCCACTCATCTCCCATACCCCCCCGGACTCTTAATAAATAACAGCACATCAGCAGCACACTACTTACACATGCATATGGATATCTCTCCTCTTATGACAGTGTGTATTCATTCGTGCTGCTGTGTATGGGAATTATTTGCAGCAAAAGAAAAAATAAAATCTCTGTGTTGTCTGTTTTTGCACAAATTTCTCATATTTATAATAATTAATTTTTCGCTTTATACGTTTTATTTTTATACATTATTGTTTGGTGTTTGCGTCGTTCTTCTAATACTGCGCCCAATAGTAGTGACTCTTGTGTGGTTGTATGATGACGTCTTCGGATGTTTTTCCACAATAAGTACTCTTGGGCGACGTGTAGAGGTCACAGTAAAGGTTATTCGGAGGGAGAAAATGTGGATTGTTTGTAGTGGCGTTCATCAACAATGGGGGGCAATTTGATGAAGTGGTAATTTGTTGTTGTTTTCTTGTGCACTGCCCTCTTCCTTCCTGTCTCATGTCAGCCATGCAAATGTGACCCTTAAAAGCCAACTAATCACACAAAATGTCATATCCTTCCTACAGTGTCTTGGCTCGTATTGGGACAGGGAAATTTGTTGTGCTTTCATGTGGACAACAATTTTCTCATTAGAGCTGTTTTTTAACCTGAATAATGTAATTATTTTATTTAAAAGAAAATCACATTGTCGCCAGCTATAATATAAAGCTTTGGGAAGAGTATGATATCCGAGGCTCCAAGATCGGGCGTTATTTGAATGAAAAACAAAACGTTTTTCTATTTTCGATAACTTTCGAGTTACGAAACTAAAAATATCGGAAAAAATTATGTAAAAAATAGACGTAGTTATCGAGATAAATAATAAAAACTCGAAAATTTGTACAATGTTCCCGAAAATGCAGGGAATTGTTTGATTTCTTAAAACACATGGAATATTTTTTAAATAATCTTTCTTTTTAGTTTTCTTTGATTATTTATTTTATTGAGCTTCATTAGAGCTCCGTAGAGCTGTGATAACAAAACCCTAAATAAAAAGTTAAAATTCCACCTAAAATAAAAAAAATCTTTTTAAAAATTGCCACTAACTAACTGTAATATCAATGTGTGTATGAAAACAAATTTTGAAAAAATAATTTTATTTTAAAAATATTGGACTTAGCCTGGATAACTATCCAGTAGCCTGGATAACTATCCAGTGAATGTTTATGGTTATCGAGTAATTTATGGTTATCGAGTCTAAGTCCATAAAAGTCAACACAAAATATTTATTTTGAAAATTTGTTTTACTACAAATATTTATATATTTTTTATTTTGAGTAAAAAAGTAACTTTTTATTATAGTTTTTGGTATCGCAGCTTGTTATCCCAGCTTAAAGAAAAACGGCCCTATTGTTTTAAAAGAAAATAAACATAATTTTGATTGAATTTCCACAATCGATAACTATAAAAGTTATTGATTTCTAAGGCAGTTATCGACAATAAAAATTTATCGATTTATGTTGCTAATTTTCTGTCTTGAGCCAATTAAAACAAAAAACTTGAACGTCCGATAACTGTCCACCAAATTTCTTCTCATTTTGAGGTGATCTATTCAAATGCGTGGTCAGCTCGCGGGTTCACGGATACCATACTCTTCCCAAATATTACTATGTGATTTACTTTTTTCAAAAGATTCTTTCATGCATTTTCTCCATGCCATAACTTCCAAGTTCTACTATCTTTGGTTAGACATACATAAATCAGATCAGATTTAAAATATTCAGACTGACTCATGTTAACTTACTGATCGACTAGAGTACTAACAACACGTTTTTTCTTGTTGATAAACTGTCATAGTAAAACTTAACACCTACTCACAGACTTTCAATTTGTACTACAACATAATGTTTTTATTTTTTTTATTTGAAAATTCAACAAATAGAAATTATCACAGAAACTGAGAAGTACTTTAGTGCGAAGAAGTCTTTAAAAGTTGGCAACTTTTCCTTTAGATATCCTAAAAGTTTTCCCACACTATACAGTAAGTAGAGAGTTAAGAATAAAGTGAGGAAACTTAACATAATTCTATATGTAGACAATTTTTGATGACTTCAAAAAAAACTGCAGCTTTCTAAATTTCAATACGTTTGCATTTATAACTTTTGTGTCAACTATTGAATATATTTAGTTTTGAAAAGAAATAATACGAATTTTTATCATGTCTTAAATTTGAGAAAAAATCATTTGGTTCGAAAATTCATAATGCACAAATACACACTTGGAATACTAAACATTTGGGAACCTGAATAACACATTGCATGAAAGTTTTTCCAGCAATAATATTTTTAAACTAAGAATTAATTATGTTCTACAATGGAACAACCAGAATAAACACATATAATAAATATAAGAATATAAAATTATAGGAAGTCTGTTGAATGTGATAATATTTATAGCCTTAACCCGGCTTATCTTGATTGCAAATGCCAAATTCTAATGACATTTGCTTAAAATCGAGTTAAACTACATTTCGGTGTCAGTGCGAAAGGGGCGTTTACGCTTTAAGATTTATTGTACATCAAGGCCGAATACATTTCGCGTCATGTGAAATGCAATAGGGCGGAACATCACAAAAATCCAAAATTGAGTTTTAGTTTGAATCAAGGCGTATTTATACAGGTGATAGCAGCAGAGCAAAAACAAATTCGGCAACAACAAAATACATGTAATTTTTTGAATGGTGAGCCATACTGTCAAATGAAAATATATGGGATTTGACAGTTTCGGTTACTTTTGAATGAAAAAAATTTCAGTCAGCTGGGCTCCTGCTATCACCTTTATAAATACGCCTTGGTTTGAATATAGAGCAATATATCGAATAACACATCCTCATAAAAATTTAGACTTCTATTATCAAGAATGTTGACTTCATAACGAAATTGACGAAAAACATTTTTTTCGGCAAACTTTTCAAAGTTATTGAATTTTTGAGTTATGAAAGTACCCAAAAACCGCGACTAAAATTTCCCTGGGAACGAATTGTGCCCTTTAAATTGTAATTGTGATTTTTGAAGTTTTTCTCTGTCTTCTTATTTCAATTTGATCATCTTATTTCTGTTTCAGCGAAATGGTCCATTTTTCGACTGTCTGCTGATTTTTAGTTTAATTTTATCGCTTTATTTCTCCTATTCCGGGTTATGTTCATATTACCATCTTACGCCTGTAGGGGAATAAGAAATTCCATTCTCCTTTTTTCGCGAGGGCAATAGAAAATTCCATGTGAATAAATATCCCTTTTGTTCGCTATATTAATTCTTTTGTAAATTTGTATTTCTTTAATTTTTGTTATTATAGAGTAAGTCCATATTCTTAAAAGTTTCGATTTCATAAGAAATCTAAACACATTTACAATACCGTTGATAAAAAGATATGTATTTTCAATACATACTGCTGTAATAGCAATTTAGTCCACAATAACAATAAAATAGGCGGCTTTGCACAATAACAATAAAAAAGTCAATACATGTGATTGCGTGATTTTTTTTATTGTTCAAATAAAGATAAATTAAATTGTGTACAAAGTTCATTGAAAGTAAAAAAAATCGACTTGCTGCTTCCATCACTTTCACATTGGTTGTGTCTGTGATTAATTGTTTTAAATGTTTAAAAAAGTTGTGATTTTTCACTTTATTGAAATAAACACGACAAGTTCGGCACGTCGCCAGTTCAATAAACCTTTAACTAAGTACTTCTAAACCATTCAAACATTCTAGATTTGTAGAACATTTGAATCAAAATTGTATTAATTATTTTCTCACCAAAGAAACAATCCCTCTCCGATTGTTCTACTCTATTCTAACCTTTGATCTTGTTCATCGAATAGTATAGACGAATAGTTTTAATCATATCTAAGTTATTACACTTTTTTGATTTATCTGTTAAGCATGTAGGTGATAATTGGTTGTATTACATTTTCTTATCAGAGTTAATACTTTTATTTGTTTTCAATCATTCAACAAATGTTGTTCATTATCTTTTGAGTACTACAACACAATTGGACAGGGATGGAAATTTAATTCGTGTATTAGGCCAGTATAGGGGGTGTGTGCATTGCTGAAACAATTTCGTTTAACACCTTTTAATGAACCTTGATTCTAGGCAAGAAAGGAAGCAATAGGTCTTTGTAACTTCAGTTACTACTACATAACATATAAATTGCAATCTGGTTCTTAAACCACTGATCACTAAGAATGTTTACTCATAGTATATATGGGAATTTCTCCAGAAAGGTCCATCATGATCGAAAAATAAAAAGTTGAAAAATATTTTTTGACAAATATATACAGAGATAAAAATAATTTTAAGTTTTTCCTTCTTTTATAACCCTTTAAACCGTATGACTGTCGTATATGTGACCAGGGAAATGCCCTGGTAACAATACATAATGCATTCCCGAAAGCGCAAGCGGCGGACAACACAACACAATAAATATTGATAATTAATAATACCGAACAACATTAAACAAATGAGAAAAGTGACACCTCTTCTTCTTCAATCACATGTATATGTATGCACATACATATACTTTATGCAGATAATTAACATATTTTTGTATTTAGTAACGTTAAAATATGATAAGATTTAATTTTGTGTTCAACACTTTTCGAGAACCAGTTTTAAAAGCCAACAAACACTTAAATTCATCTTACTCTTCCGATATTAAATATATAAATTTTGTCAATGAACTTCAGCAAAATGATCGAATCTGCTCTGCGGCGAGTAAAAAATGCATAGTGGTGAGATAGGACGATGAACTTTTTTCTGTATGTTTGGCAAAAGTAAGTGAACTTTTGCTTTAAAAGATCCGCATTAAAAATGTTCAAAAAGAAATAACTAATATAGATAACACTAGCATTTAAAACTTACCAGTCGACTCAGGTTTGCTAATTAATGACCGCATAGTGATTTCGCCTACAAAACATTCTGTTGGTATGTAGTATGCTTAAATGCTCTGTAGGTATATTCCAGGTGAATCAAACAATGGTCATGTCCTGTACAAAGGCATTCCTAAAGAAGTAACAACTACTATATATTTCTCATATTAAAAGGGCATAGTTTGGCAAAACCGCACTGCGCAAGTAGCGCTTCTGAAAGAAAAGAAATTTGCTCTGTTTTGTAAAATATAAACAAGATTTTGATTTTAGATCATGATATAAGTCCTTTTCTAACCAAAACTATTATCTGAACACGGGAATTAAATCATAATACAATTACCTTTCGCTCACAGGCAATAAGATGGTGAAATGTTAGTTTAGCTGACAATCGTCATCTTTAGTATTATGAACTTTTTTTATTTTTAGAATACAATTATCTTTCACTTCTAGATAATTTCAACGGAAATGTCGAAATTGTGCTGCTTGGTTTGGGACTTGTCTCTTTCATTGGGCAACATATATTTCTCCTATGGTATTAAAATTATTAAAACAAATAAAAATAAATATATATTAGAACAATAAATGATTGCAACAGAATTCGAACTTATATACGATCTACTTGCTATATGGTATAAATATATGCACCTGCATCATTTTATATTAAATAATATAGATCTGCAAATTGTATTTTAAATGACGTTGTTATAATATGCTAAAATACATATATCCCATATTTTCTATTAGTACCCTAACAAAAATTCGATCTAATAAAATGGGAGCTAGTTTCGCTTAGATATTTATTTTATATCTTGACTAGCTTTTTTACTCGGCGTTGTTGCACGGGTTCCATTGTTCCCTTTTTCTCTACTTCCTATGTGTTTGAAGATAAAATATGTACTAATTGATAGTTTTAAAATATAGTTTGTGTGGCCGATACCACACCCCTTTGCCCTGTCATGACCTAGTATATCCAGGATTCATACCGTGTCCAGAAATTAGCTACAGTAATTTTTTCAAGCAAATCGGCCTACTGTTTTGGCGTCTTATACAAAACATACATACACACATTGATTTCTATGCATGTAGATGGCCCCAATTATTCGATAAATAAAAATATCGAATAATTTGATTTAGAAAATATAATGTGTGATCTGTGCTTAATTTCCATTGTAGTAAATTATAATGCCGGAGTCGTCGACATCAGATAAATCCTAATAAGAAAAACTTGCGGGTGTGTGTGGATTCCAATTATTGTCATTCATAGATAAGAAACATATTTGTGATGTTATCAAATTTGGCTTCAGCTTGCCAACAACCATCGTCACGCTGCCTTGGGATGCCTCTTAATGAAGTGGACCAAGTGGCTGAGTTTATAAACAAGATAAAAATATTTTATATACTATGTGTACACATATTAAATAATGCGATATAAGTGTACATTAGGGCGGATAATGAAACAATTAATGCTTGCAGCACTTTTGTTGCACTTTCAATATCCAAACCAGTTTGGTGTTTGGATTTTGCGGAAACAATATCAACAATATTGGTGTTAACGAATCTGAGATAAATAATCGAATTGAAGAAAAAGCGTACATATTGCATTAGTCACCCAATATGTAGATTTTTCATTAATCGGAATTAAGCTTAATCATACGAGTCTGTTAAAGCCAGTCTCAGATGCCAGTGTTTTCGAATTTGAATGGTTTCTGGAAATTTCAAAATCAATCTTAAGCTATGTTCGCATATGCGAAATTGTAATTTAGACTAAATTTACAGCAATAATAAAGATCATGTCGTCACCCCACGGAAATGAAGTTCGGAATGTTTAATGATGCCGCTTAAATCTGTTTTTTTTTTGTCATTTTTTAATTTATTTTGTTTCACGTGAAATATATATATAATTTTTTACTTTTCTGTTAGAATATCCAATAGTGGTCTCTCAAAGTGACAATTTAAAACTAATTTTTATTTTAACTTTATTTTTAAACTAAAATAACTGCAATCAATACCTTTTGAATGATTCGGCTTATTTGCTTTAGTTTTAAAATAGTTGTTCTGAAAAACCATCGTTTTTATTAAACATTTTCACAAAAAATTGTATTTATTCCTTAATTTTTTATATTAAAAACTTCAAATGTCAGGTCGCATTGTAATTTGAAACTTGAAATTCAGACTGCATGCGAAATCAAACTGAAATTGATCAAAGTTGCTTTACAAATGTCAGACGCATCCAAATTTGACATTAACAATCGAACTAAGCTCGATTTCGCATACAGTCTGAAAAGGGCATTACGCCGTTTTATGGCGTGGATAAAATAATAAATCAATTGATTCCCTTTAGAGTATTTATCGCTTATGCGCACTCCCAAAAATGTTCGACTTTAAGTGCATATAAGCGGAAAATACATATATAAAAACTCGGTTATATGCATCATCGGTGCATATATAGAACCCGGATAGATAGATCAGAGGTACATGGCTTCATGAATATATATATGTTACAATATTTTGTTTCAAACAAGATTTGTCTAAATTCAATTTTGTATATGTACGTTTAAAATAAAAAAATTAAAATAAGTGATCTCCTTTAATTCATTTGGTTTTTAAGACATACATAGTTTAAAATAAAAATTGTTAAACAAATTAAGAGATATCATTAGAAATGGAAAAATGTACACACAAACGCTTTACCGATCATTTTTTCAAAATAATCAAAGGAGCTGCATATATCCGATTTTCATTTCATGGTATTGCTTTAAATTCTCCAAATTCCTAATGCATAAAAGCGAGAAGTGCATATAAACGAATACTTATAAGCAAAAAAATGTTTAAATGACAAAGTGAAATTGCACAAGTTTGGATGCATATAAGCTTATAACCGACGTGCATACAAGCGATAAATACTGTATATGGCACAATAGTCAAAATTACTTATTTTGACTATATTTATTTATTTGCGAAGTCGTATCGATTTGAAACGGAACGATTTTCATCACATACCTGTATAAATAGCATTTACAACTTTTAAGCGAAATCAATCGATTTCAACTTGAAATGGCATAAGGTAGATTTTCAAATGACAAATTTGTATGGGATCTAAGATTTGCAAACTGACCTTATGCCATTTCGGACATTTAGGGGCTAAACACACAAAACGCAACGCGAAAGCTTGCGTTAGTTTCTGTTTGAATTGTTGTTACAAAAACAATTTACTTTGAAAACAACGAGAGTTTTTGCGTTACGTTTTGTGTGAGAAGAGGGTAGTTGCTTTCAATAAACAAAACCAAACTAAATTCTCACAATCAGCTGGTCCCCATATACATGTATATGTATGTCGTTCCGGTCATTCATGACGGTCAAATACGTCGGCCGACGATGTATACGTCAACGCTGTTATGTGCCGATGTATTCTTATTATGATGATTTCCATCTATAAGCGAAATCACGAAAATGTATACCTTATTCGTACATGCGAACAATGCATAATAAAATCTCTCCCCCAATTGGTTGGCCATCTACCTTTATTTTTGTAATAGATTAAAGAGTATGCGTGTCGCCATTGTTTTGCGAGATCTGGCAAGGCTGCGTGTTGCGATGTGTCAGCTGTATGTGTGTGTTTATGAATTAAAATAAAAGTACCCACGAATTCACCGAAAGTTTGTTAAAGTTTCTTTCCCAATTGTTTTTAAAAAAAGTATCTTTATTCTGCGTTTTTATCCTTGTTTGTTATATCATTAAACAATTTGTGAGTGTTTCAATCGAAATGGAGAATGTTGCGGACATTTGCACGGTTTATTTTGTATTTGTTGGTTGTGTCAAGTTTACGCTGCTTTCATGTTGTTGTTTCTTTACTACGATCGACCGACCACCAACCGACAACCTTTCTCTTCCCCAATGACTTGTGGAAAACAAAAAGTAGTTGTGTGAAGTGTGATGGAGAAATAAGAAATAGAAATTAAACCACATGAGGCGGCTGTAAATTTACTATAATGAAGTGTTGACAGGAACTCAACAGACAATGGGGGAATATATAGTGTGTTGTGTGGGACATATCGATAGAAAGTGCAAAAAATCGGGTCTAGAAAGTTATAGAAATTTTCAAAGCGAAAATAATTTAGGACTTTAGGACTTCGATATTGTTATGGTACAACTATCTTGGCACCTGTTTCGTTGTTGTTGTTTTGTAAAAAGTTTCTCTTAAAAAAGAAAAAAAAAACAAAGAAAAACATACCGTGAGGGTTCACGCAACGATTTCACGATTTTGGAGGCTTCAATAATAACAATGTTCAATATTTGTAGAGTTGAAAAAAAAATAATAAAAAACAATTCTTGGAAAACAATGCCAGCTCATAGTCCAAAGTCTCCTAGTGCTTTTGTTAAAATTATAAAATATTCGAGCGAAAATTGAATCTGATGCAGATTGTCATGAATAAAAATTAATTGGTCACAGGTTTCGTAACTGTGTAACTTTGGCCCTAGAATATTGATATTTATATCAGGAGCATAGGACCAAAACATTGATGGTTGTAGAGAAATGTAAAACAATCACAGATTTGTTGTCCATAAAAATGCCTACTAAGACTATCTCTTCTCTAAAAGCATAAAATCGTGGAGTGTGTTTCGGCACTCCTGACCCTCACTGTATGTTTCGTTGTAAACATGTACATTTAGAGTATTCATTAATTGATGTATGTGGGTGTTAATACAGTATATGCCGACGATTTAAGGCTACTCGGTCGAGTGTACCAGTACGTTCTAGAATGGACGCTGAAATTTCTTGTACATCCGGATACATTTGTCTTATTCCAATGTGGATGTAGATGTTCACACTCTGTACTATAACGAATTGGTTTGCTTGAGCCTCTATACTAAATCTACTCTGACTGCAGTTGCGTACAATTTTGATGCAAGAACGGGCGGGTCAAATACAGCTATTACCTCGAAATGCAACTATTCATGAATACCCTAACTGAAAGAAAAATATCAGATAGAATGCTGCGTATGTGAATGATTGAATGAAAGTGAGCGTGTATGTGTTTTTGCAATTTCAGTAATTTTCCTACAACTAAAGGATTTCAATTCCACTACATAGAGCCTAACGAATCGATGATGTCTACTGAACACGACGTGGAAGCAGCAGAACAGCCCTTCGATGATCAACAGTGTGAAATCAATGATGTCGTCGCAGTCGCCGCCGCCGCCGTCACCGTCCCCGAACGCAGTGTGCCGTCGTCTTCCGAAGATAGTGGTGTGGCGTCCGCACCATCATCAGCCGCTAATGCCGTCGTACCAGCAATAGATTTGAAACGTTACTCGCGACATGCGTTAATGTCTCTGCGAAAAGATCATCGATCTCTGCAGCATCCCGAATGTTCGCTGAAATCCGAGCTGCAGGTTTTGTCCATATGGACGTGTCGACTACGCAACGAACTACAGTATTTAGGTTTGTGGAAGGCCCCCAATACTGGCAACTGTACTGGTGGTCCCGGCTGTTGTTCCAATGACGGTGGATGTGATGGAATCGGCGACGATTCCGCTTACGAATTGGGCGGTGATGGGCCTGGAGGCGGCGGTTATGTTGGCGGGCTACACCAGCAGCCTCACATGGCGGGATCCTCATCACTGCTGGCCAATAAGCGTACCGTGCGTCCCCGTTTCATGAATCCTCAGCGCGGCATTAACGCGTCTACATCTTCGATAGGTGGTGGTAGTATTGGCAGCGGTTATATTGATCATCGCAGCATATCCTCTTCGCATTTAATGCCGGCCTTTGTTAAACGACGTTCGGGCAATATTCCCGGCAAGCCATCAGAGGGGGGTGGTCCACCCAACCTTCGAAGCGGCAGTGCTAGTAGTGGCGGCTACGGTGGCACCAATGACAACGACAGTAGTGATGGTAACGATGACCATAAAGCCATCGATCAATCCGCTTTGCATGGCATGGGCGGAAATGTCAAGCGCAAAGAGCTTGTAAAGCCGATGCACATATTCAAATCGTCGCCCAATAGTCGACCCAATAAGGATGATTTGTATGCGGAAACTCAATCCGGTTGGATACCACCCATGTCGAAGTTAAACCCCGAATATTCGCCTTCAGGCAACAAATCAATGGGTGGCGGAGGCGGCGGCGGCAACAAGAGACTGGTATATGAGCGTCGCATTGGCAGTGGCCGTCTTATGCCCCGGGAAGATAGCTGGGGCGATATGCGACCGGGTGAGGGTAAGCGTGGTGGGGAGAAGGATAAACTGGTAACATCACAAAGTAAATACAACGACAATGGCAGCGGCGCAGGCGTGGACAAATTAAATATGCGCAATGCCTCAACTCGTTTCACTGACTCACGCAACCCAGAACGTCCTCACTACGAACGCCATGTGCTGGTGGAAGGTACCGAAAACGATATTACTAGTCGGGACAAGTACGACAGCAGTGCGGCGGCCGGCCAGCGAACAATGTCATTTCGTAGTCGCGGCTTTATGGGAAACAGTCGAGATCACCGGGACTATCGTGATACGAGAGAATTGCGTGGTGCGCCACGAGAACGCCGGGAATCAAGAGAGTACAACAGATACAGCAAAGATGAACCAGAATGGCTTAGCGAGGGTCCAACCTCTCAGCATGACACAATTGAATTGCGTGGCTTTGAGGAAATGGACATGGCCGAAGCAGCAGCCGCAAATGGTGATAAAGACTCGCAGATCGGAAACGAACGAAAAGATTCGGAAAGTTCCTTGTTCAATAGTAGCAGTAATTTGAATTTGAATATATCAACCAAAGAAAAACCTGATGGCGGCGGCGGCTCCTCACATGAAACCCTAAACTCCGATAATAACATTAAATATGACTTACGAGACACTGACGCAGACCAAGATCAAGAAACTAACTCTAGCGACAACAAGGAGGCTCCCAAGGAAACTGCCGCCGCGTTAGACAACACTATGGAGAAACAGGCAGAGCAGGTAGTGGCGGCTTCAGTGGGTGTGGCGGCGGGAGCGGATGTAGCGGCAGTTGCAGCAGCTGCCACCGCAGTGGCTCCAAACGATGCAGTCAACATAACCGAACAATTCTTCGAGAGATTCCTGAATATCGACACGCTGGAGGGTACTTTAATTGGTTGCCATCAACAGTCATTGCCATATAACGAATCTGGTTCATCGCGTTTCAGTCGCTGGTTCCGCACTGAGAACACTAACACTAACAACAACAACAATGACATGCAAACTGAAATGTTGTCTTCGCCCATTAGGGAGGAGAAGAGGCTGCCGCCGCCACCGCCCAATACAGACTTAAATGAAAACCAAAACGACGTGAACTCACTGATGGCGTTCTTCAAGAGCAGTAATGTTCCCACACCGGATCTACCCAAAGGATTCCCCTCGGCCCCAACGCTAAGTGTTGGTGAGCTTGAGGCCAGAATGCGTAAAATGGATCCAAGTGTTGAAGGTGGCGGCGGCGGCGGGGGTGGTGTCGATGGTGGTGGCTTCATGATGCATGGTTGTAATGATGGACACATGAGAAACTCGGAGAATGCCGGCCACACAAACGAGATGTCCGGACAAGATATTGGAGCATTCAGGAAGTTACTAGATCAATTGGGCAAGCCCAAAGTAGATATGTCTATGAATCTTATACTACCGCCTGGCGAGCAGCAGCATATGCAGATACCAACACCGATTGGTATGCTACCACCTGGTATGATTCCACACGGTTTGCCGCATCCCACTCCACCGCCACTCAACATGTTGGATCACGAAGACATGCTGAAGCTGATGCATCAACAGCACATGATGCGACGCCATCAGACCATGTTGAAGATGATACCGCCACAGCATCATCGCATGCCACCGCAGCAGCCATCTCCTCAATATCAAGTGCCAGGAGCAAATAAGAATATGCCGCCGCTAGGTGCATCACATCACCCACATCTTATGTCGCCGATCATGGGCAATCACATGCAGGAGCCACCCCAGCAGCAGCCTAATGTCGGCGATATGATGCATGTTATGCAGCAACCCAGACCTGTACATTCTCCCACACCTTTGGCATTTACGCCAACTTCCGTTTTACGTAAAATGACAGCCGATAAAGATAACACTCAGCAGACACCAATGCCGTTGGCTTCTCCTCAGCAGCAACAGCAGCAACAACAACAGCAGCAGCAACAACAGCTATCTGGACCGCCCATCCAAACACCCCCGCCATTGCAGCAACACATGATAAAACTCTCACAGCAACAGCAGCAGCAACAACAACAACAACATCAGCTACAACAACATATTAACCCGCCTAGAATGATACTCGGAGCAGGGAATCTACAACACTTGCAGCAACAGCAGCAACAACAACAGCAGCCCCCACAAATGCCACCAAATCCCGAAGGTAGTCCCCAAATGTTGCCACCACATTTGAGGAACCAACCACTAGCTGGCCTGAAATGGCCGCCCGGATTCATAGGTGGACCAGCTCACCCATCAATGGTGAATTCCATGAATAAGCCGATGGGACGACCCATACTCAAGGGACCGTTGTCACAAGTAATGCAACATCCACAAAATCCACTCAAGCAGATGGCCAATCATATGAACGACAGTCAGAATGCTCCGAATCCACAAACCGTGGGTCAAATGCAGCAATTTCCTCCACAACAACCACCACCACCAATGTTGGGCGGCCATCCCTTCCCTGCGCACTTTTTGCAAAATCAGTCACCACAGAATAATCACCAACACCACCTGTTCCAACAACAACGCTCACTAGAAATGCAACGTCAGCAACAACAGCAAATGTTCCAACAACATCCATTTCTGGACATGGCCGTTGCTGCTGCTGTTGCACCACAACATCATCAGCCACCATCAGCCAATAATGACAACAATTCTGCCACGAATTTAAATTACCAAGCGGACGGACGCTTGTCACCTACCAGCAATGTGTTGGCTCAATGGTTTTCGCCCGAGGTTCTGGCCAAGGCTTCTGCAGGAAAGCTGCCACTATTAAACATGAACCAGGCCCTAAGCTTGGAAGCATTGGAAAAGAGTATACAACATTCCTCAACGCCTGTACACAATTAAACAAACAAGAAATGCTTATAACTTTAAATTATAATAAAATTGAAAACAAACAACAAACAAACATATAAAAACAAAGTAAAGTTATTGTAATTAGTTGGATATTGAAAAAGAAATCGATTCAAAAACCATTTTTTTCTTTTTTGTAAATTTTGAATTCGACAGTTTTTTCACAAGTTTTTTGTGCCAAAAAGTGGTAAATAAAAAGAAAACAAGAAAGAAATACACAAAACAAATTTAATGACGACTTTATACTTCCATGCAAACCAAGACCGACCGACCACCTCCTGCTCCTCCTCAGAGACAAAGAGGCCAGGCGGCCGGCCACAAACACAACTTGTACTTTGCACTTTGCAAATGATCAAATCTCAAATCAAATTTTCCTTATCTCCATCCTTTTTTGGGTTTACTAAACATTTCCTTTCTCGAACTACTTAAAAGTAGATGTGGCTTCTGCTCACCTCGGATAAATAAAGAATTCAAATTGAAAATTCTTTTGAATATTAATCAGTCTGTCATTAGGCCCTAGAGTAAATCGAGTAAATTGTACTCGGCACCACTAATAAATACTACATATGTATGTACTTCTATACTTCTTCATTTCACCACCACCACAAAGTTCTCTCCTCCTCCCCATACATAGTTCGCTTGCTTTGTCTTATAATTTTTTTCTTTTTATTATTATTAATCATAAGTATTCAAATATTTTTTGTTTATAATTTTATTTTCATTTCTTTTCATCGAGATCATCTTCTCTCCTCAATTAAATTGATTGTATTTAATGAAAGAAATTATTTTAGTAATTGTATAAAGTTTGCTATAATTCATACATATAAATTAAAGAAAAACAAATTTCGCTGTTTTTTCATTTTCTTTTTCGTTTTTTCGAGATTGATTTTATAAATAAAACATGAAATGACTGATAACTGCTGATAACCCCGAATAGTTTATTGTTTTTATGTACGAAAAAAAATCTGTTATTGTTTTCTTAATGCAAAGTCGAAATAGATTAGCTTAGCATTTTGAAAAGGAAAATACTCAGTATTGTGCCGCTGCTTGACTTTGTTTTACATCATCCATCGCCATCATGTGACTCAGAAGTCAGTCACGTGTTTTGCATTATCTCAGTTGTTATTGCTCGGCTCGCCCCCCATCGTAGTTTGCTAAAAATGCAACTGAAACAGTTGCAACTCGAATCGTTCTGGTAAAGTCTAGAATATCAGCCCCGTCACAGAACTGAATTTCATTCGAATATGAAATCATTGATTAATCATTTATGGTTAATCACGTGTGGTAATACTGTACGAAAACATAGAGAACAAGATAGAAAGAAATTTCTGTAGAAATTTCTACATTTTCGTACAGTATTGCCACACAAGTTTAGCCATAAATGGTTAACCAACGGTTACACTTTCGAAATTGCGTTCTGTGACAGGGCACTGAACCCATTATTTTGGGGGTTGGGAAGTTGAGGAAAGAAAATACTTGATATTTGATGCATCCTTTATGACGTTAACTAAATAGTTTGGATTGTTCTCTGATATACAACCCCTATTATTTATTTTCCCAAAGGAATATGTCGCCCTGAGACATTATAACCTCGAGAAAGGACCATTGCTTTAGATTTGTCCTCATCTGCCTTCATATACGTACGCTTCTTCTGATCGATCATTAACCGTGATAACCATATTGTAACTTTAATCGTAGTACATGTATTACTTGGCTAATACAGTCCTCTTCAATAGGTTAGACGCACCCATTTGTAATACAAAATAGGCTTCTCATATTTTCAAATTTTTAAGTAGGAATGATGACAGCTACCAAATAAGAAACTAAATATGTATATCGACAATTATTTTCTCATATCGGCTCTAAAGGTATTCTTACCCCAGAAAAATACAGCAAAAATACACACATTCCCACCACAGCATGTAAAACTCTGACAGTCCAGAAACTTTTGGGAAGTGATACTATTTTTTTGTAGGTGTTTTCGAGTGAAACAAGAATCTGTATGTGAAATTTCCCAAACACCCCAAAATCTCTACTTACCCGGTAAAAAAACCCGGTTTCGCGTACCTTTGCATACTTATAAGCCTGTAACTTAGTTGATTATAAACCGATTTTCAGTTTATTATCGGATTTAAAAAGAAGAAGCATAGACCTTTCCAACGATATATGCGCTTTTTACTTAAAGCTCAGGGGATCTGTGTGTAATTGTCCAGCAAATACATTTTGTTTCAATTTTCTCGCCATTTTCCAATTTTGGCAATGCTTTTCCACTTTTGTTTGTGAGGTAATCGTACTACATGTGAATTTATTTAAAAATTACAATCGATAAGGAATATAACTCCGCTTTGCTCTTACAAATCCATCGGTAATTAACTGAGATATTCAAAATTTCAGTAAATTTTTGCAATTCTCAAATTCGTAAAATGTTGTCAATATCGCAAAACCTCAATGAGAAGACAATCAGATGTTTTCCACAGAAAATAATATATTTATTCCTTTCATTTCAATGGACGGCATTGGACAACCCCTTACGTGTTGTGTGTAAAATCCGGTTGTCGTTATAGCCCAATGTATCATGGTTTCAACAGTCACCTTAGTGACCACTCGAAAAATATAATCATTGATGTCGTCGGATGTTTTTCTGTAGAGGTTCTATTTTCCATTTTATCAGTTTGGGCAAAAAGCACAAAATCAACTGTCGGCAAAAGGCGTCTGACTCCAGGGATGGTCTTCTTTATAATAAGTCAGGAGTATTCCCCAAGTCGTTAAATATTAATTCTTCTAGTCGTCGCCACAACGACTCGGCAGTATCCACTGATCTGCAGTGTTTAGACAGAAAATTTCAAACTTGTCACAGCGTTAAATTCCGTTCGGAAGTGGATTGAAATCCAATAAAGCAAAATAAAATGCATAGAAAATACTAGTTATTAACTATTAAAGTTAAATTAAATCTATTTTATATTTATTTAACAGCAAATTTCCTATTAATACACAGAAAGGTGTTTATAAAATGGAACGGAATCAGTAGAAGCTAGAACAAAAATAATATTTAGTGATTATTGTGGGGGTATTTTCTGTCTTCATTAAGGATTATGTTTTGCCTCTGATTTCCGATTCGCCCATTTGTATCTCAACCGAACTACAATTATTAGAAGTATACTTGGAAGTATGTTGGAGAACTAGCATTTTGTGACAATAAACAATCGATACTTTACGATCTCATGTCGATATTTCAGGGTGTAACAAATGGAATGACAATAAAAAATTCCTCCAGTAATAATACTACGATCAGTTGAACAAACATTTAATGCAATAACGTAAACATCCAGTTTTACTCGGAGCTTTAATATCAAAAAAACAAGAAAGTGAGACTATGACTCATCTTGCACGGGAAACAGGTGAATGACTAATGGCGCCACACCGTTTTTCAAGATTGGTATACTGGGCTCTTAACAATGTTACACCATTGCAAAGTGGGAGAAAATTTCATATTCTCTGGAAATAAGTACGATGATTTTATGGATTGATTTTTGAAAACGTCTTCTCATCGGAATGTTCAGAAACGGAAACATTATATATTTTATGATCAGAATTTTTCTGATTTATTGTCAAAAACATTGAAAATTGCTATTGGTGGTGTGATAAAAACTAAAATATGTGGCTTATGCGAGTAGTGTGTTAATCGGAAGTCCAAGTGTGTGCAGAGTATTTATTGCAACATTTCTAATTCATAATTCGATAAAAAAATACATAAAAATACATTAGATGGTAGTGAAATTCTTTTTTTTTTTTGGAGTGGGCTCTAAAACGATGTGTATTGATGAGCTGATTACGGGAAATCGTTTTCAGGGGTACTTTTGTTTGGAGTTGCGTTTTGAAAAGTATATTTTATGATGATTGTTGGTTTTAATGCTTTTCTAACTAATCCCATGTAAATGTAATCATAAGAGTCAAAATATCACTACTTTATGTGAGCAAATATTTGTAGATTTTCGCAATAAAATCGTTATTTTTAAACGAAGGAGTCGCAAATATTGTCAGATTGCATATTTTAGCTAAATGTGCTACAAAAAAGAATGGAGTACAAAACTCTGGGAAGTGATAATATTTTTCTTATATGTATTGTCGAATAGGACAAGAATCTGTATTTGAAATTTCCCAGCAGCCCTAAATTTTTTAGTTATGGGTAAAAAACAGTTTTTCGTACCTTTTTACACTTATAAGTCTGTAACTTAGTTGGTTGTCAACCGATTTCTACTTTCTCATCGGATTTGAAATGAAGAAACCTGGAGCTTCCATCGTTATATAGCTTATAGTATCTTATTTAATGTCTGGGAAATTTCAAATACTTATCCTTGTTCTACCTGCTAGAAGAATATCACCACCCAGAGTTTTTAAACCGTTGCACAATGTAATCGATGCAAAACTCGATTTACGATTTTTTGATGTTTCATCATTTTGCATTTCAGGTGATGATATATGCCATCCAGAATATATATGTGTGCTAGTTTAGGAAATAACATCAAGCCACATTTACAAACATGCATCAACCATTGTAATTATTTTTTACTCACTTCCGATTTGGATTCAAATTGAATGTAATCAGTAATTCCAAAACAGGGCAAATTGATTACTACTTTCAATTTATGACTGACTTATTATCTCATTCACTATATTAACAGTGTCAATAGCAATGCTATGTTTTGAAGGTCTCTTACTTGTGTCGTATCATCATTGTCGTCATAATCCAATATTTAGCAGAACAGATCACTCGTAAAACGGTTGTCAAACACATGCTTCATTCTCACTTTAATCAGTTTATTAAATGGAATATTTATATGTGTGAGTATATATACATTAGAGTGCCACGAGCTTCGTGGCGCTAAAGATTGTTGCCGTCATTACATCAAAATAACAGATATTTGACTGCAAGGAGTATTTGTACATGGTGAAATAGATGAGAGCAAGCTAAAGTTTTCAGAAACGGGTCCCGGCATTTATCTATTTTATTAATAATATAGGGTCCGCCAATTAACTTTTTTTTGAAAATGCTATAAAAAAAACTACTGAATATTTTCTCAAATTTCTTTTTTTATTTGAATGTACAATCCTTCCGGTTAATAATGGAATCCTTTCGTTTCAAATGGCTGCCTCGGGCACCCCACAAATAATAGTCCAACGGTTGAAAAACCGTTAGATGGCGGATCCTTTATATAGCTCCCATACCAATGTCTCCTATGATTTACTTTTTCCGCTCTAGAAACCACATATTTCAACAAATAACTTTTTTCTGAAAATGCTCTAAAAAAAGACTACTGAATATTTTCTCAAATTTCTTTTTTTATTTGAAAGTAAATTCCTTCCGGTTAATAATGGAAAATAATTTCATACAAATGGCTGCTGAGGGCACCCCACAAATAATAGTCCAACGGTTGAATAGTTGAAAAATAAAAAAAAACGTTAGATGGCGGACCCTATATTATGTATAATATTATATACATATATAATAATATTATATACAACAGAAGGTGAACCTCGTGGAATCGAATTCCGGCAAATATCTTTCAGAATAATTGTGACATTCAGAGATCGAAAAACTTCCAAAATCTTTACGATCATACCAAAAAATCAAAAATTAAAAAAGTTACAAAGAAATCTGAAGTTAATTTATGTATGCATATATGTTGATGAGGCACTCTTATGTACGTTTATATAATTTTATAGCATTTCTGCTAGAATTTTCTATATCAATCATTCTCGTATTTCTTTCGTTATTAAATGACCTACATTTTATGATCTTACGCTAAATAATGCAACTGTCATGTGCAATTTGTAAATTTATAAATGCAATTGTTTTTGTAGAATTTCTAAGTTTAAGTTTAGTAAGAGAATAATTTTTCACTTATTTAACTGCCGATAAATTTTTGCTGGATCCCTTATTACAGTTCTTATTTATGTTATCTGCATTGCCATGTAGGGAGTTTCTCTTAATCAATGTGGACCAGGGTCACAAATTTAATACTCTTTCAAAGAAGCCTACAATTAAAAGGCGACTTCTAATGGTAATGTTTTTTTTGGAGAAGCTTTACAGGGAGACTTATTCATAAATCATTAACTCTGAAGATTTTCGTTTTAAGAACTGTCGAAATGCCGTCAGTATTAGAAAGTTGTAACCGTCCCTAATTAATGCCAGGCTGTCTTTTTTTTTTCACTGAACCAACACTCAGGGGTTGTCCCCTATAAATGCAGTGCATTGCGTTGGTAGAAGGAAGATAAGGTATTGGAAGGAGGAAAGAGGGAGTAGTGTCTGTTGACATCTGTTTTGAATCTCTGAATGTCGTAATTGGAGGGAAAGATATTTGCCGGAAGTCGATTCCACATACGGATAGTACGGGCGAAGAACGAATTTATTCTGTAATGTGTAGTGCGGTCAATCGACAACAAATGGGTGAGCGTTCCTGGAGAGTCGCGTATCTCTACCGAACGTTCTCACGGGCGGACAATAGAATTAGATATCCTACCATCACCTATCAACACCATCGCCCTCCTCTGGACACGGTCAAGTAGCTCCAGTGATGAAGCTGGAGCACCCGACCATATATGGGAGTTGTATTCCATCTTTGGTCTGATGTAGGTAGTGTAGATATTGAGAAGATCAGAGGGCGTGAAATATTTCTTACATCTTTTTAAAAAGCCTAAACATTTGAAGGCATCTTTCGACACATCAAATACATGTTTTGTCCAACGAACATCACATTGTATTTTTATGCCAAGAACAACTAGATCATCTGATTGCTCAATATCTACACCGTTCATTAAAATCGACGACACCGTTGGATCAGTGAATCGCTTGTGAGACAACAAGGAGCACTGGGTCTTACGTGCATTAAAATCTACTCTATTCTCTCGACCCCATTCAGAAATGGCCATCAAATCCTGGCTAAGTGACTCATCCATCAATCGCCTTTTATCCTCAATTTCTTGACGACTTGGTCTATGATCGAATGAGTATGAATGACAGAGGTTGCTGTCATCCGCGAATGAGTATATTGGATTCACAGTCCGATCCAAGAGGTCGTCGATGAAAATAAGAAAAAGGGAGGGGAAAGGACAGAGCCCTGTGGTACTCCTGCGGTTAACCTATGCTCGTCGGATGAGAACCCATCTACAACAACACGTATAGTGCGATCTCTGAGGAAGCTCGATATAAATCGAGAGAAGTCACTACCAACACCAAAAGCGATAAGGTTTTGATCTGTCATCGACTTTTCAATGATCAATTGAAATTAGTTACACTGAGAGAAGTATCAGTTTACTAATATATTTACTCCATTCGAATAAAAACTAAGTTAGACCACTTTCAAAATAAGCGATAATATGTACCATATTACGCCTGTCGTATATTTCAAGTGTTAAGAAATCTATAGAATGCAATAAAAACAATAGCAAGCACTATGGTTGCTTCTAATCTTTGAGTGGGCTATATATACACCTTATCTGCGAATTATCGCGTGTTGGTTAGTTAGTTGTACGGTTTCTTATTCTTGCGGATTTTTTTGTGGTGGTACAAAGTTTCCTTGTTGCCGATGATGATGGGCTTTAAAAAAACAAGAGGGTAATAGTGATTTTAGCGAACACTGTTCGTGTGTACGAAAGATTAGATTTGTGTTCGGGTTTCTATGATGGTCGTCAGGCGGCGATAGGAGGGCTGGACTGATGGATAAGTTGTTCGTTTTAATAAAATCATGATTTGTTAGCGGTGCCATTTTTTGGACTGATATATCAATTTGGATTTAAATTTGTGTTTCTAAGTTGTGTTGCATACTTTAGGGCTTTTTGCAATTCTTTAATTTGTGTTGGCTTGTTTTTTTGGCCTTCCCATACTCACTCATGAAAAATACCGGGTCATCATTCAAGAAATATCTTTAAATACTTTCAACTATAGTCTACATTAGGAACATTAATAGAACTTTTCGATATAACGAACTGGGATGAGACTATATAGTGCTTTCATGTTATCGCTTTATAAATTTCAGCAGAGTTTATGAAGTTGAAGAGATGTTGCTGCCTCAAAATTGAAACGATGTGAATTTGTTATGTGCGTCGATATTTTCAAGAAATTTGTGCCACCAAAGAAAAAAACATTCTTCCGTTAATTTCTACAAATGTGGGTCGGTAAGTATTTGTATTGGGATTATGTATGTAGCGGTATTGGGTGTCATCGCGCAATAATCAATCAAAAAAGTTGCTCGTGACGTGCTATATGAAAATTAGCTCAAAAATACGACCTCAACAAAAGAGGGTCATACCGATAAAGATCTCAAAATTTCGAGACGGTATCGGATAGACCGATTATATGATACCATCCCCTTTCACCGCCATTACAATTCAATTCGGTGAAGATTTCGGCATGTGTCCTATATCATGGACCGGTGAAACCCTCTTTCACAATTTGTAGACTAAAATATGACGTGTCCTGATCAAAATCAGTTACATTATGTGCTTTCTACACCATTTTCAAGTGTAATTTAAAAGACATCATTTGAAATTTTGAATTACAAATGACGAGATTTGAATTTCAAATGACGAGTTTTGAATTTCAAATGATGTCTTTTGAATTACAAATGACGAGTTTGGAATTTCAAATGACATTTTTTGAATTTCAAATGGAATTTTTGAATTTCAAGTGATATTTTTTGAAGGTGTTGAGCCAACTTTGAAGAAAATCTGTTAAAATAAGTAGTCTCTAAACGGAAAAAGTCAAATCAAGAGTGAAATTTTTTATGGGGGCTATATACAAATCTGAACCGATCTTATCCATTTTCAACACAGATTTTCCTAGTTGAATTATAGGGTACTGTGCTACATTTTAAGCAAATCGAGTAAAATGTATGTTTTCTAGAGCAGAAAAAATCAAATCGGGAGCGTCATTTGTATGGCGGTTATATCCCAATCTGAACCGATTTACTTCAAATAACAGCTTTCGTATTTGACCCGCAAAAATTACATGCGCCAATTTTTGTTACGAACGGACAATAATTGTGCCCTGTACTTTGATTACAAGAATAAAGGGACAGGAAGACTCACGGACGTACAGATATACAGACAGACAGACATTGCTAAATCGACTTAGAAAGTGATTTTAAGCCTTTCCTTTTGGGTGTTACAAACAAATGCACAAAGACATAATAACCTAGGGGGGGTATCAAAATAAGTTTCGTATAAGTTGTGAAAATTTACATCTGCTCTCAGAATATTAACATTCCTAAATCTGAGTAAAATACATACTACAATTTAGTTCAACAATTTTACTCCAGTTAAGTAAAAATTTCCTTAAAAGTAGCAAAATTACCTAAGTAGGAGTAAAGTTTCCTTCTTTCAAAGCCATAGGAAATAGTTCATTTACTAGAAATAGTGTAGTAAATCTACTTAAAAACATTTCTTTGATTCTAATAAAAAATCTTACAATTGATTAAATTCATACTTGTGCGAAAGAATATTTCCAAGATTTTAAGTAAGAAAAAAATCAGAATTTTTTTGTATGGAAAAAATTCTATTTAGGAAATTTTAACTATAAAATGTGTTTTCCTAAAATTAAAAAAAAAATGTTTACTGAAATCTATGCCGAGTTCTTCATACATTTAAGTATTAATGAACTTATAAAAAATCACTTGAAATTGTTTAGAAAATTCTTGAATATTAATCTAAGAAGCGATTCTCGTTGTTTGCAGTGAATTATTTCTTAATTACTTCAAGTATTAATACAAACAACCACTGCGAATGCGCCTATCTTGCCTTCGAAGCAATCATGGAGTAATGCTCAACACTTTATGACAGAAGTATCTTTTTTCTGAGTGTGTGTATATTTTAAACACAATGACTCTAAAATTAGAGACAAGTTTATTTAAAGCGACTTCGCATTTATATGGTCACCAATGATCATCATACGATAGCACTCAGTTGAATAGGTCGAAATACAATGAAAGTTTTTTTTTTTTTTGAATTGAGTCCAAAATCGAGGATTTTCAATTAGAAAATAGCCTAATCCGCTCGAAAATTTACACTGTAGGCTTCAGAAAAGAATTAAGACACTCGAAAAAATTTATGAAATGTTGAAGAGCGATTTAGGTTTGTTTCTCTGTTAGACGGCGTATGATTGATATTCAATTGAATGTGAAATCGCTCATACGTCAAGGTGGCAAGTATGACAAGTGATCTTGGGGTTATTTTCGATTCCTCTATGTCATTTTTACCGCACATCAATTATATTGTCCCAAAAGCTTACAAAATGCTTGCATTTCTAAAAAGAAATTGTTCAGATTTTTCTGATCCTAATACTCTGAAATTGGTTTATACTTCTTTTGTCAGGTCTAAATTGGAATATGCGTCATTAATTTGGAATCCACATTGCGACAAACATATATCTCGCATTGAGAGAGTTCAGCGAATATTTGTTAAATTTGCTCTTAGGTCATTCATATTTCCTGATCATACACTTTATAGATCGAAATGTTTATTGTTGGGCTTGCAGACTTTGGAGTATCGAAGGATATTTCAAGCTGCTTTACTAATTTTTGATTTAATAAATGATATTATTGATTTCCAGATTTGGTTTCTTTGATTCCGTTTTATGTCCCTCCAAGAAATCTGAGGTTCGTTGATGTTTTTAATGTCCCATTGCATCGTACTAATTATGCTCTTAACAGTCCTCTAACCCGCACATTTCTTTATCTAAATTCCGTTAATCTAAATCTTCAAAAAGATTCAAAGCCATGTATAGATTTCTGCACATCAAAAGATAACTTTAAATTATTTTTTGTAACAGTAATAAAATAATTTATAATTATTCATACTTATATTTACTATATAATATTTGTAATCATAGTCTGTAAGGAATTTTACTTCCATTGACTGAATAAATGAAATGAAATGAAAAATCGACCAGAATATCCAGAGAAACTAAAATTGCTACGAGTCGCAAAATGAAACGTCGGTAATCCGATATGTTAAGATATTTGAGAAAATTGATGAAATTTTGAAGAATTATTTAAGGTTCTCTCTGGGCGTATGATTGATATGTAATTGAATGTGAAATCGCTCATAAATTTATGAAATGTTGAAGAGTGATTTAGGTTTATTTCTGTGTTAGACGGCGTATGATTGATATTAAATTGAATGTGAAATCGCTCATACGTCAAGGTGGCAAGTAAATCGACCAGAATATCCAGAGGAACTAAAATTGCTACGAATCGCAAAATGAAACTTCGGTAAGCCGATAAGTTAATATACTTGAGAAAACTGATGAAATTTTGAAGAAGAATTTGCGTTTAATTAATTTAAGACACTGGAGAAAATTGATGAAATATTGAAGAATGAAGGATTTAAGTTTCTCTGTTAGAATGCGTATGATTAATATTCCATCGAATGTGATAAAACACATACGTCAAGGTGACAAATAAAATTGACTAGGATATCGCCATAGATAATAAAATTTCTACGAATTCGAAAAATGAAACTTCGGTAAACCGATCAGCTAAGATACTTGAGAAAATTGATGAATCGCCTAGATAGAATTTTCGTTTCTCTTTTGGCGATCGTATGATTGATTTGCAATTGATTGCGAGAACACTCATCACTCGTCAAGGAGGCAAGTTAAATCGGTATCGGAAATCGCCATAGTAACTAAAATTGCTACGAATTCCAAAATAAAAATTCGATAATCCTATAAAAAACAATTCGTTCTTTAAAAAAGTCATGTCATCGTTTTGTTTATTTTCTAACTAAATTTCCAATAGACAATATGATAACTTACAGCCTAAATTTATTTAAATTCCTGTGAACATTTTTATAACGATTTAACAATTTTCAAAGATTTTAAAGGATTGTTCATACGTTGTTCTAAATACATGAGAAAATAAACACGAATTAAAACAAGTAAGGAAAGGCTAAAGTCGGGCGGCGCCCCTCCTCTTTTTGCCCGAATACAATTTATTTAAATATTTTGTGTGACCTATTAGTATGTGTCCTAAACAAAGACCGATATTACTCACTGACCCACTTTGTCAAATCGAGAAGAATATTTGTATCGGTGCTATATCCATACGTGGAACGAAGAGACACACTTTCTCCGTAGGTGCTTCTAGTTAAAGTATAACCTGTTATGCAAAATTTGAAGAAGATCTGTTAAAGTATGTGGTTTCTAGAGCTGACAAATTCAAATAGGAATAAATAGCGTTCGTCCTTATCCGGAAGAACTTCGTTGTACAAAGTTTCATTTGGTTCTGACAACAATTGCGACCTGTACTTTGATTGCAAGAATAGATGGCCAGACAGACGGACGGACGGACATTGCTAAATCGACTCAAAAAATGATTCCAAGTCGATGGGTTTATCTCGTTTCCTTTTGGGTGTTACAAACAAATGTACAAAGTCATAATACGAAGGGTATAAAAATTAGTTAGGTTTTAGTCGTGTCGGATATTTTGGGGGTGCATCATATGGTGAACAAACAAACTCCATTTTTATATGAACCCGCGAAGACAGAAATTCACCCCTATCGCTAATAAAATTTCCCTGGGAATGAATTGTTCCCTTAAATTTTAAATCTTGATTTATGACATTAGTTCGAGTTTCTTTTGCTTTTTTACTTCGATTTCGTCGCCTTATTTCAATTACATCGCAAACAAGTGAAACCTATATCCAGAATATACTCATATTACCTTAGTACGCCTGCAGGGAAATTGAAAATTCCACGTGATTGAACTCCCCTTTTATTCGCGGTAAGGGTGATTAAATTCGAACGATTTAGAAGTTCTAGAAATTAAATTAATTTAAAATAAATTAAATTAAAAGAAAATAAAAAAAATCACAACTGGATACTGAAATCTTCATTCCAAATTTCATTCCCATCATCAAAATACTGAGCAAATCTTTGCAAATTGAACTCAAAGTGTCCCCATCCCGATCATATCATTCCATTTCAAAACCAATACCACCTCTCGTAATCTATCCTCCACAAGCACTTCAGCACTGTGGTATTTATTGTATGCTTGGCAACATGTAAAATAATTAATTCGCTTCTTGTTTGGCTCCTTTGCAGCTTATCGCACCAGCGAGGGTAAACCCTGGGTGTTGCCTGTGGTGCGCAAAACCGAAATCAAAATTGCCAGTGATGAGGCCATTAACCACGAATATTTGCCCGTTCTAGGTGAGTACGTAACACGGAGTAACATTCATTCACAGGAAACCAAAGGCACATCAACGGCAGCAGTATGAACAGCAGCAGCAGAGCATTAGTAGACAAACAGGAATTTATGCTTAATTAGTTAGAAAAGGCATTCCACAGATGGATGGTGAAAGGATGGCTGGCTGGCTGGTCTGTATGAAATGAGCCTTAATGCGCTGCCTTATTAAGTGTCAAATACCAACAGTAGATTTTCCTATAGAACGCAAAGTGAAATCCGAGAGAGTGTTTGATTTACGCAACAATTTCATTTTCTAATTTTGCAGGAACTGAAGCATTTACAAAGGCAGCATCCACATTGCTGTTGGGCGATGACTCGCCAGCCATTAAGGATAATAAGGTTGGTGTTGTGTTAACAAGGCTTGGTGGTGATATGACCGTATCATTGAATTTAAATTGTTTGTGTTTTGTTCTTTGCTTTTAGTCCTTTGGTGTACAAACCCTGTCTGGTACAGGCGCTTTGCGCATTGGTGCCGAGTTCTTACGTCGCCAGATGAACCGTAAAGTTTTCTATTATTCGGATCCCACCTGGGAGAATCATCACAAAGTCTTTATGGATGCGGGATTCGAGCAACCCAACACCTATCGCTATTGGGATCAGAATAAGCGTGTTCTCGATATTGAGGGATTCTTGGCTGATTTGGAACAGGCCCCTGAAGGCGCTGTCATCATTTTGCATGCCTGCGCCCACAATCCCACCGGTTGTGACCCCACCCAGCAACAATGGATTCAATTAGCCGATTTGATGGAACGCAAAAAACTATTCCCCTTCTTCGATTCTGCCTACCAGGGTTTTGCCAGCGGTGATCCCGATCACGATGCCTGGGCTGTTCGTTATTTTGTTAACCGTGGCTTTGAGATCTTCTGTGCCCAGTCGTTCGCCAAGAATTTCGGTTTGTACTGCGAGCGTGTGGGTAATTTGACGGTCGTTTCCAATACGACAGAGCACAAAGCTGCCCTCCAATCGCAATTCACGCTGTTGATTCGTGGCATGTACTCGAACCCGCCAGCATACGGTAGCCGCATTGTGTCGACTGTTTTGAATAATGCCGAATTGAGACAGGAATGGTAAGATTTTAGAGATACATGCACATACATACATATGTGTGAAACTGAGGCTTGAAGAATTTCAATTAAATATTTCGATACTCGTAAGCAAAATTTTGAAGTCAGAAGCCAAAATTTCAAATATGTATGTATGTATCAAGGCGTATTTATACGCCATCTCTGCTTTTTATAGCAAGGACCGATGCTTTTTATAGGTCCAATACAAATGCCCCTCTAGATTTAACTTCTTAGCGCTCTAGAATGCTGAAAATGAGTCTCATCGGTCCATGTTTTGATATTGCCTCGATACTAGAAGTCCCATAGTATATCCTATTTTGATCAGATTTACCATCTAAGAAACATCTGTAGTAGAAGTGGACCACATCGGTCCTTGGTTTTTATAGGTCCAATACAAATGCCCCTCTAGATTTAACTTCTTAGCGCTCTAGAAGCCACATATTGCAGCCGGATATTGAATAAATTGCACATCGTGTTATATTTGACCTATGAATGTCTGCTATTGATGTGGAGCATGTCGGTCCATATTATGATATAGCGCCCATGCAAATGTCCTCCTGATTTGACTCCTCGGCGCTATAGATGCCTCAAATTATAATTATATATTATTTTTATAATTATAATTCTGGTTAATTAGACATAAGGCGTTAGATTTCATTAATGATTAACTAAAAGCAAAGATTTCGAATGAGTCTGGGATTTTAAAACATCGAAAAACAAGTAAGGAAAGGCTAAAGTCGGGCGGGGCCGACTATATAATACCCTACACCACTCCCAGCGTATGTACCTCACTTTGATTACTAAACCCAGGTATTTCATGGGAACAATTTAATGTAGTTCATACAAATTATATAAATTATATGAATATAATGTATATGCTATAAATTCATCTTTAGTCAAATTTAACGAATATGGTAAATAATATGGTAATTGATCCAATTGTCCGACAGACAAATACAAATTATACAGTAATATACCAAAGTCATACCAAAGTATGGACATATGGGCATCACCCAAACAATTCTCATTGCAATTCAATTCGGTAAAAATTGAAATCGGGAAGGATTTTTGCATCCTGTAAATGTATGTGTTTGACAAAAAATGTTAAATCGGAAAGGACATTTGTATGGGGGTATATTGAAACCTGGAACGATGTGACGCGCTTTCACCATGTCTGTTTATTGGTGAAATATAATATGTAAAGTTTGGCCAAAATCGGTTAAACATTCGGGAGCAACATTTGTATGAGGGCTATATCTAAATCTGAACCGATCTTACCCACTTTCACCATTGGTTTTTTAGTTGGATTATAAGATGTTGTGCCAATTTTAAAGAAAAACGAGTACAATATCTGGATTTTAGAGTGGAAAAAGTCAAATCGGGAGCGACATTTGTATGGGGGCTATATCTAAATCTGAACCGATCTTACCCAATTTGTGCATACGTGTTTCTAGTTCGATTATAAGATGTTCTGCAAAATTTAAAGAAAACCGAGTACAATATGTCGTTTCTAGAGCGGAAAATGTCAAATCGGGAGCGACATTTGTATGGGGGCTATATCTAAATCTGAACCGATCTTACCCAATTTTTGCATACGTGTTTCTAGTTCGATTATAAGATGTTCTGCAAAATTTAAAGAAAACCGAGTACAATATGTCGTTTCTAGAGCGGAAAATGTCAAATCGGGAGCGACATTTGTATGGGGGCTATATCTAAATCTGAACCGATCTTACCCAATTTGTGCATACGTGTTTCTAGTTCGATTATAAGATGTTCTGCAAAATTTAAAGAAAACCGAGTACAATATGTCGTTTCTAGAGCGGAAAATGTCAAATCGGGAGCGACATTTGTATGGGGGCTATATCTAAATCTGAACCGATCTTACCCAATTTTTGCATACGTGTTTCTAGTTCGATTATAAGATGTTCTGCAAAATTTAAAGAAAACCGAGTACAATATGTCGTTTCTAGAGCGGAAAATGTCAAATCGGGAGCGACATTTGTATGGGGGCTATATCTAAATCTGAACCGATCTTACCCAATTTTTGCATACGTGTTTCTAGTTCGATTATAAGATGTTCTGCAAAATTTAAAGAAAATCGGGTACAATATGTCGTTTCTAGAGCGGAAAATGTCAAATCGGGAGCGACATTTGTATGGGGGCTATATCTAAATCTGAACCGACCTTACCCAATTTTTGCATACGTGTTTCTAGTTGGATTATAAGATGTTCTGCAAAATTTAAAGAAAACCGGGTACAATATGTCGTTTCTAGAACGGAAAATGTCAAATCGGGAGCGACATTTGTATGGGGGCTATATCTAAATCTGAACCGATCTTACCCAATTTTTGCATACGTGTTTCTAGTTGGATTATAAGATGTTGTGTCCATTTTAAAGAAAATCGGGTACAATATGTGGTTTCTAAAGCGGAAAAAGTGAAATAGGGAGCGACATTTGTATGGGGGCTATATCTAAATCTGAACCGATCTTACCCAATTTCGGCATAGGTGTTTCTAGTCAGATTATAAGATGTTGTACCAAATTTAAAGAAAATCGGGTACAATATGTGGTTTCTAGAGCGGAAAATGTCAAATCGGGACCGACATTTGTATGGGGGCTATATCTAAATCTGAACCGATTTCCTCCAAATTCAATACCAATGGTCCTTGGCCAGAAAAAATAACTTCTGCCAAATTTCATGGCAATCGGACAACAATTGCGACCTGTAGAGTGCGAACAAGCTTAGATGGACAGCAGACGGACGGACGGACGGACGGACAGACGGACAGACAGACATCGTTTAATCGACTCAGCTGGCGATTCTAAGCCGATCCGTATACTTAAAGGTGGGTCTATCTCAATTATTTCTTGGTGTTACAAACATTTGGCGGAAAACTAACTTATAATACCCTAGACCACGAAGTGGTGTAGGGTATAATAAGAATATTAGTTAGCTTTTAGCTAAATCCTAAAATAAGGCCGATTTTCAATGTTAATACCTCAAAGTTAGAGTGATCAAACCGGAGACCGAAAACCGGGTCAACCGGGTTTTTCATCTCAGACAGACCGACGGGTTTTTTTAAATCACGGTTTTTGGAAAATCGGGAAACCCGGGTTTTTCATGTCGGTCTCAACAGGTTTTTCGTAAGACAAAAATCTTTTTTGGTGAGAATTTGTTTATAATATGCAACTTTTAATTTTATCAAGAGTCTCACAGAACGATTTTTATTAGGGACAGCAAATTAATTAAAACAAGTAAGGAAAGGCTAAAGTCGGGCGGGGCCGACTATATAATACCCTACACCACTCCCTCGTATGTATCTCGCTTTGATTACTAAACCCACGTATTTCATGGAAGCAATTTTATGTCGTTCATAAAAATTATACAGTTACTATAAATTCATCTTTAGTCATATTTAACGTATATTGTACAGACAAATACAAATTATACAGTAGTGATAGGATGAATCGGACCGACATTTCAAAAGGGGGCTGATAACAACATTTTGGGCCTGGTCCAAAACCTGGGGCTATATCTAAATCTGAACCGATCTTACCCAATTTCAGCATAGGTGTTTCTAGTTGGATTATAAGATGTTGTACCAAACGTAAAGAAAATCGGGTACAATATGTGGATTTTAGAGCGCAAAAAGTCAAATCGGGAGCGACATTTGTATGGGGGCTATATCTAAATCTGAACCGATTTCCTCCAAATTCAATACCAATGGTCCTTGGCCAGAAAAAATAACTTCAACCAAGTTTCATGACAATCGGACAACAATTGCGACCTGTAGAGTGCGAACAAGCTTAGATGGACAGCAGACGGACGGACGGACGGACGGACGGACAGACGGACAGACAGACATCGTTAAATCGACTCAGCTGGTGATTCTAAGCCGATCGGTATACTTAAAGGTGGGTCTAGCTCGATTATTTCTTGGTGTTACAAACATTTGGCGCGAAACTAACTTATAATACCCTAGACCACGTAGTGGTGTAGGGTATAAAAAGTAAAGTCTTGTAATGTGCTAGAAAGTGGTTGATGTCATATAATTATCCTTACCACTTATTTAAATTGATATGTCTTTGTGGTGGACAAAAATATTTCCCACGTCAATTTCAAAAGATTTCTAAGCTCTTATCTTGCAGTACTAGTTTCACAAAAACTTAATATCGCCATTTGGCAAACACAATTGTCTCTCACATACTTTATATATTTGTATCTACTTTCTATTTCAGGATGGAATGCATTAAAACCATGTCCGGAAGAATTATTAAAATGCGTCAAGCTTTGAAGGAACGCTTGGTGGAACTGAAAACACCCGGTACCTGGGATCACATCACCCAACAAATTGGCATGTTCTCCTATACCGGTCTCAATGGTATGTTCTCATCGTGTTACTCTGCCTGCTACTTTGCTTCGATTATTTATGAACATTTCCGCTTTTGCATTTCTTCCAGAAAAACAAGTGCGCATTTTGATTGATGAGTACCACATCTATCTGTTGAAAACGGGACGCATCAACATGTGTGGTTTGAATGAGAACAATGTTAATTATGTGGCCGAAGCTATTAATGCTGCGGTTACACGTGTTGGCAGCCAACTGTAAACGGCAGAACGAATGGCAGCATCATTTTATTTAGATTTATATTTTTAAGTTTTCTTTTTTCTCTCTGCAACATAGAAGAACACAACAGCACAAATTTAAAAGCGCAACAATGCGATTAGACAGACTTAACGCAAAGAAAAAAATAAAAATTAAAACAAAAGCAAAAACTCCGCCAAGGTTTCAGTTAATAAGAAATGCAACATTTTAGGGAAATTAATCGGGAAACTTTTAAGAGTTTAGCAGATGTTAAGCCACTTCGCCAAATCGTCGTTCTCGTTGTCGTCCCACTCAGAACTTAATGGAACTTTACCCAACGTACCAAACAAATAATGAAACAACTGAATTTACAAAAACACAAACAAAAAAGAGCCAAACTAAATATTTGCAATTAGCACAAATTAAAATATTACATTTTTTTTTGGGAACGGATACAATTACTTGAATATTTATTGAAAATCAAGAATATATTAAATTCTCAAAACAAACACATGAAATTGATTGCATTTCCTCTCCTAGTAAGAAATAAAAAACCAACCTATATTTAAAATTTATCTACTAATAGACCAGGCAGAAATTTACAATATACACACATACATAAAAACTTACATATGTTCAAATTTATTATAATTGATATCAACCCCCCCAAAAAAAGCCGCAAACAACAAGTTATTGCAAAATAAACAACAATTTATTATTAAACATATGTATTTTTATGGTAAAATTTATATGAACGCCACTCGCATATATATGCTGTGTTTTGTATGAGCTATTTACATTTGTTAACATATGCACAAATGTCAGTATGTATGTGCATATAATAAATACAAACAAACAGGATTTCCAAAGCAAACAGGAAAATCAAAAATGCAGTTCTTAACAGAGATTACGAGTAAATAACCTATGCGTATTTGTAGCATTTAATTTGTTTATTAAATAAATTTCATTGATAAAGATGTTTGAATTATCTAAATACATAAATAAATGTTAGTATTTCAATCTTTTGGAAATAAAAAGACAATAAATAACAAAACTTATTTTATCTATTTTTTATATTTTACATTAGTACAGCCATGTGAAGCCAGGAAAACGTTTTATTTATCATTTCCGCAAGCGCGCACATCTGCTCCAAAAATCAGATTTTTACTCACCGCCACATTTTTAAAATAATTATTTAATTCGTCTATCTTGAGTAACATGGTGTGCATTTGTTTGTAACATCCAAAAGGAAGAGAGATAGACCCATTGTTAATTATACCGATCGATTTAGAATCACTTTTTGAATCGATTTAGCAATGTCCGTCTGTCTGTCCATCTATTCTTGTAATCACGATACAGGTCGCAATTGTAGACATAACCAAATGAAACTTTGCACAAATGAAACTTTGCACAAACAAATGAAACTCGGGATAAGAACGAACGCTATTTAATTTGAAGAAAATCGGTTCAGATTTAGATATAGCCCCCATACGAATTTCACTCCCGATTTGACTCTTTTCACTCTAGATACCACATATAACAACAGATTGTCTTCAAAATCGGCAAAACATCTTATATTTCAACTAGAAACACCTGTGGTAAAAATGGGTCACATCGGTTCATATTTATATATAGCTCCTATACAAATTTCGCTCCTGATTTGACTTTTGCCGCTCTAGAAACCACATATTGTATCAGATTGTCTTCAGATTTGGCAAAACATCTTATATTTAAACTAGGAACACCTATGGTGAAAATAGGTCAGATCGGTTCGGATTTATATATAGCTCCCATACAAATTTCGCTCCCGATTTGACTTTTTCCGCTCTAGAAACCACATATTTTAACAGATCCTCTTCAAATTAGGCGAAATATATTATATTTGTCCTAGAAACACCCATAGTGAAAATGGGTCAGATCGGTTCAGATTTACATATAGCCCTCATACGAATTTCACTCCTGATTTGACTCTTTTCACTCTAGATACCACATATTACAACAGATTTCCTTAAAAATTGGCAAATCATCTTATATTTCAACTAGAAACACCTGCGGTAAAAATGTGTTAGATCGGTTCAGATTTATATATAGCTCCCATACGAATTTCACTCCCGATTTGACTCTTTTCACTCTAGATACCACCTATTACAACAGATTTTCTTCAAAATTTGCAAAACATCTTATATTTCAACTAGAAACACCTGCGGTTAAAATGTGTCAGATCGGCTCAGATTTATATAAAGCTCCAATACAAATTTCGCTCCCGATTAAACTTTTTCCGCCCCAGAAACCACGAATTTTCACCGAATTTCTTCAAAGTGAGGATAACACGTTATATTTGAACTGGAAGAACTTTTTACGAAAGTTAGTCACTTTATTCCATGTTTGGATATAGCCCCGATACAAATATTCTTAATCGAACCAGGTCATATTAGCCTATGATTAGGAAACATACAAAAATTCTTCCCGTTTTCACCTTTTTACCGAGTTGAATTGTTTTTGGATAGAAAGTGGAGTGTATCATATAGTCGGCCCCGCCCGACTTTAGCCTTTCCTTACTTGTTTTAGGATCGGAACGGTCAGACGGATGTTGATATAGCCGTCATACAAATGTACCTCCAATTTACACTATTACAGATCTAGAATCCAAATATTCATCAAATTTCCCCCATAATGTTATATTTTAACTAGAAGCATCTAGCGTAAAAGTGAACTATATGGGTATGTTTTGATATAGCCCCTATACACATGTACCTCCGGATCTAGATCAATTTTTGCATATCAGATCATATCTACAATCTTCATATTACAGTTACAGTACTACTTCTTTCACCTAGAAAAAAACCACCACCAAATATTTATACCCTCCATTCTGTAACACCCAAAAGGAAGTAACATAGCCATTGTTTGTTTATAAAATGCCCCAACTTTTTTCCCATACATTTTTTACTTTAATAATTTTTTATGACACAATCCTATCCCCTATTTATACTCCTAAAGGGTGCTCCCATACAGAAACTATTTTTTATATTTTATATCGTTCTAACTGTTCCAAGGTGGCCTATTAATTTCTCTCTTATCTCGGCAGCGTCTTTGACATCATGTAATTTAATATTGACATGAAATGACTTGATCTAAATTTGGATTTGAAATGGTATTTTGGCTGCGACTCCATCGTATTCTATGCCAGGGCTGGATGGTTGGTATTTAAATATTGCACAAATTACAATTTTAGGCATAAATAATTATAAAAATAAAACAAGTAAAAAAAGGCTACAGTCGGGAGAGGCCGACTATATTATATCCTCCACTTTATATCCCATTACAATTGAATTCGGGGAAAAAAGTGAAATCGGGAACGATTATATCATTAACATATGTTTCCACCTGAAAGAAGTCGTGTTTTCTAAATCTGTAAAGATATGTGACTGAGAAAAAAAGTTTAATGAATGAGGTTTATATTAAAACCTGAGACGATGTGGCTCACATTCACAATAGGTATTTCTAGTTCAAATATGAGATGGTTTGCAAAATTTGAAGAACATCTAAGGTGTTGTGTCACATTTGAAGAAAATCGGTTAAAATATTTGGTCTGTTGACCGGAAAAAGTTCGTTCGTGGTCCGCAAAACTATAATAAAATAAAATAAATAATTGCGACCAGTACTTTGATTACAAGAATAGGTGGGCAGACAGACAGATGGACATTGATAAATCGACTCAGAAAGTGATTCTAAGTGTATAATAAACGATGGGTCTATGTCGTTTCCTTTTGAGTGTTACAAACAAATACAGATAGACATAATACTCTAGTGGAGGGTATAAAAATGTATGGGAGCCAACTTAATGTTTGAAGATGGAGGGTGGGTATGTTCTGGGAAAATGTTAGGGCTGAAAACCCAACATCCAATGGTCATACACATAAAGAAAAAAGTCTGTTATTAAAAGCAGCGATTGTCTGCTACTACAGCAATTTTCTGCAATCTTGCAGCAGCATTCACAATGTTTAAGTGTTTGAAGTCTGCTAAAAATGGCAGCTTTTAATAAATTTATAAAAATAGATAAAAATAAGCGTTTCTAATTTAAAAGCCTTTCAAATTGACGGCGAAAACTAATTTAGATTCGTTTTATATTAACTTGGGGCAATATGTGTATCATTAAAAAGACATAACATTTGTTCTAAAAAGTGTTGTTAATAAAATTGTTAACTGACTATATTGTTCTGTACATATACTTAAAGTTTCAAGAAAGCGTTTTTTTCTTTATTGGTAAAAACCGCAAACAGCTGTCTTCTCTTTTTCAGCAGTAAATCTGCTTTCTTTTACTACCAATTTAATTTGAGTGTATACTTAACTCCCCTATGGGCCTCCGTGGGGCAGGGTGGGATAAAATTCTATAAAAAATTAGTTATTTTATGGGAGCCCCCTTTAGGGATGTGATAGGGGGTAGGTGTTTTCGGGAAAATGTTGGAGAGGAAACATTAATGAGGGTCGGTTTTACATTTAACCCCTCTGGGGGCGAACCCGAGACAGTTTTGAGACTTTTTTCTTTATTTTTGCTCCATTTCCCCACCTATGACCCTATGAAATCCAATATATTTCTAAGGAACTTGTGTAATGCCAAGCCACTCACCAAAGTCTATGGTTTCTACGATGAATCATCAATAGATTTTCGTTAAATTTTATTAAAGGTCAACCCATACTATACTGAACAATTCACGTTTTAATATGACCTATATAAAATCGTTCCATCGATTTGGGCACATATAGATATCGTATAGTCGTCCCCGCCGGACTTTAGCCTTTTCTTCCTTGTTTTTAAATAAATCTTTACAAGTGAAAGAGTAGAAAAAAGAGCAGAAAAAATATTTTTTTTGTATATTTTAACCTCGAATTGCTACAAAGTTTGACTTCTAACCTGGTTCTGTTTTATCTATACAGTTAGTAGAATTGTAGTGATGATTTAGAATGAACTCAAATTTAGGAAAATGTTGCACTTTTCACGCCAGCCTATTGTACTTCCAAGTCCTGCTAGATCCTTCGTTGGCAAATGTCAACATTTCATGGAATTGGAATGTGAAAACCGCCATTTGTGCTCTAGGGTGCGTAGATGCGTACTATAAGTCAGTGAGAACCGAGTATGTACTTAACAAGCTCTTACTTGCTGCTCTAAATATCCGCCTACAAACCTACATACAAACATTTTTACTTTGTACTTACAAAGTTTTTGTTTCGAAAACAACGTCCGTCATTTTGAAAGATGGGGCATTTTAATGTTGCGTTATTTATGGGAGTTTGATTTCCGTTTTTTCGTAGGTAGACACTCGTAAGCAGCATTTGTTCGCTTTTACCTAATATCGGTTCGTTAAACAATAATTACGATTATTTCGCCTTCAAATCATCGTCGTCTTTAATTATCGTATTTTTTCCCGCCACATTTAAAATACGTACAACGTTGTTGTTGAATCCCTAGTTAGTAGCGATCTTCCATTTCCACTGCGGTTCCAGGTTTGTGGAGCGAACCGACCGACCGACCAACCGGTCATTAATCACGGCCAGTTAACGAAGAAAAAGTTTACCTTTTTTTGATTTCTTCATTTTTGTTTTGCGTTTCCCCATTTCGTTTTTATTTTCGAAAAGGTACAAAAATATTGGTGATGCTGCTACAGCCGCTGTCGGCATTGTCGCTGGGTGTTCGTTGGGTCTTCGGGGTGCAAAGCCTAAAAAGAACAAAATCATTAAGATTAAACGATGTTATGCCGATGACGATGTTGTAAACCTAAAAGACACAAACAACAACACCATCAGAAGTTATAGGTCACCATACGGTGGTGGTGGAAGTGGTGGTGGTGGTAGGTCGTCCAAACACTAACGACAGTGACTCAAAGTAATAGCAACAAGGTTCTGACAGCGGATTCTGATAGAGAGGTTAAAGAAAGAATATATAATATATATGTTTCGGCGTTTAAAATTTCTATATTTCCCCCGTTTGTATTATGTTATGAGGAATCGGCCCTATTGTGCAGAATATCAATATTTCCCCCTTTAGCACATTCTTATGATGAATCCGCCTAGGAAACCTTGTTGTCCTTACAGTCTAAGTATAGGATGTGTTCAGCAATATTACTTAAAACACTACGAAGAACATTTTTGTTGTACATTTTAACCCTCTAACTCCTCAATATAGGGATCTTTTTGGTGCCTTTTGTGCAGAATATCAATATTTCCCCCTTTAGCACATTCTTATGATGAATCCGCCTAGGAAACCTTGTGGTCCTTACATTCTAAGTATAGGATGCGTTCAGCAATATTACTTAAAACACTACAAAGAACATTTTTGTGGTACATTTTAATCCTCTAGCTCCTCAATATAGGGATCTTTTGGACCCTATTGTGCAGAATATCAATATTTCCCCCTTTAGCACATTCTTATGATGAATCCGCCTAGGAAACCTTGTGGTCCTTACATTCTAAGTATAGGATGTGTTTAGCAATATTACTTGAAACACTATGAAGAACATTTTTGTGGTACATTTTAATCCTCTAGCTCTTCAATATAGGGATCTTTTGGTGCCTTTTGTGCAGAATATCAATATTTCCCCCTTTAGCACATTCTTATGATGAATCCGTCCTTACATTCTAAGTATAGGATGTATTCAGCAATATTAACTAAAACACAACGAGAAACATTTTTGTAGAATATCTTAACCCTCTAGCTCCTCAACGTAGGGGTGTTTTTGGTACCTTTTGTGATAAAGGGAAAGGCACCCCTAAAACAGGGATTTAGAGGGTCTAAATGTTCTACAACAAAATTTGAAAATTCTGCTATAAATCTCTGAATTGAAAACTCAAAACTCAACTTAAATGCCAAAAATAAGTCAAAACTAAAAATCCATTTTAGGTTTAATTTCGTACTTTTTCGAATTTTTCCACAAAATTGAATTTTAGGAGGGTGTTGTGAGTAGAAAAAATATTCTACATCAAATTTCATTATAAGTCACCGAACAAAAGAAAGCTGTAGATATAATATATACATATATAAATAAAATATCAGTACCAATTTGGGTATTTAAAGTCACAAAGCACTATTTTGAGCAGCGCTGTTAATAGTAACTTTGCGAGCTTATGGTGGGCAAATGGAAAATATCGGGTGAATGAAACTTATAGAACGGATAGCACTGGGCGTGCACTTTCTGAATTTCTAAACCACATATTGTTGCAACTTTTAGCTGCAACAATAAAGGTCTCACTTTGCCTTTTTGCTAATTTTGGGTTCTGCTGAAGACTTCAGCACAACCTTTGGTCTTAAAACAAAATAAATGACAACACATACAACATAACAGAACAACAATACATACAAACAACAATGTTTAAAATTTCTTAAAATCTTGATATTTTTGCAAGGAAAGCGAGCCCGGAAAATAATGGGCGAATGAAACCTATAACAAAGATAGTCGTACGTGCTCTTTCTTAATTTGTCCCTGTCAGATATTTAAGAAATTTTTACAATTTTGTGTTTTGTGCCACTGATGCACCTTTTCAAAAAATTATCCCACATTGTCCAAACGGAAAATATTGGGAGACTGACGCCCATGTGCTGACAACCGCATGATTTCCAAATCGCATTTTTTTTTGGCGATTTCGAGTCTCTAAATTTTACATTTCTATTTAAAATTGCTATGTTTAACCAAACATCTTCTTCATTTATCCGCCAGTAAAGAAAGAAAACTGAAAACAATTGTTTAAAGTAAAAATGCGAAATTTAGAGACTCGAAATCGCCAAAAAAAATGCGATTTGGAAATCATGCGGTTGTCAGCACATGGGCGTGAAACTTATGGCTGCATAGCCCTGTACATTAGGGCGTACCTCAAAAAAAAAGTTCGCCGTACACCTTCGAATATGAAGTATTATTGAAAGGTAGTTTCAAAAAAAAAATTTTTATTTTTTTATGCCGAACGTAGGGGTCGCGCTTTTACATTTTTCTATATAACTTGTATTTATAAACGGATTTTAAAGTGTGATACATCGATGTTTTTGTCTCGACGAGGCCGATTTTTTTGTCTTTGAAGTCATTGAGCTCAAGCACCCCCTTCTGGTACTTACCCATCATTTCTCAGTTGCTACTACCCTAATGTACCACTCTAATAATCGAAAATTAAAGCTCGCATAAAATCATGAATCATGTTTGAGCACAATGACTTCAAAGACAAAAAAATCGGACAAAAACATCGATGTATCACACTTTAAAATCCGTTTATAAATGCAGAAGTTATATAGAAAAATGTAAAAGCGCGACCCCTACGTTCGGCATAAAAAAATAAAAAAATTTTTTTTGAAACTACCTTTCAATAATACTTCATATTCGAAGGTGTACGGCGAACTTTTTTTTTTTTACTTGTAACCTGGTACGCTCTACTGTACATGTCCATTACGAATTTGGCCCCACACAACAGTGGTAACTTTCGGCCTAAACTCTATAACTTTTTTATTTACCATTATAAAATTCTGAAATTTGGTATTTTTATATGATTTTTGAAAAAATTGTTTTTTTTACTAATTAGGAAATTTCCGTTTGTTATAATATGGGTCACTTAAAATGGCTCTAATGAAAATATTGCAAAAAACTACAACTTAAGATTATTAGTAATTGTGGTAGTCTGCAGCCAAGTAATAAATGTCACCATGCCATTTGTAAATAAATTTGGATTCTATTAAATATAGATGCAAAATGCTCTTGAGCCAGGACAATATCCCAGTTCAAATCAAATATTGATTACAGACCAAAAAATACAAACGAGAAACTAAAACAATGAGCGTTTTTATTTTTTTATATTTAAAAGGTTATTTTTTGTAACATCCAAAATACAAGTTAATACGTACGCGAATTTCACAAACAATATACACAAATGAAGATTACAACCCTATTTTTCAGAAAATTCTTAATTTTGCATCAAAAAAATTGATACAGAAATCATGGCCTACTACTTTTTCGAAGTGGTAAATAAAGTTTTTTTTGTTAGAATAAATGCAAACTGGAATTTTGATGTCGGAACCACTGTAAAAACTATATTAGAAAATATATTTTTTGAAAAATATGAAATGGTGTTATTTCAAAATTTATCTTTCATTTGACATTAAAATTTATTTAAAAAATGCTTGTTTTTACCTTTGGCCGTTTGTTTTTGATTTTGTTTCACTAATGCACATTTTTCAAAAAATGATCCACTGTGTCCAAACGAAAAATATTGGGAGAATGAAACTTATGGTAAAGATAGCCCTGAACGTGTCATTTGGCTCCCACACATTTTCGTCTGTCTTTCCATATATTCTTGTAATAAGAGTACAGTAGCCAGAACCAAATGAAACTTTGCACAACGAAGTTTTTCGGGATAAGGACGAACGCTATTTAATTTGAAGAAAATCGGTTCAGATTTAGATATAGCCCCCATACGAATCCCACTCCCGATTTGACTCTCTCTCACTCTAGATAACACATATTTTAACAGATTTTCTTCAAAATCGGCAAAACGTCTTATATTTCAACTACACCATTTTCAAATGTAATTCAAAAGCTGCCATTTGAAATTCAAAAATTCCATTTGAAAAAAAAAATTAATTGAAATTCAAAAATATCATTTGAAATTCAAAACTCATCGTTTGAAATTCAAAACTCATTTTTTGAAATTCAAATTCATCGTTTAAAATTCAAAACCCGTCATTTGTAATTCAAAAGACACCATTTGAAATTTAAAAGATTTCATTTGAAATTCAAAAATTATTCCATTTGAAATTCAAAAATGTAAACAAAATTATTTAAAAAAAATATACATTAGGTGGGGTAGTATTTATTTTTTCTGCAAATTTGGATATTCTGCAGTTTAACAGATTTAATAAAATGATAAGCAACTAATAATTATAATGATGTAAAATGTCGGTAATTTCATATATAGTTTATAATCTTCAACAGCTCAGAGAACATCTGCATATAATTTATAATGACTTGCATTTTACTTACGGTCGGATAATTTGTGTGGGAGATACAACAAATTCCAATATTAAATATTATTTATATTAAAATCATTTCCAATATTAAATTCTTACTGATCAGTTTTATTTTAACCAAAGCTTATGCCAATTTGTGTGAGAGGTCTTGCAATATCGTTCATATTACAGGTGTATGTATCTATGAAAACATTGCCAAAGATCAAATTTCAGAGTATTCCGATCGTCCGTATAGAAGTTATAAAATCTTTAAATTTAAATAGGTCAGGGAGGTACGTAAATCTGTTTTCTAAACAGCAGAATATTATAATTTACAGAAATAAATAAATGCTACCCAATCTAATGTATATTTTACTTAAATAATTTTGTTTACCATTTTTGAATTGCAAATGGAATATTTTTTGAATTACAAATGGAATAATTTTTGAATTTCAAATGAAAACATTTGAATTTCAAATGGTGTCTTTTGAATTACTTATGACGAGTTTTGAATTGTAAATGACGAGTATTGAATTACAAATGAAGAGTTTTGAATTTCAAATTATGTCTTCTGAATTCAAATTATGTCTTTTGAATTTCAAATGATGTCTTTTCCATTACATATGAAAAATTTGCATTTATTTTTAGGATAGTTTCATTTCCAACTTTGGGTAATTTTTAATTTTTTTCAAATGGAATAATTTTTGAATTACAAATGGAATAATTTTTGAATTTCAAATGAAAACTTTTGAATTTCAAATGCTGTCTTTTGAATTTCTTATGACGAGTTTTGAATTTCAAATGAAGTCTTTTGAATTACAAATGACGACTTTTGAATTTCAAATGTTGTCTTTTCCATTACAAATGACGAGTTTTGAATTTCAATTGACATTTTTTGAATTTCAAATGGAATTTTTGAATTTCAATTGGTGTTTTTTGAATTTCAAGTGAATTACAATTGAAAAAGGTGTAGAAACACCCGTGGTGAAAATGTGTTAGATCGGTTCAGATTTATATATAACTCCCATATAAAGTCGCTCCAGCTCTAGAAACCACATATTTATACACTCCACGAGAGTATTATGTCTTTGTGCATTTGTTTGTAACACCCAAAAGGAAACGAGATAGACCCATTGTTAATCATACCGATCGTCTTAGAATCACTTTCTGAGTCGATTTAGCAATGTCCGTCTGTCTGTCTGTCCGTCCGTCCGTCCGTCCGTCCATCTATTCTTGTAATCACGATACAGGTCGCAATTGTAGACAGACCCAAATGAAACTTTGCACAACGATGTTTTTCGGGATAAGGACGAACGCTATTTAATTTGAAGAAAATCGGTTCAGATTTAGATATAGCCCCCATACGAATTTCACTCCCGATTTGACTCTTTTCACTCTAGATACCACATATTATAACAGATTTTCTTTAAAATTGGCAAAACATCTTATATTGTAACTAGAAACACCTGTGGTAAAAATGTGTTAGATCGGTTCAGATTTATATATAGCTCCCATACAAATTTCTCTCCCGATTTGACTTTTTCCGCTCTAGAGACCACATAATGTATCAGATTGTCTTCAGATTTGGTAAAACATCTTATATTTCCACTAGAAACACCCATGGTGAATATCGGTCAGATCGGTTCAGATTTATATATAGCTCCCATACAAATTTCGCTCCCGATTTGACTTTTTCCGCTCTAGAAACCACATAATGTATCAGATTGCCTTCAGATTTGGTAAAACATCTTATATTTCCACTAGAAACACCCATGGTGAATATCGGTCAGATCGGTTCAGATTTATATATAGCTCCCATACAAATTTCGCTCCCGATTTGACTTTTTCCGCTCTAGAAACCACATATTGTATCAGATTGTCTTCAGATTTGGCAAAACATATTATATTTAAACTAAGAACATTTTTGGTGAAAATCGATTCAGATTTAGATATAGCCCCCATACAAATGTCGTTCCCGATTTGACATTTTCCTCTGTAGAAACCACATATTGTACTCGATTTTCTTTAAATTTGGCGCAACATCTTATAATCTTACTAGAAACACCTATGCAGAAATTGGGTAAGATCGGTTCAGATTTAGATATAGCCCCCATATAAATGTCGCTCCCGATTTGACTTTTGCTGCTTTAAAAGCCACATATTGTGCTCGATTGTCTTTAAATTTCGCACAACATCTTATAATCTAACTAAACAAAACTATGGTGAAAGTGGGTATGATCGGTTCAGATTTAAATATAGCCCAAATTCAAATGTTACTCCCATAAGTTTAACCGATTTTGGCCAAACTCAATATATCCTCATACAAATGTCATTTCCGATATACAATTTTTTGTCAAACACATACATTTACAGGATACAAAAAACCTTCCCGTTTTCACTTTTTCACCGAATTGAATTGTGTTCGGATTGAAAGTGGAGTGTATCATAGAGTCGGCCCCGCCCGACTTTAGCCTTTCCTTACTGGTTTCATATATATTGTCATATTGTCTTCAAATTTGCAAATTATCTTATATTTCCACTAGAAATACCCATGGTGAAAATGGGTCAGATCGGTTCAGATATATATATATAGATCCCACACAAATTTGTCTCCCGATTTGACTTTTTCCACTCTAGAAACCACATATTTTATCAGATTGTCTTCTAATTTGACAAAACATCTTATATTTAAACTAGGAACACCTATGGTAAAAATGGGTCAGATCGGTTCAGATTTATATATAGCTCCCATACAAATTTCGTTCCCGACTTGACTTTTTCCGCCCCAGAAACCACGTATTTTCACCGAATTTCTTCAAATTGAGCGTAAGATGTTGTACTTGAACTGGAAGAACCTATTGTGAAAGTGGGTCACTTCATTCCATATTTGGATATAGCCCCGATACAAATATTCTTCTCGATTTGACAAATTGGGTAAGGTCATATTAGGTTATGATTAGGAAACATACAAAAATACTTCCCGTTTTCTTTTTTTACCGAATTGAATTGTATTCAGGTAGAAAGTGGAGGGTATCATATAGTCGGCCCTGCCCGACTTTAGTCTTTCCTTACCTGTTTCTGCGGATAATTACATTTCCCACTATGATTTTTTATTCAATATTAACAACTTAATCCCCCATTTTGGACGATTTTCTTATGAAAATTTTTATACCCTACACCACTTCGTGGGCTAGGGTATTATAAGTTAGTTTCGCCCCAAATGTTTGTAACACCAAGAAATAATCGAGCTAGACCCACCTTTAACTATACGGATCGGCTTAGAATCACCAGCTGAGTCGATTTAACGATGTCTGTCTGTCCGTCCGTCTGTCCGTCTGTCCGTCTGCTGTCCATCTAAGCTTGTTCGCACTCTACAGGTCGCAATTGTTGTCCGATTGTCATGAAACTTGGCAGAAGTTATTTTTTCTGGCCAAAGACCATCGGTATTGAATTTGGAGGAAATCGGTTCAGATTTAGATATAGCCCCCATACAAATGTCGCTCTCGATTTGACTTTTTCCGCCCTATAAAGCACATATAGTACTCGATTTTCTTTAAATTTGGCACAACATCATATAATCCAACTAGAAACACCTATGCAAAAATTGGGTAAGATCGGTTCAGATTTAGATATAGCCCCCATACAAATGTCGCTCCCTATTTCACTTTTTCCGCTTTAGAAACCACATATGTATCCGATTTTCTTTAAAATTGGTACAGCATCTTATAATCCAACAAGAAACACCTGTGCAAAAATTGGGTAAGATCGGTTCAGATTTAGATATAGCCCCCATACAAATGTCGCTCCCGATTTGACATTTTCCGCCCTAGAAACGACATATTGTACCCGATTTTCTTTAAATTTGGCAGAACATCTTATAATCCAACTAGAAACACGTATGCCAAAATTGGGTAAGATCGGTTCAGATTTAGATATAGCCCCCATACAAATGTCGCTCCCGATTTGACATTTTCCGCTCTAGAAACGACATATTGTACCCGATTTTCTTTAAATTTGGCAGACCATCTTATAATCCAACTAGAAATAATTGTGCAAACATTGGGTAAGATCGGTTCAGATTTAGATATAGCCCTCATACAAATGTCGCTCCCGATTTGACATTTTCCGCTCTAGAAACGACATATTGTACCCGATTTTCTTTAAATTTTGCAGAACATCTTATAATCCAACTAGAAACACGTACGCACAAATTGGGTAAGATCGGTTCAGATTTAGATATAGCCCCCATACAAATGTCGCTCCCGATTTTACTTTTTCCGCTCTAGAAACGACATATTGTATCCGATTTTCTTTTAATTTTGCAGAACATCTTATAATCCAACTAGAAACACGTATGCAAAAATTGGGTAAGATCGGTTCAGATTTAGATATAGCCCCCATACAAATGTCTCTCCCGATTTGACATTTTCCGCTCTAGAAACGACATTTTGTACCCGATTTTCTTTAAATTTTGCAGAACATCTTATAATCCAACTAGAAATACGTATGCAAAAATTGGGTAAGATCGGTTCAGATGTAGATATAGCCCCCATACAAATGTCGCTCCCGATTTCACTTTTTCCGCTCTAAAATCCACACATTGTACCCGTTTTTCTTTACAATTGGCACAACATCTTATAATCGAACTAGAAACATCTATGGTGATAGTGGGTAAGATAGGTTCAGATTTAGATAGAGCCCTCATACAAATGTTGCTCCCGAATGTTTAACCGTTTTTGGCCAAATTTTACATATTATATTTCACCAATAAACAGACATGGTGAAAGCGGGTCACATCGTTCCAGGTTTCTATATACCCCCATACAAATGTCCTTTCCGATTTAAAATTTTTTGTCAAACACATACATTTACAGGATGCAAAAATCCTTCCCGATTTCACTTTTTTACCGAATTGAATTGCAATGAGAATTGTTTGGGTGATGTCCACATGTCCATACTTTGAAATGACTTTGGTATACTACTGTATAATTTGTATTTGTCTGTCGGACAATTAGATCAATTATCATATTATTTACCATACTCGTTAAATTTGACTGAAGATGAATTTAGATCAATTACCATATTATTTACCATACTCGTTAAATTTGACTGAAGATGAATTTATAGCATATAAATTATATGAATATAATTTATATAATTTGTATGAACTACATAAAATTGCTCCCATGAAATACCTGGGTTTAGTAATCAATGCGAGGTACATACGCAGAGAGTGGTGTAGGGTATTATATAGTCGGCCCCGCCCGACTTTAGCCTTTCCTTACTTGTTTATTTTGCACTTATTTTTAGGGATAGTTTCATCTCCCACTTTGGGAAATTTTTCATTTTTTGTCCAGTTTTTGATTTGGGAGATTTTTCATTTCATTGGGTAATTTTCTTGGGGCGATTTCTTATAGAGTCCAATCATTCATACTACACTTTGATCCACTGTACTGGATGTGTTACCGGCGGCGTAAATGCCGGTGTTTGAGGTGTTTTTGTTTACGCTCTTTTCTGTTTTTTATACCCTACACCACTTCGTGGTCTAGGGTATTATAAGTTAGTTTTCCGCCAAATGTTTGTAACACCAAGAAATAATTGAGCTAGACCCACCTTTAAGTATACGGATCGGCTTAGAATCGCCAGCTGAGTCGATTAAACGATGTCTGTCTGTCCGTCTGTCCGTCCGTCCGTCCGTCCGTCCGTCCGTCCGTCTGCTGTCCATCTAAGCTTGTTCGCACTCTACAGGTCGCAATTGTTGTCCGATTGCCATGAAATTTGGCAGAAGTTATTTTTTCTGGCCAAGGACCATTGGTATTGAATTTGGAGGAAATCGGTTCAGATTTAGATATAGCCCCCATACAAATGTCGGTCCCGATTTGACATTTTCCGCTCTAGAAACCACATATTGTACCCGATTTTCTTTAAATTTGGTACAACATCTTATAATCTGACTAGAAACACCTATGCCGAAATTGGGTAAGATCGGTTCAGATTTAGATATATCCCCCATACAAATGTCGCTCCCTATTTCACTTTTTCCGCTTTAGAAACCACATATTGTACCCGATTTTCTTTAAAATGGACACAACATCTTATAATCCAACTAGAAACACGTATGCAAAAATTGGGTAAGATCGGTTCAGATTTAGATATAGCCCCCATACAAATGTCGCTCCCGATTTGACATTTTCCGTTCTAGAAACGACATATTGTACCCGGTTTTCTTTAAATTTTGCAGAACATCTTATAATCCAACTAGAAACACGTATGCAAAAATTGGGTAAGGTCGGTTCAGATTTAGATATAGCCCCCATACAAATGTCGCTCCCGATTTGACATTTTCCGCTCTAGAAACGACATATTGTACCCGATTTTCTTTAAATTTTGCAGAACATCTTATAATCGAACTAGAAACACGTATGCAAAAATTGGGTAAGATCGGTTCAGATTTAGATATAGCCCCCATACAAATGTCGCTCCCGATTTGACATTTTCCGCTCTAGAAACGACATATTGTACTCGGTTTTCTTTAAATTTTGCAGAACATCTTATAATCGAACTAGAAACACGTATGCAAAAATTGGGTAAGATCGGTTCAGATTTAGATATAGCCCCCATACAAATGTCGCTCCCGATTTGACATTTTCCGCTCTAGAAACGACATATTGTACTCGGTTTTCTTTAAATTTTGCAGAACATCTTATAATCGAACTAGAAACACGTATGCACAAATTGGGTAAGATCGGTTCAGATTTAGATATAGCCCCCATACAAATGTCGCTCCCGATTTGACATTTTCCGCTCTAGAAACGACATATTGTACTCGGTTTTCTTTAAATTTTGCAGAACATCTTATAATCGAACTAGAAACACGTATGCAAAAATTGGGTAAGATCGGTTCAGATTTAGATATAGCCCCCATACAAATGTCGCTCCCGATTTGACATTTTCCGCTCTAGAAACGACATATTGTACTCGGTTTTCTTTAAATTTTGCAGAACATCTTATAATCGAACTAGAAACACGTATGCACAAATTGGGTAAGATCGGTTCAGATTTAGATATAGCCCCCATACAAATGTCGCTCCCGATTTGACTTTTTCCACTCTAAAATCCAGATATTGTACTCGTTTTTCTTTAAAATTGGCACAACATCTTATAATCCAACTAAAAAACCAATGGTGAAAGTGGGTAAGATCGGTTCAGATTTAGATATAGCCCTCATACAAATGTTGCTCCCGAATGTTTAACCGATTTTGGCCAAACTTTACATATTATATTTCACCAATAAACAGACATGGTGAAAGCGCGTCACATCGTTCCAGGTTTCAATATACCCCCATACAAATGTCCTTTCCGATTTAACATTTTTTGTCAAACACATACATTTACAGGATGCAAAAATCCTTCCCGATTTCAATTTTTACCGAATTGAATTGCAATGAGAATTGTTTGGGTGATGCCCATATGTCCATACTTTGGTATGACTTTGGTATATTACTGTATAATTTGTATTTGTCTGTCGGACAATTGGATCAATTACCATATTATTTACCATATTCGTTAAATTTGACTAAAGATGAATTTATAGCATATACATTATATTCATATAATTTATATAATTTGTATGAACTACATTAAATTGTTCCCATGAAATACCTGGGTTTAGTAATCAAAGTGAGGTACATACGCTGGGAGTGGTGTAGGGTATTATATAGTCGGCCCCGCCCGACTTTAGCCTTTCCTTACTTGTTTTTTGTTGTTCTCGTTGTTGTTGCTATCGTTGAATGTTTATAATAAATTAGTAACGATTTACAAGCGAGAATATGAAATATTTAGTAGCAGTTGAACATGAATGGATGGAGTGAGTTGTATTTAGTGCATGTTTGTCGTTATTCCTCTGCAGTTGTTGGCGTTGTTGTTGTTGTCGGTGTCGTCCATTGGTGTGGGAATGTGAGTGTGCGTGAAAAAGAAGTGTCTTCAATAATAACATTAATAAATGCAGGTTATTTGGGTTATTAACGCCTCTTCTAATCTAACCGTTTGTGTGTACATAAATATGTATGTATGTATTTAGTGTTCTATGGTCTCTTTTGGTCAATTCTTTCATTGTCATCATCATCATTTGTGACTTGTAGTTGTTGTTTTCTGGCCACAGTATGTTAGTCATACATTATGACACTTGAGAATTTTCTAACGGATTTCAACGTGACCCTATTAAAGCGAAAGCAAATAATACACGGTCAAACATACACACATACACATAAATATGTATGTGTGTAAGTACTTAAACAGAGCTTCATACCACAAACCTCGGTTCGCTTGAATCATTGAGTGATGCGCGCATTACCGTGACTGTTACAAATCTAAACTTTTTCTGAGCAAAATTCTATCTGAATATGAAGATAAAACCAACAAAAATGACAACAAATTATAGGTATTTATTGGTGGGGTTTCCAATTTCCCAGACTCGGGAATTCGGGATTTTAATATAAATTATATGATTCAGAAAAAAGACCATTCTGAATCGATGATGGTAATGTCGCTCTAGGATGGGTCACGAAAATAAATTGGTGGTCACCCCCCAGAAATGAAGACTGGATTGTTTAATGATGATCTGCAAAATATTTCGTCGCTCCTGAAAATACCTCTAAAAATCATGTTTGTGTAATTTTTTATGTTGCATGTTCGCACTTTAAATATAAATTTTTATTCTTGGCTTAGAATAACTGACTGGTCATATTATACATATATTTGTGGTTTTTCAAAGTGACATTTAAAAACTCACATTTCTTGGAAACATTTTGTTAAAGGTGTTATAAAAAATAAATAGAAGACTCAATACCTTTCGAATGATGCTAAAATGATGAATATCGGATGAAAAATGGCGTCACTGACTTATTTTTTATGAAATAATTTAATACATGAGTGGCTTTTCAGGGCCAAAATGTTCATACTGATTTTTTTTTTGAAAATGAGGGCAGCAGCGTCAATTTCCTTCCGATGTTCATCATTTAACCATCATTCGAAAAAATATTGTAAACGATCAGTAATTGGACCAATATGATGTATTATGACAAGAATCAAAATTTATATTTGAAGTGCTTTCAAGGGTCTATTAATGCAGAACAAATTGACAAAAAAGCAATATAAAAAGAAGTAAAAACGGCGTTAAGTACCACAGAGGCTGTCGATTTTCATAAAAGTGCAGTAATATTACAGGAAAATACAATTTTTTAAAATAGCCAAGCCAAAACAAATAAAAATATTGAAAAAAAAAAATAATTTTATAAATAAATATAATATTTTTATTATTTCAAACCTAAGTTATACCAAGGATACCAATACGTTTACACTATATACATATATCGAAATAATACTTCAAGTCAATTCAAAACAAGTAAGAAGGCGTTAAGTTCGGCCGGGCCGAATCTTATATACCCTCCACCACGGAGTGCATTCCACAGTATTACCAGCAGATTAAAGGATGTCGACTTTACATAGAAGTACAGTACCATATTACGAAAATTTTGATATTTTTATGCACATTACTATATTTGTTTACTATTTCAAACTATAATGTATACTTATGCGCACTGTTTAAGATCGACTACTATATATAAGTCAAATTCTGAAATTGTGAAAGTGAACACGCCTAAATATTAGGCGATTGTCAGTCGCCATTAGAAAGAAGCATTTTCAGATACAGACAAAGTTATAAGAAAAGTATAAATTTTAAAGATATCCGCATTCGCCCCATTCTCCGCCCAAATGTACAAATTTCGAAAAAAACATTTTTCGAGTCTTCATAGTCAGAATGTATACACCGAATTTCATGATTTCAACTTCAGCGGTTTGGTAGGTACCAGTTTTATCCCTCTTTTTTAATTATATCCCTCTATTTGACATGTCTATGCAATTAGAGGGATGTACACACCGAATTTCATGATTCTAGATGTTGTCGTATCATTGGTACCATATTTTATCCGTTTTTGTCCCATTTCACCAGCTAAAACTTTTATTTTCTTTATGTTGCTTCCAAGCTACAAGAGGAATGGCCGCAACACATTTTAACTGTATGAAAATCAGAAATTTAATTAATAAGCCAAGGCTACCAATATTTGTATACTATATATAATGGATTAATACTTCAATTCATAAAGTAAATATAAGGGAGCAATCATAAATATCATAAATATTGGTGGATAGAGAGTGTATTTTCAGCTACAGTCGTTTGGTTTGTTGTATTTCCATCCAATTTTAATTTCAAAAGTATATATTAGTATATTTTAATCCCCTTTTTCCAATTTTGCCCCCTCAAGAGTACGACTATCTAAAATCTCGTATTTTACGTATCTACACAATTAGAGGGATGTACACATCGAATTTCATCATTCTAGCTGTATTCGTTTAGTAGGTACTATTTTTATCCCCTGTAGCCATTGTATCCCTTGATAGTACGAATTTGGAAAAAACGTTTTATTTTTCGTGTCTACAAAGTCAGAGGAATGTATGCTCCGAATTTCTTGATTCTAGCTGCGGTCATTTGGTAGGTACTATTTTTATCCCCTTTTTCCATTTGAACCCCAAAAAGTACGAATTTTGGAAAGTTCTTTTATTTTACGTGTCTACGCAATCAGAGGAATGTCTACATCGAATTTCATTATTCTAGGTGCAGCCGTTAAGTTGGTACTATTTTTATCCCTCTATCCCCATTTAACCCCTTAAAAGTACGATTTTTAAAAAATACTCTTATATTATGTATGTACTCTATTAGAGGAATGTACACGCCAAATTTCGTGTTTCTATCTGTTGTCGTTTGATAGGTACCATTTTTATCCCTTTTTGTCCCATTTCGTCCCCTACAAATAAAAAACACTCTATGGTGCCCTTTTATGCTATAAAGGGAATGCGCATTGCAAATATCAAGTAAACACAAGCTAATATGTTCAAAAAACATGCTGAAATACTCTAAATATTAGGGGTATTTTCAGTCCTTGTGAGGGATAAATTTTTCCCTCTGGGCCGATTTTGCCCACTTTCAATCCCAACCGATCTACAACCATAAGACACATTTAGGCAAAATTTGAACCTCCTAGCTCATTTCGTTCGGCCGCTATCGTGCTTTCAACAGACAGACAGACAGACAGACAGACAGACAGACGGACAGACGGACAGACGGACATGGCTATATCGTCTTAGAATTTTACCACGACCCAGAATATATATACTTTATGGGGTCTCCGATGAATATTTCAAGGTGTTACAAACGGAATGACAAAGTGAATATACCCCCATCCTGGAGGTGGAGGGTATAAAAATATTCTTATATTTATGTATTCAAAAAAGCCATAAATATTCGTAGATAGTGGTGCTTCAGTTGGTTGTATTTCGATTCTTTTTTAATTCCAAAAGTAAAAATATTGAAAATCCATTACCCCACGTACATAGTGGAAAATAACCTAATTTCATGATTCAACCAATTTTTGCAGTAAAAGTAAAAAGTACGAATTTGGAAAAATCTTTTTATTTTGCGTGTCTATGCAGTCAGAGGAATGTACACAGCGAATTTCATGATTCTAGCTGCGACCATTTGGTTGGTACCCATTTTATCCCCTTTTTCCCTTTTAAACCCAAAAAGTACGAATTTTTTTATCCCTCCTGTTTACTTTTTCCCATTTTACCCCTTAACCCTTCGTTGCATGGCATTGCATATATGCAATGTTGACTTCGTGTGTATCTGGCAACGCTGCTATTAGCCATTTACCGTTATTTCTTTTTTCGTTGGTATCTTTTATGTCAAAAATTTTAATTTTGTCGCAATTTTGTGTAGTTTGTTAAAGGTATGTTGAAATAAGTAGCTAAAACTAGAAGTGTTTTAAGTAAGCGAAAAAAAAATTGTTTTATTTTTTATTATTCTGAAATCCAGAGAAAGTTAACCGAAATGTTAGTATAATTTGAGTATTTTACTGCAGTTTCTTTGTGCATAACTAAAATTTTTTAAACGCAATGTTTTTACTTGACCGCTGTAATGCATAATTGCATATGTGTCATTTCATGCGTTTGAGCTTATCTGAACTTATATTGCATATATGTTGTTATATTGCATATATGCAATTCCATGCATTTAATCAAAATTTTGTTTATTTTGAGATCACTTGCTGACAACGAAATTGGAAAAATAATTGAAGGTTGGGATGAAAGAGAAGATGAGTTTTTTGTTGACGACGATGACAGTAATGTTGAAATCAACTTAAGTCGTATGAAGTATGTCGAGGAGGAAACAAATGCAGGAGAAATATCTAGTGCCGGAGAGGAACCAAAAACTGAAAAATGAGAGGAGCCATCTTGGTGATTTGCGGTCTCTGAAACAAAAATATGAAAGAACTATTTGGAAACAAAAAGAATTCATAATGGATTTAAACACCGATTTTAAGGGCAGCAAAGAGCTTCCAGAACATTTTGTGAATATGAGTGGACCTTGCAGTTACTTCACATATTTTTTCGGACGAACTTATGAACTCTATTGTTCACCAGTCGAATTTATATAGTTAGATTTGAAAAAATTAAGTCAATGTTACATTTCAATAATAATAATGAAATAAGACCGAGAGATGATCCAAACTATCGGCTTTTTAAAATACGCCCTGTTATGAAACATTTGGCAGAACGATTTATATAGGTTTCATTTCAAAGTTGCCTATGCTCTACAAAATGCAAATCATATTTGAAGCAATATCTTCCAATGAAACCAAACAAATGGGGATTCAAACTGTATGTGCTTCCAGGAATATCGGGTTACAATTATAATTTTGAAATATATGTATACGGGTCAAGAGAACAACGCACTGCATAGGCTTCCCGAAGAAAGTGATTGGGTGCGTGTGCAAACATTGTTATTAGACTTCTGCAACCCGTCCCACCAGAAAAAAACTACAAAGTTGTTTTTGATACTTATTATACATCATTGCCGTTAATGATCACACTAGCAAATCGTGGTATTTTCTCGGTACAGCCGGAATAGAATCCCGAATGATGAGAATCCTGTCATATGTGGCAACATTTGTTAATTTTGATATATCTGTTGTTTCTTGGAGAGACAACAAGATTGTTAACTTGGTGTCAAACTTTTGCGGTAAAAATCCGGAGCTAAGCGTTGAAAGGTTCGACAAAAAGTTGGGAAGAAAAATAACCGTCGATTGCCCAAACATTTTACCAGAATATAACAAGTTTATGGGTGGGGTCGACTTACTGAATTCCTTTATAGGGCGTAACAAAATCAAAATACGCTCTAAGAAATGGTATATGCGCTTTTTTATCATTTGGTAGATACAGCCTTGGTCAATGCTTGGCTTTTATACAAGCGCGCTGAATTACAAAAAGCAACAATATCAAGGAAACGTTGGCGGAATTTCGTTTGAAAGTAGGTGAAACGCATTGCAAAATGGGAAAAAACATCAATAGCTCGCGGAAGACCATCAGAATTAACAAAAAATCTTACCCGTAAAGTATGTACCTATTTTATATATATTTTTCAAATAGTTTATTGCAACAACATATGTTTACAATTCTTTATTTTCCAAGAAGTTTGCCAATTCCCCAAAACGAAGTTCGACTAGATCATATGGATCATTCGCCCAAATGGGTAAATAACCGAATTACATGCAAATTGCCGGGCTATGACGGATATACTTTTATTAAATGCGAAAAGTGCGACACAGCCTTATGCTTCAACAAATCAAGAAATTGTTTCAAAAAAATTCATACAGAATAGCCTTTTTAAATACAAATTAAAGAACAACCTCTCTTGTGATTAAATTATATCGAATTAAAAATAAAAAACATGATTGAAATCAAAACTGTTTTCTTAAAATTTATTATTATTACCTTTATCTACCATAAAATGTTTTTACATTCAATTGTTGATCATTGGAACCGATAAAACGTCGTGAATGTAAAATTATAAATTAATATATTTCCATGGATTTGCTGCATGATATTACATATATGCAATGTTACATAACTTCTAAAATAGATACAGGAAGTCAACAAAATTTAATTTCTGCAATCATAACTAAACATGCAAATAGAATAAAACTCCAAAAAATGTTTATCTTTTAGGAAATTAAATCATGCAACGAAGGGTTAAAAGTACGAATATGGAAAAAATACTTTTGTATTATGTATCTACTCAATTATAGGAATGTACACTAGGGCGTACCTCAAAAAAAAAGTTCGCCGTACACCTTCGAATATGAAGTATTATTGAAAGGTAGTTTCAAAAAAATTTTTTATTCTTTTTATGCTGAACGTAGGGGTCGCGGTTTTACATTTTTCTATATAACTTCTGCATTTATAAACGGATTTTAAAGTGTGATACATCGATGTTTTTGTCTCGACGAGGCCGATTTTTTTGTCTTTGAAGTCATTGAGCTCAAGCACCCCCTTCTAGTACTTACCCATCATATCCCTAATGTACACACCGAATTTCGCACACCCAATATCAAGTAAGTTCAAGCAGACATATGTTTAAATACTCTAAAATATTAGGGGTTGTTATGGGTATTTTTAGTCGTTGTGAGGGAAAATTCTTTCCCTTTGAGCCGATTTCGCCCACTTTCAATCCCAACCGATCTACGACTATAAGATACATTTATGGAAAATTTGGACGTCCTTTCGTTTAGATGCTAGCGTGCTTTCAACAGACGGACAGACGAACGGACGGACGGACACGGCTAGATCGTCTTAGAATTTTGTGACGATTAGCAATATATACTTTATAGGGTCTCATGTCGATATTCCAAGGTGTTACAAACGGAATGGCAAAATAAGTATACTCCCATCCTGGAGGTGGAGGGTATTTTCAGAAGCGTTTAGCTCACAGAAGGCTTGATCTAGGAACGAAATAATTTGCAAATCATCATTGAACAGTCCAAACTTCATTTTCGTGGGGTGACTGGAATTTTGTTTTCCATTTGTATGTACCGCGACCCAGCCTAATGTCACGCTAATCTGTGACATTGCCATTTGATGGACTTCGTGTGGAGTGGTGTCGTCCGACATGATGTACAATTCATTCATGAGTCTCGATGCTGAAAATATTTTTTTGCTGAAATCGAGATGCGCTTCCAATTTTTTCAAATTTCATTGTTTGCACATATTGCTCGACGCTGTAACTTGCCATGGTGATTTGTTTTTATTGTTTGAATAATAAAATTAAAAACATGAAACATAAAAATTAAGGATAAAATAAATAAAGGAAAATCTAAAAGCAACATCAACAGCCTGAAGCTTGAATAATAGTTTAATTGGATGCAAAATAAAACATTCGACTAAATTAAAAATTGTGTTATTTTAATTTGGTAAAAAATAATTTTATTGAATTGACAACTTTCAACTAACAACAGCAACTAACTATTTTTATACACTCCACGAGAGTATTATGTCTTTGCGCATTTCTTTGTAACACCCATAAGGAAGCGAGATAGACCCATTATTAATTATATCGATCACTTTTTGAATCGATTTAGCAATGTCCGTCTGTCTGTTTGTCTGTCCATCTATTATTGTAATCAAAGTACAGGTCGCAATTGTAGACAGAACCAAATGAAACTTTGCACAACGAAGTTTTTCGGGATAAGGACGAACGCTATTTAATTTGAAGAAAATCGGTTCAGATTTAGATAAAGCCCCATACGAATTTCACTCCCGATTTGACTCTTTTCACTCTAGATACCACATATTTTAACAGATTTTCTTCAAAATTGGCAAAACAAGCAAATGTGTTAGATCGGTTCAGATTTATATATAGCTCCCATACAAATTTCGCTCCCAATTCGATTTTTTCCGCTCTAGAAACCACATATTTTATCAGATTGTCTTCAAATCTTATATTTAAACTAGGAAGACCTATGGTGAAAATAGGTCAGATCGGTTCAGATTTATATATAGCTCCCATTTAAATTTCGCTCCCGATTTGACTTTTTCCGTTCTAGAAACCACATATTTTTACAGATTTTCTTGAAAATTGGCATAATATCTTATATTTCAACTAAATACACCCATAGTGAAATAGCATAACACTGAAATAACCTATTGTACATGTGGGTCACTTTATTCCATGTTTGGATATAGCCCCGATACAAATATTCTTCTCGATTTGACAAATTGCGTCAGATTACATTAGCCTATGATTAGGAAACATACAAAATTCCTTCCCGTTTTCACTCTTTTACCGAATTGAATTGTATTCGGATAGAAAGTGGAGTGTATCATATAGTCTGCCCTGCCGATTTTAGCCTTTCCTTACTTGGTTCTACTACTGCACTACTTTCCCTTTCTATTTTAACCCGCCTTGACCGGGTTGTCATAGGAGGGATGATATTTAATTTGAAATACAAATCATTTATAGAGAATCGACAATATCCTTTCACTCTTATTTTAGCCTGATAACATGGGAAGAAGAAAGATGTAATAAAAGGCGATATGATGGAATTCGATAACATGATATAGCCTAAATGTAGAAAAATTTTAAACACGTCAGAAATAAGAGTAAAGCAGAATAAATGTTGGGTGCAAAAATACGAAATTGAAAAAAAGCGTTTAATTTCCCTCGATTGATGTGTAGCCACAATATAATCCGAAGTGGTCTTAATAAATAATTTAAAATTATACAATCACAAATATATTTAGTTGTTGCGCTCATTTATCACCCTATGACAGCAAACACTTCCAAACCAAAAAAGTTCTCACATTTTGAATCCTTGTGTACGAGTTGGCCCAGACTCAGGTCGATCGCGAGATGTTAATGGTGCGGTTGCAATTACAATTACATTGTTTATTTTTGCAATATGTAAACAACACAACAACACATTCACTAATCCCATCAGACAGACGATGGCATCGTTTGGTCACACAAGCTCGTCTATCCCTTGAATGCTCCCATGGAAAAATTCGTTTAACACCTGGGAATTAATGGCCAGTGTGAGATGGAGACTAATCTAATGTAGAATATTTATACGGTCGTCGCTCGTTGGTCATTAATGGTTGTTGTTGGTTATAAATAATCGCATTTGGGTCTTTTGTAATTTACACTCAATATCACATCATAATATTGAAAAGTGAATCTAATAAAAACAATACCAAACACCACCAATACCATCACCACTGGATTATAATAGAACTACGTACTCGCACATAAGTTTGTTAGTTCGGTCGTTCGTTCGTTCGCTCGCTCGTTCGGACGTGTGTAAAATGAAAACTGCAAAATACCGTTTTATTAACGTAACAAAATACCTGTTAATCTTCATGTATATGTTCACATCGGTATCAATATACGATATGCATTAGATATAGGGGAGGGGGCATGAATGCCGACAGCACTCCATCTATTGAGTGGTGGTGTTCGGTGTTTGGATTCTCATGCCATAATCTAAACCACAATAACAAAATTTGTTGATGTATGTTGTGCATCTACGTATATGGCAAAGAACCAGTGGCGGAGAGGAGGGCTTTGTCAGCAGGCCAGCTGGTATGCATATGCAATCCCCCTGACAAGTTAAGCAATCCCCCTGACAAGGCCAGTTCATCTTCGCGATTCTGCACGTCTATCCAGGTCTGTCATTATCTAGAGAGGATGTTGAATTGTAGAAGAAGTAAATGGTATTTCACTAAACCAATAGTGGATGCTATAAACTCCACATTGAACATGGCGAAAGAGGTAATACAAGGCGAAGGATGTTCAAGAAAATATTGTGCGACTCAATGTACGTGAGTACCATTGTGATGGACTACTTTACAAATCGGTCTCTAAAGTGAGAGATAGTTAACGGTATGGGAAGACGAAATGTTACTGCTGGTGTTTCGCAAAGATTCTGGGACCGTGGCTATGTACGACGGAGTATTCAACATTATATGAGGTATATAGGATGATATAAAATACCAGTTTATTGTGGTGGGTGGATTATGTGAGGTATTTATTACTCCTCGAATCAACACAGCCCATCTTTTCAGGTTGTTTATATCATTCTATAGAATATCCCTAAGGATTGTAGGAATCTTCCCACATACAGCTATTGCAACGTCGCACAGTGGGATTTTTTGTGCAATAAGTCATTTTATCGACACACTAGCTGAACCCCCGCCCGCTTCGCCATGCAAAAAAAAAAAAAAACAAACGGAAAAATTAAAATCTGCTTTCATATTAATTTTTGTCCTGATCGGTAATATATGCAGCAATTATAATCAAGGTTCTTCCCTGAGATAATAAAGAAATGGATATGTTCCATGGAGAACTTTAGTTTACGGCGAATAATTGAAAAAATGTCAAAATCAAATTGATTTTTTGTTAAATGTGATACTCCTCCTTTCCATTACCTTCAAAGACAAAAAAACTTCATTCGTAAGATGAAATTACATTACATTAAAAACACATAGAAAATCAATTAAATTGTTCACTAATCAAACAACACAAAAACTAAAAAATTAATATAATATCCGTTTTCTTGACTTAAGTCGGCTTTTGGCGAATGAATATTTTTCTTTTTATACCCTTTCTTTACTATCGTGCTAAGAAAATCCACAGAAAACGTGTAATTTTACAAAATTCAAATCAAAAATGCGCCATTTTTTAAATCCCGCCCATTTGTATATTGCCTAAGCAGGTAACAACTAAATTAACTCACACTACAATATAGGAATATCGTTGTAGAATATACTCAAAAAACTGGTTTTAATTTCGTATGGGCCACTTTCCGCCCATCTCGGTGTCGAAATACTCTAAAACCGGTTTTAATTTCAGATGGGAAGGTCACGCCCACTTTTCGCCCATTTTTGCACAACTATTTACACTGGATCAACTCACACAAAATTTCAGCACTCTAGGTGTATGACACCTACTGACCATATTCGATAATATGTTTTAACTTCGTATGTGAGGTACCACGCCCACTTTCCCAATACCGTCCATTTTTGGCACAACTACGCAGGTTTATGCTAGATGCACTCACAGAAAAGATAAGTATTGTAGCTGAATATATTCGATAATAGGTTTTAACTTCGTATGGAAGGCACCACGCCCTTATTTCCAATATCTCCCATTTTTTGGGCACAGTTACGCACGTTGATGCTAGATGCACTTACACAAAATTACAGCACAATAGGTGTCATTCAATAATAGGTTTTAACTTCGTATAGGAGGTGCCACGCCCACTTTTCCGATACCGCCCATTTTCGGCACAATTATGCACATTGACGCTAGATGCACTTACACAAAATTTCAGCACTCTAGGTGTCATAGAACTGACAATATTCAATAATAGGTTTTAACTTCGTATGAGAGATGCCACGCCCACTTTTCCAATACCGCCCATTTTTGGCACAACTATGCACATTGATGCTAGATGCACTTACACAAAATTTTTAGAAAATTGATTCAGTATCTATAAATTGTATCCCAAAAAAAAAACATTTATTTTTCTTTGAAGAAAGGTCACATGTAAATTTTGATCCAAAATATTGAAAACTGTTTTCGCACTTCTATAGTGTTTGTACGTAAGATAATTTTTTTGCTCTGACTTAAATAGTGATTTTTTTAAATAAAGCCTTTTCTGTGTATTAAAAAATATAAAGTTCGCTCATATGGTTTAAAAGATATGCTAGAATAATTGCAAACTTCCTTGGAAGAACAAAAGGTTGCTCGGTCGTGCTAGGTGCTCCCGCTATAATAAAATGAAAGGTAAGACTCCATACTATCAATTAAAACAAGTAAAAGAGGAGTTAAGTACGGCCGGGCCGATCTTTATGTACCCTCCACCATGGATTGCATTCCACAGAGGATGTCGATTTTCGTAGAAGTGCAGTAATATTACAGGAAAATATAAATTTTTAATATAGCCAAACCAAAACAAATACAAATATTGAAAAAATCATTTTATAAATAAATATAATATTTTAATTATTTCAAACCACGCTTATAAGGCAAGGCTACCAATATGTCAATTCAAAAAATAAATATTCTTATAGCTTAAATACCATAAATATTGGTAGATAGTGGGTGCTACAGTTGGTTGTATTTCCATTCTATTTTAATTCCAAAAGTACAAATTTTGAAAATCCATTACCAGACGTACATAGTGCAAAATAACCTAACTTCATGAATCAACCAATTTTTGCCGTAAAAGAAAAAGTTCGAATTTGGAAAAGACTTTTTATTTTGCAGTCAGAGGAATGTATACACCGAATTCCATAATTCCAGCTGCGGCCATTTGGTTGGTACCATTTTACCCCCTTAAGACTACGAATATCTAAAATATCTTTATTTGACGTTTCTACGCAATTAGAATTTCATCATTCTCGCTGTTGTCGTTTAGTTGGTACCATTTTTATCCCTCTGTACCCATTGTATCCCTTGAAAGTACGAATTTGGAAAAAAATCTTTTATTTTTCATGTCTACGTAGTCAAAGGAATGTATACTCCGAATTTCATGACTCTAGCTGCGGTCATTTGGTTGGTACTATTTTTATCCCTTTTTTTAAATTTGACTCCGAAAAGTACGAATTTTAAAAAATACGTGTATTTTAGGTGTCAACGCAGTCAGAGGAATGTATGCTCCAAATTTCATGACTCTAGCTGCGGTCATTTGATTGGTACTATTTTTATCCCCTTTTTTCATTTTAAGCCCAAAAAGTACGAATTTTGAAAAATCCGTGTATTTTACGTGTCTATGCAATCAGAGGAATGTATACACCGAATTTGATTATTCTAGGTACAGCCGTTTGGTTGGTACCATTTTTTCCCTATATTGCAATTTTACCACTTAAAAGTACGAATTTGGAAAAAACACTTTTATATTATGTATCTGCTCAATTAGAGGAATGTACACGCCGAATTTGGTGTTTGTTTAGCTGTAGTCGTTTAATATTTACCATTTTTATCCCTTTTTTGCCCCATTTCACCCCCTACAAATAAGAATCACTTTATGGTGCACGTTTTTGCTATAAGGGGAATGCGCATACCAAATATAAACAGACATATTCAAAAAACATGCTTAAATATGCTAAAATATTAGGGATTATTATGGATATTTTTAGTCCTTGTGAGGGAAATTTTTTTCCCTTTGGCCCGATTTCGCCCCGTTTCACTACTAAATTTGATCGTTTTAGCTCCTTTCGTTTAGATGCTAGTGTGCTTTCAACAGACGGACGGACGTGGCTAGATCGTCTTAGAATTTTATAACGATCGAGAACATATACTTTATAGGGTATTTCGATATTTGAAGGTGTTACATACGGAATGACAAAGTTAGTATACCCCCATACTGGTGGAGGAGGGTATAAAAATAAAAAGTTTAAATAATTAATAATCTTTTTTAAAATCATAAAGAATAATTAAAGGCTCTGTAACAAATTTCAAAAAGTTTGGACCAGAAATAAATTTTGGGTTCTATTGGCGGTGGGTACTGGACGTGGAAAATTTTGATGAAACTTTTTATTTTTCTTAATTGAGCTAACCAAAGGCTCAGAGCAAAATTTCAACGTTCTACGAGCACTCCTTATATATTTTGCCAAACTTTGTATGAACAAATCCCTCTGTGCGTCGTCCACGTACGTAACCACCTTACATCCACCTTCCTCCAAATCCAGCAATGCAAGATGCGACAAGACACATATTTTGGGATGTCTCTGGTTACATGTTGAGCAACCTTGATTGACAGTGATGCGACGACTGATCAATAAACAGTGGATCAGGTTTTAAATCCCTTGTTTCACTACAAGTTTGTACAACCCCGTCATTTTCGTACCAAAAGGTATACATTTCTAGAAAGGGTACAACATTATTTTTTTATAATAAAGGGATGATGCTCACCACTTCATGAAGCGCATATTTAGTTGACAAAATGAGGTTAGGCTGATAGGTTTGCAATCTTTGGATCCTTTTACTCGTCTTTGACATAAAAATAACCTTAGTGTCTATCCTGAACTTAGGTTTGTAGAAATGTTTTAAAAGGGATCACCTTGAACACCGTAGGCATGTCTAGAAGGTCTAAATTTTCCACAAATGCATCTTATAGTCGTAGATCGTTTTGAAACTGCAACGGGGCGAAATCGGTCCAAAGGGAAAATTTTTTCCCTCACAAGGACAGAAAATACCCCCCAAATATTGAGAGCATTTAAGAATATTTTTTCAATATGTCCGTTTATATTTACCAACATCAAGGGTATGCGCCATAAAATGATTCTTATTCGTAAGGGGCTGAAATTGACCAAAAAGGGATACAAATGGTATATATCAAACGACAACAGCTACGACAGCAGCATTCCTCTAATCGAGCAAATACATAAAATAAAAGTATTTTTTTTCCAAATTCGTTCTTTTAAGGGGTAAAATGGGAATAGAGGGAAAAAAAATGGTACCAACCAAACGGCTGCACCTAGAATAATGAAATTCGGTGTATACATTATTTTTTATCAATTTTTTTATCAAATTCGTACGGTTGTGCACGTGAGAGATAATGCATTTTCAAAATTTGTACTTTTTGGAACTAAAATAGGATGGAAATACAAACAACCAAACGACTATAGCTGAAAATTCACCCACTGTCTCCCAATATTTAGTGTATTTAAGCATCTTTGAAGATTGTTGCCTTATATTTATTTTTGAATTGACTTGAAGTATTATTTTGATGTATAAACATGTTTTTAACATTGTCTTACAAGTCTGGATTATAATAATTGAAATTTTACATCTATAAAGTGTAAAAAGAAGTGTAAATTTTGATTGCCACTCCATAACTCGTGAACGGCTGCATAAAATAAAAAATGGCTGAATACGTTTTGTAGAACATGCAATGAGGATGGTTTAAAAAAATTGTTTTAAAAATTTGCTCTGTGGGCGGAGGGGGCGTGACAATAGTGTTTTTAAGAGCCAAAAGGCTGAAAATTGGAACGTATATATTACTGACCACGAGAAAGATTAATTTGATGCTGATATTTGGAATTTCGGTTTGTGGGCGGAGAGGGCGTGGCAAAAGCGTTTTTGAGAGCTAGAAGGCTGAAAATTGATACATATATATTACTGACCACGAGAATGGTAAATATGATGCCGAAATTTGGATTTTCGTTTTGTGGGCGGAGTGGGCGTCGCAATAGTGTTTTTTGTGCTAGAAGGCTGAAAATTGGAATGTATTTATTACTGACCACAAGAAAGATCAATTTGATGCCGAAATTTGGATTTTCGTTTTGTGGGCGGAGTGGGCGCGGCAAAAGTGTTTTTGAGAGCTAGAAGGCTGAAAATTGGTACATATATATTACTGACCACGAGAATGTTCAATTTGATGCCGAAATTTGGATTTTCGTTTTGTGGGCGGAGGGGCCGTGGCAAAAGTGTTTTTGAGAGCTAGAAGGCTGAAAATTGGTACATATATATTACTGACCACGAGAATGTTCAATTTGATGCCGAAATTTGGATTTTCGTTTTGTGGACGGAGTGGGCATGGTAATAGTGTTTTTTGAGCTAGAAGACTGAAAATTGGAATGTATTTATTACTGACCACGAGAAAGATCAATTTGATGCCGAAATTTGGATTTTTGTTTCGAGGGCGGTGGGGTCGTGGTAAAAGTGTTTTTTTTTGAGCCAGAAGGCTGAAAATTGGAACGTATTTATTACTGACCATGACAAATATCAATATGAAACCTGATTTTAATTTTACCATTGTTTTTTTGCCTGGCGATGTGGGCGAGATTCAGGGATTTATAAAATTATTTTTTAATATTTTTATTTGTTTTGGTTTGGCTATATTCCAAAAATGTAATATTTTCCTCTAATAGTACTGCACTTCTACGAAAATCCACAGCCTCTGTGGAATGCAATCGATGGTGGAGGGTATACAAAGTTCGGCCCGGCCGAACTTAACGCCGTTTTACTTGTTTATAATAAAGAGATGATACTCACCAGTACATGAAACGCAGAAGTGACTGGCCTTTGTTGTAAGCGTGTTGGCTGTTCGAAAGTAACCCCTTGTCCAGGTGATCCACTCACCTCTTCAATATTTACTGAATAAATGAAGTTGGGGTGTTAGTGCCTTTCCAGAGCTTAGGTTTGTATGACAACCTCGGGGATCACCTGATGCGACATTTTTTGTATCTCGATTGGTGTAATTCCGCCTGGGCCGGGTGATTTAAATGGTTAACAGCGTGAGGTGATTCTTAATTCTCAGTGGATCTCAGATTTCTCGTTCTGCAGCTTGCCAACTGTACAAGGAGTAGGTGATACAACTTTCCTGAGCCTAACTGGCTTCCTCAAGCTTAGTACAGAAAGTCCACCCGAGCTCCTCTGACCATTTAGAAGATATTTCTTATAGAACTTGAGATATATCAAACTGTAGATGCAGTCTTTGTTCACCAGTAGATGTCAATCCTCATTCTGGTAGCCAACTATACAAGAAGTATGTGACAGAACTTTCCTTAGCCTAACTGGCTTGGAATCTTTCTCAATCTTATCGTAGAAAGACTACCAAGAGCTCCTCTGACCTGGAGTTCTTACTTGTAGTGCTTGAGATGCTCTTTGGAGGCGCGTCCCACTCATATGATGATTTGCTGTTCTTAGGTTTATTTAATAACCTTCTACATATCGTTCTTAGCGCCAGCAGCTTTGTGCGCCCCTGCATAGTAACGGTTATTGTCCCTTGTACCTCGGGAGCGTCCAGCTTAGTTTGTACGCTGAAGAACTTCTTCCTATTCTTGCTTTGGAAGTTCGGAAAATGTAAAGAATTTTGTGCTAAGTTGTGAGAGCTGGAAAGAGGGTCGGCCAACTGGTACGACTGGTTGCATAATGTATATTTGAATATCTGGGGAATCTCTTTATCAGGCCTCCTTGGCGAAGGTCCTGCAATTTCCCCAACTGCCTAAGTTGATATAACTAAAATGTTTATCTTGCCAAAGCATTCAAGAGTTTTATGAGCGCGCTCGGCTCAACAACGGCAACTTGCAACACGGCCATAATGTATTGTGTTCGATGCCACACAAACACATACACACTCACATCGGGTGTTTGAGCCATACAAATGACTTACGCCTTGCCAAACAGCAAACATTTTAATTCCTAAGCAGAAACACACTTCACTCCACGCCACTTCCAATGCACTCTGCTGTACATGGCGCGCACACCGTATCATACCACACATGCCGCAAACGCCTTAGTGCATTACTCTGCCACTGTGCCACTCTGGTGGCAAACACCCATCGATGTGCTGCAATCTGTGTTACCGTTTAGTTCGGTCTCCATTCACTATTACTACTCAGTCAGTCAGCCAGCCAGCCAAGTCTGTCCATACAAAATGATTACAAATTTTTCTGAGTGGGAGCATTAAAGTCTTGGCTTTTAGTGGAATCGGAGACATTTAAACTTTTCAATAATAACACTGCTGCTGTTGTTGTTGGTGGTGGCGATCAAATGATACAATGTAATGCAGCAGTTTGGATCTTGGAGGCCAACTCCAAACGAGCACAGATGCATTTACATTTGTGTGAAACTGTCTAATGACTTCTTTTGTTGTGGAAATTATGGTTGTTATTCATGGAAATGGACACCTCTTCACATGAAGGATATGAAAGATGATGGGTTGGTTGTTTGATGCCCGTGGCCGCTGGCTACTTTGTGAGAGGTTAACGGGAGCTTAGTCAATTGGAAATGTCCTATTTTGAGATATTCTATCAATATGGGTCCGATATCTCAGCAAAGCTAAATGGATGTAGCCCGAGCTAAATTTTTGGTTCAATGAGGCCCATTTTTGGCTCAATGGACACGTTAATACGCAAAATTTCCGCATTTGGAATAAATAGAATCCATGCAATGGAATGAAGAGAATCCATGAGGCAATGTTACATCACCAAAAACTATAAATTCGATATCTTAGCAAAGTTAAATGGATGTAGCCCGAGAAATTTACAATCAGCCATAATCAAAGTTTGCTAAGTGATGAGACCATTTTTGGCTCAATGGACACATTAATAAGCAAAATTTTCGCATTTGGAATGAGGAGAATTCATGAGGCAACGTTACACCCACCAAAAACTCAACGTTTGATATGTAGAGGGAGCTCTAAGCTACAAAGTATAGGGGTAGCAAAGACTATAGAATCCATGCAATATTCCGTTCAGTGATGAGGTCCATTTTTGCTTCAATGGCCATGTTAATAAGCAAATTTTCTTCATTTGGAATGAAGAGAATCCATGAGGCAACGTTACATCAACAAAAAACTCCAAATCCGATATCTTAATAAAGCTAAATGGTTGTAGCCCTAGAAATTTACAATCAGCCATAATCAAAGATTGTTCAAATTTTGCTTAGTGATGAGACCCATTTCTGGCTCAATGGACACATTAATAAGCAAAATTGTCGCATTTGGAATGAGGAGAATCCATGAAGCAAAGTTACACCCACCAAAAACTTTGATATGTTCTACGGTAGAGGGTAGCAAAGACTATAGAATTCAATATAGACTCCACAAGTTTACTTAAATTTAATTTAGATTTCTCAGTCGTTTGTATGCTGTTTGTATGTTTCCTAACGTCATCTACAGAGAGCTTTCATATTAATGCGTTACGTTGTCTATATTAAATTAAATGGTCTTTCGATGTAGCCTATAGTTTCGATTCACCTCAGGAGCTCTTCTTTCTGCTCGATTTCAACAAATGGTCAATCGTTTCTATTATTGAATTTGCTCTTATCTATTATCCATTACACTTCAGAGTCTCGTCGATATCTTAATTTCCTCTTAAATGGTTAACTGCCCACAAAACCACAACCATGTGATAATATTAGATGCGTTTTTAATATGGATTTGGCACATTACATGATTTCCAGATCGTGTATTCTCATAAATCTTAAATTTGTCATTTTTACGTTGTTGGTCGAATCGAAAAAAAAATCGACTTAATTAATAACATGTCGTCATAGACGTCGTCGGCACTTGTAAACATTTTCATGCAACAACATAAAAGCCGGTGGTTTTGGGGCAGCAACTGGCATTATGCATGTGGAGCGGTTGAGTGGTATTAGCTCGAGTGTCAAAACATATTTACTTTATGGTTAGTCTATAATTAAAATCTTGTTATAGTTTATAACATGAAATCTGTCCCACATATGAGGAGAGTATGAAAAAAAGGGCAGAACATACGTTAAGACTATATCTCCCGATCAATGACAACCCTCCTTTTTAGAGTTGTAATTTCATGGAGATTTCTGTTTTCCTTGTGTTTATCTAAATCCTAAATCGACCTTTCCTTTATGCGATCTTTCAAGAAATGACAAATCGCCTGAAAAGTCGCATAGTGTATACAACGTAAATTTTGACAGATTTTCGATTTTAATTTTTTTTTAATTTGTCAAAAACTCCACATATTTTGTGCGATCAGTGTTATAAAATTTTTCCTTCACAAGGAGTGAAAATACCCCTAATAATCTCTAGAGTTTTTTCAATTTTTATACCCTCAACCTCCAGGATGGGGGTATACTAATTTTGTCATTCCGTTTGTAACACCTTGAAATATCGACCTGACACCCTATAAAGTATATATATTATTGATCGTCATAAAATTCTAAGACGATCTAGTCATGTCGGTCCATCCGTTTGTCCGTCTGTTGAAAGCACACTAGCATCTAAACGAAAGGAGCTAGAACGTTCAAATTTTCCATAAATGCGTCTTATAGTCGTAGATCGGTTGGGATTAAAACGGGGCGAAATCGGCCCAAAGGGAAAACTTTTTCCCTCTGTTTATATGTCTGTTTATATTTGCTTGATATTTGTTATGTGCATTCCTCTTATAGCAAAAAAATGCACCATAAAGTAATTCTTATTTGTAGGAAATCGGGCAAAAAAGGGATAAAAATGGTACATATTAAACGACAACAGCTAGAAACACGAAATTCGGTGTGTACATTCCTCTAATTGAGTAGATACATAATTTAAAAGTATTTTTTCCAAATTCGTACTTTTAAGGGGTAAAATGGGAATAGAGGGATAAAAATGGTACCAACCAAACGGCTGTACCTAGAATAATGAAATTCGGTGTATACATTCCTCTGATTGCATAGACACGTAAAATACACGGATTTTTCAAAATTCGTACTTTATGGGGATAAAAATAGTACCAATCAAATGACTGCAGCTAGAGTCATGAAATTTGGAGCATACATTCCTCTGACTGTGTAGGCACGTAAAATACACGGATTTTTCGAAATTCGTACTTTTTGGGGTCAAATTGGAAAAAGGGGATAAAAATAGTACAAATGACCGCAGCTGGAGACATGAAATTTGTAGTATACATTCCTCTGACTGTGTAGACAGGGAAAATAAACGGATTTTTCGAAATTCGTACTTTCAAGGGATACAGTGGGTACAAAGGGATAAAAATGTTACCAACCAAACGGCTACACATAGAATAATGAAACTCGGTGTATACATTCCTCTGACTGTGTAGACAGGGAAAATAAACGGATTTTTCGAAATTCGTACTTTTTGGGGTCAAAATGGAAAAAGGGGATAAAAATAGTGCCATCCAAATGACGGCAGCTAGAGTCATGAAATTCGGAGTATACATTCATTTGACTACGTAGACATGAAAAATAAAAGGTTTTTTCCAAATTAGTACTTTCAAGGGATACGACTACAGCTAGAATGATGAAATTCTAATTGGATAGAAACGTCAAATAAAGAGATTTTACATAGTCGTACTCTTAAGGGGGTAAAAATGGTACCAACCAAATGGCCGCAGCTGGAATCATGGAATTTGGTGTATACATTCCTCTGACTGCATAGACACGCAAATAAAAAAGTTTTTTCCAAATTCGTATTTTTTCTTTTACGGAATAATTGAAGATAGGTTATTTTGCACTATGTACGTCTGAGAGTGGATTCTTAAAATTTGTACTTTTGGAATTAAAATAGAACGGAAATACAACCAACTGTAGCACCCACTATCTACCAATATTTAATTTTTGAATTGACGTATTGCCTCATAAGCGTGGTTTGAAATTAAAATATTATATTTATTAGAGTTACAACAAAAGTTGTAACTCTAATAAAATTATTTTTTCAATATTTGTATTTGTTTTGTTTTTTTGGTTTTGGTTTTTATTAAAAAAATTATATTTTCCTGTAATATTACTGCACTTCTACGAAAAGCGACAACCTCTGTGGAATGCAGTTCATGGTGTAGTGTATGTTTATAAAGTTCGGCCCGGCCGAACTTAACACCGTTTTTACTTGTTTTTTTTTTTTTAATATGTCAGATTATATTTGCTTCATATTGGATATGCGCATTCCCTTTATAGCAAAACGAGCATAATAAAGTGATTCTTATCCGTAGAGGGTTAAATGGGCCAAAAAGGGATAAAAATTGTACCTAACAAACGACAACAGTCAGAAACACTAAATTCATTGTCTGCATTCCTCTAATTGAGTAGATAATTAATATAATAGTATTTTTCAAAGATCGTACTTTTAAGGGGTAAAATGGGATTAGAGGAATAAAAATGATACCCTCTAAACGGCAACAGCTAAAATGATGAAATTCGGTGTGTACATCCCTCTAATTACGTAGGCAAGTAAAATAAAGAGATTTTCGAAAGTCGTACTTTTAAGAGGGTAAAAGGGGATAAAAATGATCCAACCAAATGGCCGCAGTTAGAATCATGGAATTCGGTGTATACATTCCTCTGAATGCATAGACACGCAAAATAAAAATACGATAGAAGAAGGAAGAGTAGTTCTTTTGATTAACAAAAATGAATAAACCCACGTAATGGAATAATATTACAGAATTCAAGCAATTAAGTAAAATCTCAAGATTTTCTTCAAAGCTAAGGTCACACCCGTAACGCTGTTGATTGTAGTATATCCTATATTTAAAACGCTAAGACATATTTGTATTTGCAATAATATTCCGATTAACCTGATGTTTTCAATTGGCAGTATAGTAAAAATCTCAGTCAATGAATATGAAAGATATTTAAACATATTCAAGGAAAAGTGTCACACCCGTTCCAATGGAATCACCCAAAAGTAAAAACTGAATTTTATGTGCTGCCTGCTAATAATAAAATTGTTTTCTGGTCCGTGTTTGAAATTAAATTAATTAATTAATTAGAGATTTCGGATGCTTCAAATAATAAATCTTAACGGTATTAAGAATAAAATTTTAAAAAATCCTGATATGTTTTAGAGTGTATCATCTGCGGACAGACTTAGCCTTCTTAAGTTATTTGACTGAAGAGACTAAAAATTTGTTTTGCTGAATTTATCATTCCTTCCTCGTTTCGAAATACGCGAATATACATTAAACTGAGTCGAAGAAAATTTGCAAAATTTCCACGCAATATTTTGTCTAAATTGTTTGGAATGAGTACAGAAGTCATGTTGATTACGCCTTCGTTTTATGGACTCATCACTTCAAACTTACACAACATTCGAAGCGAAATCTTTGGTAAATTATTATGAATTTTAGAGTATATGTCTAACAAGCTGTTCAACTTATGTCTAAATCTAAATCGTGTACGCTTAAAAGGTATGAATTATCCAATAACATTTTTCGCAAGATTTCAATACAAAAGTACTCCAACTCTGAGAATAACAAATCACGATTCGCTCGCTTTTTGCTGTGTTCGTCGAAAATACAGTACATTGCATGGAAATTCTATTAACTGTAATAACATAGTCTTATCACTTACAATGGGTGTCGTATACATAATGTTTGCATCAATGTTACTCATGCGCACTGTTATCGTATTAACCAGTAAAGTGAAAATTATAGGACATCTGTGGTTTTCAACGTACCCTCAACTATTCGACTGGACTATTTATACCCTCATCCTCCTGAATTGTAGGGTATATATCATTTGTTACTGAAAATAAGTGTAACACGTCGAATGTGGTGTTTTATTATCATCTACCTTTTATAACCTCACTCTACAGTGTAGCAAGGTATATATCTTTTGGAACAGAAACAAATTTAACGCATTGAAGGAGTGACTTAATACCCTAAGTATATTTGGATCAAATCCGCTTCACGACTTTTAAGGTGTTTGAGCCATGTCCGTCTGTCCGTCTGTCTGGCTGGTGTACACAATAACTCTCGAAAGGAGCTAAGGAGTCAATTCAAACTTTGTCCATGGTAATATTTTCCCCAATCTTAGTTTATGTTTTAAGATGGGCGACTAAATTGCATAAACTTTGGTTACAATAAAACCGACATAAAATCCATACGGGTAGTCAAAATCATTTGCAATGTGATATTTGACAAGAAAAACGACGTTTGGCCGGGTCGAACTTTATATACCCTCCGCCATGGATTGCATTCCACAGAGGTTGTCGGTTTTCGTAGAAGTGTTGTAATATTACAGGAAAATATAAATTTTTTAATATAGCCAAACCAAAACAAATACTGAAAAAATAATTTTATAAAGAAATATAATATTTTAATTATTTCAAACCATTATTTATTTCAAATAAAAAAAATATAAAAATAATAATATTTATATTTTCAAAAAGCTTAAATATCATAAATATTGGTAGATAGTGGGTGATAGTGGGTGATACAGTTGGTTGTATTTCCATTCTATTTTAATTCCAAAAGTACAAATTTTGAAAATCCTTTATCAGACGTACATAGTCCAAAATAGCCTAACTTCATGATTCAACCAATTTTTGTCGCAAAAGAAAAAGTACGAATTTGGAAAAAAACTTTTTATTTTGCGTGTCTATGCAGTCAGAGGAATGTATACACCGAATTCCATGATTCCAGCTGCGCCCATTTGGTTGGTACCATTTTTACCCCCTTGACGTTTCTATGCAATTAGAATTTCATCATTCTAGCTGTAGTCGTTTAGTTGGTACCATTTTTATCCCTCTGTACCGTTGTATCCCTTGAAAGTACGAATTTCGAAAAATCCGTTTATTTTCCGTGTCTACGCAGTCAGAGGAATGTCTACTCCGAATTGCATGACTCTAGCTGCGGTCATTTGGTTGGTACTATTTATATCCCCTTTTTCCTTTTTAACCCCAAAAATACGAATTTCCAAAAATCTGTTTATTTTAAGTGTCTGCGCAATCAGAGGAATGTATACACCGAATTTGATTATTCTAGGTACAGCCGTTTGGTTGGTACCATTTTTATCCCACTATTCCCATTTTACCCCTTAAAAGTACGAATTTGGAAAAAATACTTTTATATTATGTATCTACTCAATTAAAGGAATGTACACACCATATGTGTCTCTAGATGCTATCGTTTGATAGGTACCATTTTTATCCATTTTTTGCCACATTTCACCCCCTACAAATACCCCCTGCTATAAGGGGAATGCGCATACCAAATATCAAGCAAATATAAACAGACATATTCAAAAAACATGCTTAAATACGCTAAAATATTAGGGATTATTATGGATATTTTTAGTCCTTGTGAGGGAAAAAATTTTCCCTTTGGGTCGATTTCGCCCCGTTTCAATCCCAACCTATTTACGACTATAAGACGCATTTATGGAAAATTTGAACATTCTAGCTCCTTTCGTTTAGATGCCAGTGTGCTTTCAACAGACGGACATGACTAGATCGTCTTAGAATTTTATGACGATTAAGAATATATACTTTATAGGGTCTCAGGTCGATATTTCAAGGTGTTACAAACGGAATGACAAAGATAGTATACCCCCATCCTGGCGTTGGAGGGTATAAAAACTATATCCTAGGTAATATAAAATCCTTCATGACTTCCATACTGGTACATGGAATCAACTATGACTTCATATTTGGTCATGTTTTTACAATTGTTTTATAAATGTGATACTGTTTTATAATTGTGGAAGCTCCTAGTACCTTCCACACTAATTATCCTGCCCTACTTAACAATTTATTCCTTTACCATGATTTCTGGAAAATGAGGGTTTGATTAAGATTAGAAAAGTTAGTTGGGGTTCTGATTCACATTTCGGTAGAATTATTTACATAAAGATGAAAGACATCGTTGGCCAGAAATCAGGTAGTGGGCAGACAAACAATAGATGTCACCATGCCATTTATAACTATATTTGCATTCTATAAAATATAGATGCAAGATGCAATTTCGAGACAAGATAATATCAATGATCAGAATCTTCTGCAATTTGATATCACATAATTGAACCAAATATTTTCATAAAATAAAAAAATGTAACTTCCTTATGGATAGTCGAAATCAGGTGGAATTCGATATTTAAAATTGATTTTAAAATCCGATCAACCCAATTTTTCAGTACAGCCCAAAATCCACACCAAACAGTGACTCGTTGTAGATGCATTTACTTCTCAATAGTCAAGTGTGGGTTATCTGAACGCCATATGAGGCAATTTTGCTTATTGACATAGCCACCGAGATAAAAATGAGCTTCATGAAGGCTGAACTGAAGGCCGATCTCTTCTCGAAAATTTTCCACGTAAATTTCTTACAGTTTGCGCGTTAAAGACTCACTACTTTGGAAGTAAGTTTTTAAGACATTTTGCAAATGTCAAACATTAACCTGAAAATAAAAATGAATATCAGTGTACCTTTCAAAGTCAAAGTAATATGTAGCTCAAATTTAAAATTCTATGGCCACCCTATATTAGTGAAACAATTATTAGTTTAGTGACTATTTTACTCAACACATATGTAAGAATGTCTAATTTCAAACCACTTGTTGATATTTTCGGTCATACAAGCTGTTAATATTCATTATGCCACATGTTGATATGTACATTACTTGTTCAATATTGTACGTCGCTCGATTATTTCTATCTAAATTTGTGTATAAAAGCCAGAGCAGTTGCTCTGGAAAATCTATTCACATCGAACAATAGAAACGAGCATTTGTAAATAGTTATAAGCGACGGTGCCATCTAAATAATGAGTGAAAAGTATTTTATAAACCTTCGAGGTGTTTCCTGGTTTCATATACAATCTTAGGAACAAGATTGTTTCTTTAGTATTTATAAAGTCGCTGTCAGGACTTAACGCCCACGGCCATGACGAACAATTATTTTATGAGTTTTATCGTTCGCATCTCTCACAATTTTACGAACTTGAAGTCCAAAAAAGTACCTAAAATTCATCAAAAATTACTAGATTTGCATATTTGGAATTTTTGCTAAAAATAGACAAATTCCCAAAGTGGGGAATATGTGTCCCAAAATTTGGGATTTTTAATAAAATCGTCGCCATGTCGTTACTAACCATTTTTATTAGTGTTTTTGGTGGACCTCCAAATCATACAATTTTGAGAAATGTAAACTGGAATAGAAAACACTTGCATTTTGTCAAAAAAAATGCTAAAAATGCAATGGATGTTTCAATAATTTATTTTCGTACTTCTGAAAGTCATACAAAGGCTACATGGGTATCAAATGAAAGAAAATAATATCTGTTAAAAATACTTCAAATTTCATGATTCTGTCTGTATTAGTTTATCATTAACAATCATTGCAAGTTTTCCCTCTTGTTAATTTAATATATTCATGTTTTATTTTTAAAGGGGGAAATTGGAAATCGTTGTTATTACTAAACTAATACATGTAGAAACATGAAATTTGAATTATTTTTAATAGGTGTCCTTCCCATACAATTATATACTCATATCATCTTTGTATGACAGCCAAAAGTACCAAAATAAATTATTGAAACATTTATATCTTTTGAAAATTAAAAGTCCTGTAGGAAGGGGAAAACACCATCAAATGAAAAACTGGATATACAGCTGTTTTGCATACGATCTCCAGTTTTATGTGTATATGGTCTTGTTCAGGTACAAAATGTACTGTCGCACGGTGTAATGAACGAAGTTATTTGCTTATAAGTGCGCAAAGTTTTACCCGTAAGTCAAAATTTTGGTGTTATCTGGGAAATTTCACATAAAAGATTTTAAAAGCCTACAAGAAAAATACAATCAGTTCCCAAGGTTTTTTTGACTATCTTGGACAGGTTTCAGGAGGCTTAACGTTATGAGGAAAGTTTTAGATATTGATTTTTATACCCAGGATGGGGGTATAATAACTTTGTCATTCCGTTTGTAACACCTTGAAATATCGACCTGAGACCCTATAAAGTATATATATTCTTGATCGTCATAAAATTATATGCTATGTCCGTCCGTCCGTCTGTCCGTCTGTTGAAAGCACGCTAGCATCTAAACGAAAGGAGCTAGGACGTTCAAATATTCCATAAATGCGTCTTATGGTGGATGGTATATAAAGTCGTAGATCGGTTGGGATTGAAACGGGGCGAAATCAGCCAAAAGGGAAACATTTTTCCCTCACAAGGACTAAAAATACCCATAATAATCCCTAATATTTTAGTGTATTTAAGCATGTTTTTTGAAAATGTCTGTTTATATTTGCTTGATATTTGGTATGCTCATTTCCCTTATAGCAAAAACGTGCACCATAAAGTGATTCTTATTTGTAGGGGGTGAAATGGGACAAAAATGGGGCAAAAATGGGTTAAAAATGGTACATATTAAACGACAACAGCTAGAAACACGAAATTCGGTGTGTACATTCCTCTAATTGAGTAGATACATAATATAAAAGTATTTTTTTCCAAATTCGTACTTTTAAGGGGTAAAATGGGAATAGAGGGATAAAAAAGGTACCATACAAACGGCTGTACCTAGAATAATGAAATTCGGAGTATACATTCCTCTGATTGCATAGACAAGTAAAATACACGGATTTTTCAAAATTCGTACTTTTTGGGGTTAAAATGAAAAAAGGGGATAAAAATAGTACCAATCAAATGACCGCAGCTAGAGTCATGAAATTCGGAGTATACATTCCTCTGACTGTGTAGACACGGAAAAAAACTGATTTTTCGAAATTCGTACTTTTTGGGGTCAAACTAGAAAAAGGGCATAAAAATAGTACCAACCAAATGACCGCAGCTAGAGTCATGAAATTCGGAGTATACATTCCTTTGACTACGTAGACATGAAAAATAAAAGGTTTTTTTTCCAAATTCGTACTTTCAAGGGATACAATGGGTACGGAGGGATAAAAATGGTACCAACCAAACGGCTACAGCTGGAATAATGAAATTCGGTGTATACATTCCTCTGATTGCGTAGACACTTAAAATAAACAGATTTTTCGAAATTCGTAGTTTTTGGGGTTAAAATAAAAAGGGGATAAAAATAGTACCAATCAAATGACCGCAGCTAGAGTCATGAAATTCGGAGTATACATTCTTCTCACTGCGTAGACACGGAAAATATACGATTTTTTCGAAATTCGTACTTTTTGGGGTTAAAATGGAAAAAGGTGATACAAATAGTACCAACCAAATGACCGCCGCTAGAGTCATGCAATTCGGAGTATACATTCCTCTGACTGCGTATACACGGAAAATAAACGAATTTTTCGAAATTCGTACTTTCAAGGGATACAATGGTACAGAGGTATAAAAATAGTACCAGCTAAACGACTACAGCTAGAATGATGAAATTATAATTGCGTACAAACGTCAAGGGGATAAAAAAGGTACCAACCAAATGGGCGCAGCTGGAATCATGGAATTCGGTGTATACATTCCTCTAACTGCATAGACACGCAAAATAAAAAGTTTTTTTTTAAATTCGTAATTTTTCATTTACGACAAAAATTGGTTGAATCATGAAGTTAGGTTATTTTGGACTATGTACGTCTGATAATGGATTTTAAAAATTTGTACTTTTGGAATTAAAATAGAATGGAAATACAACCAACTGTAGCACCCACTATCTACCAATATTTATGGTATTTAAGCTTTTTGAAAATATAAATATAAGAACAGTTATTTTTTGAATTGACGTATTGGTAGCCTTGCCTTATCAGCGTGGTTTGAAATAACTAAAATATTATATTTATTTATAAAATTATTTTTTCACTATTTGTATTTGTTTTGGTTTGGCTATATTAAACAATTTATGTTTTCTTGCACTTCTATGAAAATCGACATTCTCTGTGGAATGCAATCCATGGTGGAGGGTATATAAAGTTCGGCCCGGCAGAACTTAACGCCGTTTTTACTTGTTTAGGTTAACAAATTTTCTTAATTAAAAGCGAGCGACCCAACTTAATGTACATAGCTCATACCATATCATATAATTACGATGTTCAGACCGATTGTTTTTCCGTTGTTTTTTTTTTTTTTTGAAAATTCAATATAAAATTTATATTTTATTGTGATATTTTGTTATCGGCTGGCATAGAGTAGCAGTCTTTTTGTTTTTTCGCAGGCAAGTTTTCATTCTCTCCAAATATGCTGGCAGACATTAACATTCACTTTTCATGGTAATATTTCTTGTTTTCGTTGTCGTTTTCGTTTCAGTTACAGTTACAGTTGAGGCTGTGCATTTTTTCTCCTTCGATATTATTTAACTCACCCGATTGTCGATTGTGGTGTTCAGATTTATTTATTTTGCTTCTCGTGTTTGCGGTTTCAAAGGTAATTCAGCTGAAATCGAATTCACGTTTAATTAAAGTCTTTCGCAGATCCATTGACACACAAATACATGTCATGAATTCATTAAGAGATTTATTAGATTTTTATAAGATACGTACTCGTAGTACATGAGAATGGAACGGATCGAAGTGGAACGGAGTACAGTGGAGTGGTGTGGTGTGGCGAGTGTAGCGGGGCGTATGGACCTTCTGAAACTAGTTACTCTCGAGTACTTTGTAATCGTAATAAATGAAGTTTTGGCTACAATCATCAGAAACGAACCGCCAAAGCGCCGGTGTTTAGAGTTATGGAGGATTTGGATGTTGGAATTCGTTGTGGTCGTCTGTGTGTGTTTGTATTAATGTGTATTAACAGATATATATGTACCGATGTGGTAAGTAATTTGTTGTCTGTCTGTTTGGCTGAGTGTGGCACAGTTTCATCGAAATGAAAGTGATGTATGAATTGAATTGAATTGTTTCAAAATATTAAGCCAGTTCACAATTTGATGCGTAGTTCGGGTGTCGCAAGAAACACGTATTTTTCGTGCAGTCATAGGAAGTGCAGGGAGGCAGTTTTAATTCCCCATATTGCATGAATATTATGCGGAAATATGTCACTGAGAATATGACCTCCCACTTAGAAAAAATTGCTGGTTGGTATACATTTTTCCTATACGACAGGAATTTGCCATGAGAAATATAAGGTCATAATTGGACAAATGGCCATTATTCAGTTATCTTCATCGCTTTATCGCCTCCTTTTTATACCCTCCCTCCACCTCCAGGATAGGGGTATATTCACTTTGTCATTCCGTTTGTAACACCTTAAAATATTCATCGGAGACCCCATAAAGTATATATATTCTGGGTCGTGGTAAAATTCTAAGACGATATAGCCAAGTCCGTCTGTCCGTCTGTCTGTCTGTTGAAAGCACGATAGCGGCCGAACGAAATGAGCTAGGAGGTTCAAATTTTTCCTAAATGTGTCTTATGGTTGCAGATCGGTTGGGATTGAAAGTGGGCGAAATCGGCCCAGAGGGAAACATTTTTCCCTCACAAGGACTGAAAATACCCCTAATATTTTGAGTATTTCAGCATGTTTTTTGAACATAATAGCTTGTATTTACTTGATATTTGCAATTCGCATTCCCTTTATAGCATAAAAGGGCACCATAGAGTGATTTTTATTTATAGGGGACGAAATGGGACGAAAAGGGATAAAAATAGTACATATCAAACGGCAACAGATACAAACACGAAATTTGGCGTGTACATTCCTCTAATAGAGTAGATACATAATATAAGAGTATTTTTTATAAATTCGTATTTTTAAGGGGTTAAATGGGGATAGAGGGATCAAAATAGTACCAATTTAACGGCTGCACCTAGAATAATGACATTCGATGTATACATTCCTCTGATTGCGTAGACACGTAAAATAAAAGAACTTTCCAAAATTCGTACTTTTAGGGTGTAAAATGGAAAAAGGGGATAAAAATAGTACCTACCAAATGACAGCAGCTAGAATCATGAAATTCGGAGTATACATTACTCTGACTGCATAGACACGAAAAATAAAACGTTTTTTCCAAATTCGTACTATCAAGGGATACAATGGCAACAGGGGATAAAAATAGTACCAACTAAACTAATACAGCTAGAATGATGGAATTCGGTGTGTACGTCCCTCTAATTGCATAAACACGTAAAATAGAGGGATTTTTCGAAATTCGTACTTAGGGATATAATTGAAAAAGATGGATAAAAATGTGACCTTCCAAACCGCTGAAGTTGATATCATGAAATTCGGTGTATATATTCGGTGTGTATTCGGTGGTCTGACTATGAAGACTCGAAACAAAAAGGTCTTTTTTTTCAAATTTGTACATTTGGGTGAAGAATGGGGCGAATGGGATATCTTTAAAATTTGTACTTTTCTTATCAAAATAATGCAGTCACTTTGTCTGTATCTGAAAATGCTTCTCCCTAATGGCGACTGACAATCGCCTAATATTTTCGTTTTGAAAAAGTTTTGAAAGTGAACATTCACAATTACAGCATTGTATTTATTTATAGTAGTAGATTTTAAACAGTGCTCATAAGCATACATTATAGTTTGAAATAGTAATCAAATATAGTAATGTGCATAAACATATCACAATTTTCGTAATATGGTTCTGTACTTCTGTGTCGACATCCTTTAATCTGCTGGTAATACTGTGGAATGCATTCCGTGGTGGAGGGTATATAAAATTCGGCCCGGCCGAACTTAACGCCTTCTTACTTGTTGCAATTAAGTTTATCTTATAAGTCCTAATATGGGTGGTAAAGCATAACTAATTTTACATAATTTTCGTATTATTAAGTTCGCATGTGCCCGGAATTTCTTATTGCATTAATTAAATTTTAGAGAACTTCCAATTTATTTTATTCTGATTTAAATAAGGGACTAAAAATCTCAATGTTGAGAATATAGACAAAATGGAGTTAAGTGGGGTTTTCAGTTCTTCGTTTCCTCATCCTGTTGTCCATTCAAAGGATAATATTTTTGAAAAAAAAAAATTTAGGGTTTAAAATAGCGATATTATTCGAAATTTTTATTTTTAAGGGATAAAATGGTATCGACCAAACTGCTGAAGATAAAATCTGGAAATTCGGTGTATGCTTTTGACTGACTGTGTAGACGCCAAACATAAAGGATGTTTTCGAAATTTGTACTTTTAGACGGAAAATGGAGCGGAAGGAATAAAAATGGTACCAATCAAACGGTTGAAGTTAGATTAGTGAAATTCGGTGTGTACATTGCTGTGACTGCGTACACTCGAAAAATAAAGATATTTTTCGTTATTCGTTATGGTACCATGCAAACGCCTGTAGCTAGAATCATGAAATTCAGTGGTTATACTGGTCTATTTTGTTAGACATGTTGTTAATATGAATATTTCTCCAAACTCGTACTTGTGGGGTTAATATTTTAAAAAATGTTAAAGTGGTACCAAACGAATGGATGTTAATAGAATCATGAAATTAGATGTGCTGATTCCAATATGGACGCAAAACATAGCGGATATCTGAAATTTGTACGTTTCTTTATCAAAATGATAAGTGAAACAAGAAATTGCAAATGGGAGAAATTGGGAAAAGGAAACGGTTTATACCTAATCAGGCCCGTGCGCAGGATTTTCCCCTGGGGTGGGTTTTCATCTACACTCATAAAAAAATTAGTTAAAATTAACTAAAATTTAGGAAACCAAGTACATTTTTACTAAATATAAGTAGAATTTTTTCTGAAATTTTCCTAAATCATAGTAAATTTTTCCTAAAACCTAGTAACTTTTTACTAAATTTAAGCAAAACATTCCTAAAACTAAGTAAATTTTTACTAAATCTTAGTAAAATTTTGCTGAAAATTTCCTAAAACTAAATAAATGTTTACTCAAATCAAGTATATATTTTCTCAAACTGAGGACAATTTTGCTGATTTTTTCCTCAAAACGAGTAAATTTTTACTTAAACTGAGGAAAATTTTATTTGATACAAGGAAAAAAGGTGCAATTAAAATAAGTTCAATTTAACTAAAAAAATCAAACAAATAGTTTTGCTTCAGAGAATGCAAAACTGATACAAACTATGACAACATGAAATATTTCTCAAAAGTTTCATGATACATCTGCCATAAGGAGTTGAGCTATTAATCCATGATTGTTGCGAAGACAAGATAGGCGCCTTCGCAGTGGTTGTTTAGAATAATTCATAAAGTATTTAAGAAATAAGTCTCTGCAAACAAACGAGAATTGCTTCTTTGATTAATATTTCCAATTTTTTTAAACAATTTCAAATGTTTTTATAAGTTCATTAATACTTAAATGTATGAAGAACTCGGCATAAATTTCAGTAAACATTTTAACTTTATTTTAGAAAAAACTCATTTTAAAGTTAAAATTTCCTAAATGGAATTTTTTCCATACAAAAAATTCCTGATTTTTTTCTTACTTAAAACCTTGGAAATATTCTTCCAAATAAGTTTGAATTTACTCAATTGTAAGAATTTTTTATTAGATTCAAAGAAATGATTTTAAGTAAATCTACTACCCTTTTTCTAGTAAATGAACTATTTACTATGGCTTTGAAAGATGGAAACTTTACTCATAAATTTTTTCACTTTCCAACTTTTTAGGAAATTTTTACTGAAGCGTTTGGAAACCACTCATATTTTATTGCCAGGATCTTCGAGAAATATTTTGATACATTCGTCCGACAGACATTGTCGGCAAAATTGCATTTCAGTAATCCATCTATCAGTACACTCAAAGGAATATGTCAGTAAAAGAAAGCAGAAAGTCTACTGAAAGATCAGATTTTCTCCTGTTAAAAAAGAGACAGCAGATTTGTATCTGCTGAGATGGTAAACAGCTGTTTGCTGTTTTTACCAATTATATGATACGCATTTGTCCCAAGCTAATATAAAAGAAACTCGCTTATGAACGCTTATCTGTTTTTATATTTTAACTAACAACAGCCAATATTAGAAGACTGCAAACTCTTTAGCAGTGTGAATGGTGATGTAAGATTGCAGAAACTGCTGTTATGCCAAAAAACAGCTGTAATAGCAGAAAAGTGCTGATAGGCAGCAGACAATCACTGCTTTTATTAACAGACTTGTTCTCTAAGAGTAGAACTTTTTTTAAATAGTTGCTTGAAATTACATACATACATATCGAGGCCTTCATAAACATAACTTTTCAGGAGAGCAAAAAAACTAATTTTCTCCTTAATTTGAAGAGAAATTATTAATCGTTCTTCTGCAGTTTAATCTAAAAAGGATTACTAATTGCTACGATTAAAAAGATTTCGAAATTTCCTATTATTCGCGGTTTCATGGTTCATAGCCACTTTTGTATGTTTAAAATTGAGCACTATGAATGTTGAAATAAGAATAAGATTTATTGTAAACTCCATAACTTTTTTCATGAAATCTTGGCAATGTTGTATAGAAAACGCATTTTCTGTGATTTAAACAGCGAACTTAAAGATTCCACCTTCATCCGTCAGATTGGTCTCTTGTAACATATATGTAGCCAGTCGCGAAAATCGCTGCAATTGATGAAAAATCCAAAATTTGCCGTTGCAATTCCTTATATTTTAACTTTCTTCATTCATAATTCTGAAACTTTTCATACACAAATATTCTCCATGAAGTCAGCAATCACATGCCAAAGAAATATTTGGTTTCTCAATATAATAAAAAGTTACGCCGGTTTTTTTTTTTCTAAATATACTTTTCAAAATTTTTGACTTTACAGCCACCATTTTTCCTAGTACGATATGCCCTAAATCTAGAAAAATGTTTTAAACAAAATCGTTGTAGCGAATTATAACCTTCGGTTTTATGCTGTTCCATTGTTGAACTATTTTATTTCTATTATTTTTATGTTCATAGCCACTTATGCAGTCACAAACTTACGTGCGAGGGGATAGCCAAATCAGAAAATTAAAAAAAATGGCTTTAGAAAAAAATCTTTTCCAAATTTATATGACAGATGACATCCAAATCTGAGAATAGTTTGGCATCAAAAACTCATTTTCGAGAAAATGGTTCATAGCCACTTTTGAATATAAGCTCTCGATATATATTTTGAAGAAATATTACACAAAAAACGATCAAATTCCTCGGCGATAAACTCTTCAGTCCCGCATTTTTTCTATGATTGGATAAGCTTTTTGACAAAGTATGGGTCTAAATAGGATGTCTAAAGAGTTTTGGGGTTTTTAATTTATATAGGACATGAGTAAAAGAATGTTTATTCAAAATCTTTATACGGATATTCCGATTAAACAAAAAAATATTTAGAAATGTTTCTTCTTTTTTATAATCCTAAATATGTATAAATTCGAATAACAAATACATTTTTTTGTATTCGATGAAATGCAAGAAGAAACCACTAGAAATTTTAATTCCAAAAAAAACAAATAATTGGTATTTTTGAGTTTCGTTTTCCTACGTAGATCCAAGTTACTAAATTTCTTATTTCTCTTTTGAATAATACTTGTTACATATATACAAAAAATACTTACTTTCACATAAGTGATAAATATAACAAAAATATTAGTAAGTTAAAACTTATTTCTTATTGTTTCGCAACTTTAAAGTAGATTTTAAAATAGAGACCTACACGCAGAGAAAATGCATTTCGTAGAAACGAAATTTTAGACACGTGATCATCGTTTTTTTGGGAAAAATTAGTTTCTTTGCGGTAAACATGTCATCAGTTGTTGTAAATGAACAAAGAGAAATAAGTTTATGTATACCAAACAGTGTTCTTCGTTTGTCGAAATGGATTTGTATTATAATTGCAAACTCCCAAAACATTGGAAGTAACAGAAACCGCTGTTGTTGCATCTGTGATGAAAATAGGACACATCGGTTCAGATTTAGATATAGCTCCATAAAAATGTCCAATCGCAAAAGTTACATCTTAGCGCTCATGCAAATTATTTGCTTCACGGTTTTCTTATTAAATTTCCAAACTTTTATTACAGTAGAGAATTAAAAGTTCATAATATATAGCTCTAGTCGAATGTCAAGAAGTGGTATCGATTAATAAAATGAAAATTTTCTGAACAATTTGGTGTCCATTAGCGAAATTAGCACTACACAATCTTGAAATTGGCACAATTCGTTTAGTTTGTTTGTATTTTTCATAACCTTTGTCCGAAATTCAAGAAAGTGTCCACGATTTTTATGTAATTTCATGTTTTTATGATTTTACTGCAAAATTACCATTTCAGACGAGTTATTTTAAAAAGACCTTAAAAATTCTATATTTTATTGCTTTAGAAAGTCTAGAAGGTATTAAAAAGTATATGTTCGAAACCTCTCTGGGGGGGTTTGAACCCCCAAAACCCCCCCTGCGCACGGCCCTGTACCTAATGACAACTTAATATTTAGAGAACATTTTTGAAGATTGCTCCCTCATGTTCATTTTTTGATTACAATTGCAATATTATAGTATATTTATATATACTAGTAGACTAATGTTATAATAATGAAGCAATGCAATTTATTCTAAACAGTGCGCATAAGTATGACTTATAGTTTGGAAAAGTAAACAAATATATAATTGCGCATTAAAAATATCACAATTTTCAAAATATGTTACTTAACTTCTTTATAAAGTCGACGGCCTTTAATCTACCGGTAATACTATGGAATGAACTCCCTGGTGAAGGGTATATAAGATTCGCCTCGGCCGAACTTAACTTTTTTTTACTTGTTTGTTTTTCTATTTCTTTATAGACTATTAGTGGTATTTTCAGCCGTCGTTGGGGCAGTTTTAGAAGTTTTAGGACAGATTTAGAATTTCACAATTCTGGCTAAGCCGTTTTTTTCTTGGAAAATATATATTTATATATTTCTTTAATTAAAAAATAGTCATACTTGTCATTTTTCGTGCCAACGCAATTAGAGGAATGTATACTCCGAATTGCATGACTCTAGTTGCGGTCATTTGGTTGGTATAATTTTTGTCCCTTTTTTCTTTTAACCCCAAAAAGTACGAATTTCGAAATATCTCTTTATTTTACGTGTCTATTAGTGTATACAACCGATTAAATTTTATTCGATTAATCGAATATTTAATATCAAATATTTGTTCGAATAATCAGAAATGATCGATTTTCGAATAACGAATAATTCGATTAATCCGTACAAAATAATCGAATATTCGAAATGCTAGACTACTTCAAATAATTCATCATTCAATTTTGAATGAAAACTTTATCAAAATTAAATACTTCTTTTGCAAAAGACTTGCTTTAACGACTTAAAGACGCAGATCTCAGCGAAAGAAGAATTAAATACGCTGATTTTGTACCTCTGGTAAGTGATTTCGTACATATTCAACAAAGTGGAAACTAAAGAGTGTGATAGATCATTATAGAAAATGCTATTTGGAATTGAAGAGCTTGTGACTGCAGAAGAAAATATTGTTGTTGAAATTAGCCTTTTGTTCGAACTAAACGAAACAATAGAAAGAGTACAAAATCCAGCAAAAAAACAAAAAGTAGAATGGGAAGACATACTTAAAATACAGGAATTTTTATTCGATTAATCGAATAATCGCATAAGAGCTGTCGACTTTATTCGGTTAATTAGAAAATTTGTATTTTCGAGATTAATCGAATAATCCAAAAGTACAAACAATTGGATACCCTAGTGTCTTTGCAATCAGGCGAATATATACACCGAATTTCATTGTTATTATTGGGTGCAGCCGTTTGGTTGGTTTTATTTTTAGCCCTCTATGTCCAATTACCCCCAAAAATTACGAATTTGGAAAAAGTACTTTTTTATTAAGTAGCTATCTACTCAATTAGAGGTGCCATTTTTACCCTATTTTCCCCCTTTTCACTCCCTACCAATAAGAATCACTTTATGACGCACGTTTTTGTTATAGGGGAAATGCGCATACCCATTATCAAGTAAGTACAAGCAGACATATTGAAAAACATGCATAAATACTGTAAAATATTAGGGGTTATAATGGATACTTTCAGTTCTTTTGAGGGAAAAGTTTCTCCCTTTGGACAGATTAGGAGAGAGAAATGATTTAGGGAGAGCCGCGATAACAAAAACCTAAATAGAAAGTTACAATTTCACTCAAAATAAAAAAAAAATCTTCCAATATCCTGCGCTTTAGAACACCTTGAAATATTCATCAGAGACCCCATAAGGTATAAATATTCTTGGTCGTGGTAAAATTCTAAGCCGATCTAGCCATGTCCGTCTGTCCGTTTGCCCGTCTGTTTGTCTGTTGAAAGCACTCTAGCTTGCGAACGAAGTGAAGCTGTAGATCGTTTGGTTTTGAAAGTGAATGACAGACTAACAAGCACTGAAAATAGCCTCTAATGTTTTGAGTGTTTATTTTTTTTTAATTTCTGCCTTATTGTGAACACAAACCAAAGAGCTATTTTTGCCAAATTCATCCTTTTAGGGGAAAAATGGGACAAAAGGGGAAAATATTACCAATCAAACGACTAGGAAAATGAAATTCGGTTTCTACATTCCTCTAACTGCGTATACTTGTAAAATAAATTGATATTTCGAAATACGCATAATTAAGGGGTAAAATGGGAAAAGAGGGATACAAATGGTACCAACAAAACGGCTGTAGCTACACTGAAAGAATTTTCCTTCATAATATTTATGAAGAGATTTCATAAAATGATTAAATTAGTGAAACTTGGTTCATAAGATCAATGAAAGATTTCATAGTATTAAAGAAAAAATTCTTTAATATTATGAAATATTTCATAACCAATAAAATATTTGTGTTATGAAATGTCTTCATAAATATAATGAAGGATTTCATAGCATTTAGGAAATGTTTCATAACTTACCACCACATTTTTAATGTGTAGACTTTATACATTGAATGCTAGCAATTCTCATTTGTCCTCTGTTAACTCTGACATAAGTATGAACCCTGATTTAGGTCAAAGACATATTCATTGCAATGAATCTCGCAATGATGGTGTGTGATGATGATGATAGTTATGTTGGAAACTTCAGTACTTACTATTTATGAAACTCTTTCATAAAATTGATGAAGTTTCTTCATAAAATCCATGAAAATTTGCATATATCATATTATGAAAAATAATGAACTTGTATGACAAAAGTTCATCGAATAAAGAACAGCATTTCATAGTTTCTAAGAAATTGTTCAATTGTTCCTGTTCTATGACGCTTTTCATTTATTTGTGCTTTATGAAGCATTCATTCATTTCAAACATTTTATGAAATGTTTCTTTGGCGACTTTTTAATGAAAATTTCCACTGAGGTTATGACAAAATCGTAAATATTATGAAGATAATTCTTACAGTGTGGAATATTGAATTTCAGTGTACACGTCTCTATAACCGCGTAGACGCGAAAAATGAAAAGTTCTTTTAAAATAAATAGATATTTCGAAATTCGTACTTTTAAGAGGTGCAATGGGCAAAAATGGAGTTGCACTTTTACGTGCAATTTACAGCGTATTATATACGGGTAATACTGGGTAATACACTCCGTGGTGGAGTGTATATAAGTACGATTATGAGTGACCGAACTTAACGTTAAATGTTTAAATTTGTCGCCAACAGCAATATCAATGTGTGTATGAAAACAAATTAAAAAAAATAGTATTATGTTAAAAATGTTGGACTTAGCCGACACGAAATCATTTTGTTGTTGTTGTGTTGATACATAAATAATTTTTATGTATTTATTTAATCCGGTATAACAAGTTGCAATAACTAAAACATTAATTTTTTACTCAAAATAAAGAAATATTTTTTCACATTTATAAAAAACAAGTAAAAACGGTGTTAAGTTCGGCCGGGCCGAACTTTATATACCCTCCACCATGGATTGCATTCCACAGAGGTTGTCGGTTTACGTAGAAGTGTAGTAATATTACAGGAAAATATAAATTTTTTAATATAGCCAAACAAAAACAAATACAAATATTAAAAAAATTATTTTATAAATAAATATAATATATTATTATATTATATTATATTTTATTATATTATATTATATAATATTTTATTTCAAATAAAAAAATAAATATTCTTATTTTATATTTTCAAAAAGCTTAAATACCATAAATATCGGTAGATAGTGGATGCAACAGTTGGTTGTATTTCCATTCTATTTTAATTCCAAAAGTACAAATTTTGAAAATCCATTATAAGACGTACATAGTGCAAAAAAACCTAACTTCATGATTCAACCAATTTTTGCAGTAAAAGAAAAATTACGAATTTGGAAAAAACTTTTTATATTGCGTGTCTATGCAGTCAGAGGAATGTATACACCGAATTCCATGATTCCAGTGCTCCCATTTGGTCACGTTTCTACGCGATTACAATTTCTTCATTCTAGCTGTAGTCGTTTAGTTGGTACTATTTTTATCCCTCTGTACCATTGTATCCCTTGAAAGTACGAATTTCGAAAAATCCGTTTATTTTCCGTGTCTACGCATTCAGAGGAATGTATACTCCGAATTGCATGACTCTAGTTGCGGCCATTTGGTTGGTACTATTTTTATCCCCTTTTTCTATTTTGACCCCAAAAAGTACGAATGTCGAAAAATCAGTTTATTTTCCGTATCTACACAGTCAGAGGAATGTATACTCCGAATTTCATGACTCTAGCTGCGGTCATTTGTTTGGTACAATTTTTATCCCCTTTTTTCATTTTAACCTCAAAAAGTACTACTTTTCAGGTAGGTACAGCCGTTTGGTTGGTACAATTTTTATCCCTCTATCCCCATTTAACCCCTTAAATGTACGAATTTAGAATAAATACTTTTATATTATGTATCTACTCTATTAGAGGAATGTACACGCCAAATTTCGTGTTTCTATCTGTTGTCGTTTGATAGGTACCATTTATACCTTATCCCTTTATCCCTTTTTTATGGTGCCCTTTTATGCTATAAAGGGAATACGCATTGCAAATATCAAGTAAATACAAGCTAATGTGTTCAAAAAACAGGCTGAAATACTCTAAATAAAGGGTGATTTTTTAAGAGCTTGATAACTTTTTTTTTAAAAAAACGCATAAAATTTGCAAAATCTCATCGGTTCTTTATTTGAAACGTTAGATTGGTCCATGACATTTACTTTTTGAAGATAATTTCATTTAAATGTTGACCGCGGCTGCGTCTTAGGTGGTCCATCCGCTTAGTCCAATTTTGGCATTTCCACGTTTTTGAGTAACAGAGACCCAATTGGTGCGAACGGCGACGAATCGAAAATTGGTGGTCATCATTAACACTGGCCGATACAGCTGCGATATTTTCTTCAGTTCGCACTCTACGTAAGCGTGTTGGTGGTTTAATGTCCAACAATGTAAATTTGGTGCGAAATTTAGTCACAATAGCCCGAATAGCCGCTTCAGTGGGTCGATTAAACTGACCATAAAATGGAAGCGCGCAATGAACTTTCTTAACAGAGCACGCATTTTGATAATAAAATTCAATAATTTGCAAGCGTTGTTCGTTTGTAAGACGATTCATGATGAAATGTCAAAGCATACTGAGCATCTTTCTCTTTGACACCATGTCTGAAATCCCACGTGATCTGTCAAATACTAATGCATGAAAATCCTAACCTCAAAAAAATCACTCTTTATTAGGAGTATTTTCAGTCCTTGTGAGGGAATCATTTTTCCCTCTGGGCCGATTTCGCCCACTTTCAATCCCAACCGATCTGCAACCATAAGACACATTTAGGAAAAATTTGTACCTCCTAGGTGTTACAAACGGAATGACAAAGTGAATATACCCCCATCCTGGAGGTGGAGGGTATAAAAATAATTTTATGTTAAAAATGTTGGACTTAGCCTGGTTATTGAGGCAAAGTCAAAAAGTAGTCGACAGAAAATCATTTTGTTGTTGTTGTGTTGATACATATAATAATTATTATATATTTATTTAATCCGGTATAACAAGTTGCAATAACAAAAACATTAATAAACAGAAAATTTTTTACTCAAAATAAAGAAATATTTTTCACATTTACAACATTTACAAAAAAATAGTTTTTGTTATCGCATCTTGGTTATCCTGCCTTAAAGAAAAACTGCCCTATTTATTCGCATTGATATTGCGTTAAATTAAAAATTAAATATCTGTTAAAATACTTAAAATTTCATGCTTCTATTTGTTTAGTATTAATTTTACACCTATAATAACTTTTTTGCTAGTCCTAGTATAACGATATTAATATGAAATGAAAATGGGACACTTGGACAATCTTAGCATTTTTTTGGTTTTAGAATTTTTCTCCATTATATGTTAGACCGTAAATACCAAAAATGAGGTTTTTAATCGACTTTTATGACTATTATAATATTACGGTGGAATAAAGTGATACACATAAGCGATATCTAAATTTTCTTTAGCTAAAAAATAATTCTAGCCTATCTATCTTATTTACTACTTGTTTAGATTTTTTGTTTTGCTGTTTTTACAATTTTTTATTTTGATTTTCGAAATGATTTCATTAACCGATTTTCTTGAAATTTTAGACTAGTGTAGAGAAATGTGTATGGGAGCTATATGTAAATCTGAACCGATCTTAGCCACTATCACCACAGACGTCTGTGTGTGAAATATAAAAAGTCAAATCGGGAGCGACATATGTATAGGGGCTATATCTGAATCTGAACCGAATTGGTTCAAATTAAATAGCGTTTGTCCTTTGTGCCAATTTCTGTTAGGATCGGACAATAATTGCGACCTGTTCAATAGATGGACAGACAGACATACAGACGGACATTGCTAATTCTACTCTGAAAGTGATTCTAAGCCGATCTATCTCGTTTCCTTTTGGGAGGGTCTAAAATCCCTCCCTAGTGGAGGGTCTAAAATCGTAAATTATATGTAGATTCCATAATTCCACCACTTCCAAACTCACGCAGTCGCCAAAGATGATATCTAAGGACACAACTTTAAATTTTAAAGAAAAATAAAATTGTAAAATCTTTAAAAAATATAACATGATAGAACACAATTCTTCAATATTTTAAAAGTAATCTTCAAACCAAAGTACATTAAAATCGAACAAAGAAACATAAGAAATTTTGTTGGAATTTTAGAATTCCAAATTTATTTAGAAAAAAATATTCCGCCAACGCAGCGGGTAATAAGCGGCCACGCCAAGGTTTTAGTAGAGTGAAATTTTACTTATAATTTGAATTAATGATTTCTGATATAATTAGTTAGCATTTGTCCGATATCAAAATCAGTTGAATCAAATTCAAATTTATCTAAGGCGTTCAGCGCCTAACGTGTGAATTGTATTGCTTTTATTGTGGCTTTGTCGAAAAGAATTACCTCGACATGGCTGGCTAACCACAACTTTAGAGCCAATTTGGCTTACTGTTTACCCCCAACATCAAAATTTAATCTAAGAACAACTACTTAAGGCACAGATTTCTAATTAGGTCATACTCGTATTTTGCAGAAAATCACATATTCCGCAAACATGCATACAAACATACATACGTACAACCATACACGGATGATATGATGTTCGAGTATTCTGAAATTTCCACTTGATAGCTCGCCCACAGTGTGGCGACGGTTCAGGCAGTGTACACTGTACAGTGTACACACACCACTCTTGCAAACAACAACACCAACAACAACAACATCAAAACAAACCATTTGCGAATAATGCCATCATAACATGAAGCCAAGGGAGAGGAGAACAAAAGCAAAACACTCAAAAAATGATTTAAAAACTGAGAAGCAAACAAACAAAAACTGGAAAGCCCAGCCAAGCCAAGCCAAGCCAACAAACATCGACATCAACATCAACATCGACATAAAAATCAGTACGACGACGCCGAATATGAATGGGAATAGGAAGGCATAAAATGCAAAATGTTCCTTTTGGCCATCTCGTACAAGCATTTGTTTACACTTTAACATTTAACGTTTCTTTTGCTTGTGGCTGACTGGCTGGCTGGTTGGCTGGCTGCTCGTATCGTAGCTGTGCCGTAAGTTATGCCTGCCTGGTTGCATTCATTCATTGATGGCAACAAAAACCGATTCAAAACGAAACAAAAGGAAAACAAACAAAAAACGTATTATTTTCGACGTAATAATAAGCTGGTTGCTGCGCTCGAAATTTAAAACTTCCACCTAAGCTGTAAATGAGTTCAACTTCCAAATATGAACTCTACATTAAATGCCCATTGCATTTTAAATGATTGATATAAGACAAGGGTTTGGGGTCCGCGAATTCTCGAAAAAGATTGGACAGGAATTCCTGGGAAAATGGGAAACATTTTAAAATATTTTATTGATGAGCTCTTAATTAATTTTAAAGAATTAAATCTTAAATAAAAATTTCATGAGAGGACATTTGCAGGATCCTTATTGTCGGCGTTTCTGCTTCAACACTACGGATGGCATAGTGTCAATAAATAATGTTCATAAATATATTGTTGTTAAATAAATGTTCCATCACATTCTCGTTGCTACCAATCACAACAATGTTACTCAATATTAATTTCTTACATGGAAATTAGGTATTATTAGTATGATTAGGTATTTAAATATATGGGAGCAATTTTATGTAGTTCATATAAATTATACAGTTACTATAAATTCATCTTTAGTCAAATTTAATGAATATGGTAATTAATAAAGTAATTGATCCAATTTTCCATCAGATATTCCGAGTAAAGTAAATATAACATTAAATTGAAAAAATTGATCAAGATCCAATGATAAATACAGATTATACAGCGGTAATAGGATGAATCGGAAGGACATTTGAAGGGGGCCTATAACAACACTTGAGGCCTGTGCCAAAACATGCGCTTATATATTTCTCATCCACGGTAGGTATTCCTAGTTGAAACATATAATGATCTGCAAAATTTGATGAAGATCCGATTTAAGATGTAGTTCCTAGAGCTGTAATATGGGCATCTCCAAAACAAGTATGGAAAGGCTAAAGACGGACGGATCCGACTATATGATACACCCCACTTTATATCTCATTACAATTCAATTTGGTAAAAAAGTGAAATCGGGAAGGATTTTTGAATCCTGTAAATGTATGTGTTTGGCAAAAAATGATGTGATCCGCTTCCACTATGTATGTTTATAGGTGAAATATAAAATGTAAAGTTTGGCCAAAATCGGTTAAAGATTCGGGAGCAACATTTGTATTGGGGCTATATCTAAATCTGAACCGACCTTACCCATTTTCAACATAGGTATTTTAGTTGCATTATAAGGTGTGCCAATTTTAAAGAAAATCGGGTACAATATGTGGCTTCTAGAGCGGAAAAAGTAAAATCGAGAGCGACCTTTGTATGGGGGCTATATCTAAATCTAAACCTATATTTGAACCCTACACCACTCCCTGCGTATATACCACGCTTTTATTACTAAACCCTGGTGTTTACATTATACTATAAATTCATCTTTAGTCAGATTTATCAATTATAGTAAATAATTTTCCGGCAGACAAATACAAATTAAACTGTAGTAATAGGATGAATCGGGCCTACATTTGAAAGGAGGCCTATAACAATACTTGGGGCCTAATCCATGGGCCTATATATTTCTCATTCATGGTAGGTATTCATAGTTGAAATATATCACGATCCGTTGTAAGACGTAGTTTCTAGAGCTGTATTAGAGTAGAATGGGCCCCATTTGGGTTATTCCAAAGTATGGCCACATATATTTGAATATCATAGTATGTATTCTTAGGTGAAATATAATATAATCTGCAAAATTTAAAAAAAACCGATGTCCTTGAGAGGTAAAAATTAAAATGGGACCATTTGTAAGGGCTCTACTTTAAAAAGTGATTCCATATAGATCACTTTCAAAGTAGTTATTCTTAGTTGAATTATGACATGATATGCAACATTATATCGAGATGCAATGCACGATGTGGGTTCTAGAGATGTAATAGAGTAGAATGGGGGCCCAATTTGTATGGGGGTTATGCCAAAATATGGACCCATATATTTGACTTTCATAGTATGTATTCTTAGTTGAAATATAATACAAAATGCAAAATTTAATAAACTTTTTTAGGAAGTGAAACAAAAAGTCGAAAAAATACCATTCAAAACAAATCCCTATAACTTTTTTTATTACCATCATAAAATTCGGAAATTTGACAATGAGTAAATTTTCGTTTGTTATAATATGGGTCACTTAAAATGGATGTAATGAAAATAATGCAAAAACTGCAACTTAAGATTTCTATACACTCCTCGAGAGTATTATGTCTTTGTGCATTTGTTTGTAACACCCAAAATGAAGGGGAATAGACCCATTGTTAATTATACCGATCGACTTAGAATCACTTTTTGTACCGATTTAGCAATGCCCGTCTGTCTGTCCATCTATTTTTGTATTCAAAGTTCAGGTCGCAATTATAGCCAGAACCAAACGAAACTTTGTGCAACACAGATTTTCGGGATAAGGACGAACGCTATTTAATTTGAAGAAAATCGGTTCAGATTTATATATAGCTCCCATACGAATTTCACTCCCGATTTGACTTTTTCTGCTGTAGAAACCACATATTTTAACAGATTTTCTTCAAATTTGGCAAAATATCTTATATTTCAACTAGAAACACCCACGGCAAAAAAAGATCAAATCGGTTCAGATTTATATATAGCTCCCATACAAATTTCACTCTCAATTTGATTTTTTTTTGCTCTAGAAACCGCAAATTTTATCAGATCTTCTTCAAATCTTGCAAAATATCTTATATTTCAAGTTGAAACACCCATGGTGAAAATAGGTCAGATTGGTTCAGATTTATTATATAGCTCCCACACAAATTTCACTCTCGATTTGACTTTTTCCACTCTATAAACCATATTTTAACAGATCTTTTTCAAAATTGGCGAAACATCTTATATTTCAACTAGAAACACCCATGGCAAAAATAGTTCAAATCGGTTCAGATTTATATATAGCTTCCATACGAATTTCACTCCCGATTTGACTCTTTTCACTCTTGATACCACATATTTTAACAGATTTTCTTCAAATTTGGCAAAATATCTTATATTTCCACTAGAAACATCCAGGGTGAAAATGATTCAGATCGGTTCAGATTTATATATAGCTCCCATACAAATTTCACCCTCAGTTTGAGTTTTTTTCTCGCTCCCGATTTGAATTTTGTCGCTCTAGAAATCACATATTGTACCCGATTTTCTTCAAATTTAGCTTAACACCTTATAATCCAACTGGAAACACTTACACAGAAAGTGGGTAAGATCGGTTCAGATTTAGATATAGCCCCCATACAAATGTCGCTCCCGATTTGACTTTTGCCGCTCTAGAAATTACATACTGTACCCGATTTACTTTAAATTTGGCTCAGCATCTTATAATCCAACAAAAACACCTATTGTGAAAGTGGGAAAGATCGGTTCAGATTTAGATATATCTCCAATACAAATGTTGCTCCCAAATGTTTAACCGATTTTGGCCAAACTATATATATTATATTTCACCTATTTCGTTCCAGGTTTCAGTATAACCCCATACAAATGTCCTTTCCCATTCCTTTAACATTTTTTGTCAAACACATACATTTACAGGATACAAAAATCCTTCCCGTTTTCTCTTTTTTTACCGAATTCAATTGTAATAGGATAGAAAGTGGAGTGTATCATATAGTCGGCTCCGCCCGACTTTAGCCTTTCCTTACTTGTTTTATTCTAGTTTATTTAATTTTTTAAAAAAATTGGGGTTTCCACCATACATGGACACAGTTGATTCATCGGAAGATCAACAATTGTTACTGAACCTATGGGCTAATATGACCAACGAAACGATTTGTCCTGCGATTGATGCATTGCTTTGAATACTCTCACCAACGCAACAACTCAAGGGATTTCGCAATCATGTCCTATCACTCATAAAGTGTTCGAATGTAGAAACTGAGTCATACGAACCTTTCCCTTTAATGGCTTCTGATATTTGTCATAATGTGTGGCAACTTAACAAATTGCATTTCGGGTATTATTGACGACTTTGTCCACAGAGAGACAATCAATGTTCAGTGTCCAATGTCCATGTGTTCATCCGTCTGTCCGTGCCTGTAATTTGTTGTGTTCGTTCGTTCGTTCCTTCGTTTCTTCATTTGTTGTCGGTTGATGTATGACACCGTGCAAAGGTTTGCAACGAGTATGTGTTGCAAAGAAGGGCTATTCATGGTTCATGTTCTTTTTGTATTTTCGTATTTTGTTTTATTAAACTTTCATTCATTCAATAAATCTCTTCGAAAAAAACAAACAAGAAGACGAAGCAAAAGTTCATTATATGCACATATGAACATGTCTACATGGCAGACAGACATAGTCACACGTACTCATTCTGGCACTAGCAATAATACAAAGTGACTTAACTACGGCTTTGTGGCTTAAAGAAAAAAGAACAATATGATAACGAACAGGTCAGACGGCGCTGCGTAGACAGTATGTTGGACTCCACTAATGTCATACACTGAAAAGGAGACAAACTGACTACATTTATCCATAGATCTTTAATTGTTATCTGCGTTAGAATGTTAGTTATAAAAATAAAATAGAATAGAAAAATTTCCGAATTTGTTTTCTATTTTTGGTTTTTAAATCACTATTGCTAGTGGAAAGTGAAATTCTCAATATTTTTAAACATTTACCCTTAATTGAACATATAAGCGGACCTATATTTCCAAAATGAGATTACAAATCTTAAATGTATCTTCGGCGAAAATTGGAATTTTAGTAAAAAAATTAAAAAAAAAATATCCATAATTTTTTTATCGTTTTCGAATTTCGAGAAATTGAAATTCACAACATTTTAGTATTTAAAAAAAAATTATCCATGAAATGTTTTTTTATCGATTTCAAGCTTAGAAAGCCGAAATACCACGGAAAATTTTATTTTTCAGCAAAAATTTTCCTTGTGTCATTTATTATCGGGCCAATTCTCCTATCACGACATTGGTAGCATATGAATTAAATTTATTGATATAATATTACTCATTCGTTTAGTTAGCCGGCAGAGAAAATCGTCCAAAACCAACTTAATCCTTTCGCTTTATTGTATCAATGTGGATGTGGATATTGATTTTTATTGATTATGGTTTCCAAAGGTCACTTCGTGGTCTAGGGTATTATAAGTTAGTTTCGCATCAAATGTTTGTAACACCAAGAAATAATCGAGCTAGACCCACCTTTAAGTATACCGATCGGCTTAGAATCACCAGCTGAGTCGATTTAACGATGTCTGTCCGTCCGTCCGTCTGCTGTCCATCTAAGCTTGTTCGCTCTCTACAGGTCGCAATTGTTGACCGATTGTCATGAAACTTGGCAGAAGTTATTTTTTCTGGCCAAGGACCATCGGTATTGAATTTGGAGGAAATCGGTTCAGATTTACATATAGCCCCCATACAAATGTCGCTCCCGATTTGACATTTTCCACTTTAGAAACTACATATTGTACCCGATTTTCTTTACATTTGGTACAACATCTTATAATCCAAATAGAAACACCTATGCTGAAATTGGGTAAGATCGGTTCAGATTTAGATATAGCCCCCATACAAATGTCGCTCCCTATTTCACTTTTTCCGCTTTAGAAACCACATATTGTACCCGATTTTCTTTAAAATTGGCACAACATCTTATAATCCGAGCGCCCCGGTAGTCGAGTTGGTAGCGTGCTCGGCTATCAGCGTGGGGGTCGTGGGTTCGATTCCCACCAGAGACTCTGGTCTGTCGCTGCAAATAACTAGCTACTATGGAAATTAGAATATAAATTTACTTTGTATTGTAATTCATAATAAATAAATAAATAAAATCTTATAATCCAACTAGAAACACCTATGCAAAAATTGGGTAAGATCGGTTCAGATTTAGATATAGCCCCCATACAAATTTCGCTCCCGATTTGACTTTTTCCGCTCTAAAATCCACATATTGTACCCGTTTTTCTTTAAAATTGGCACAACATCTTATAATCCAACCTATGGTGAAAGTGGTTAAGATCGGTTCAGATTTAGATATCGCCCTCATACAAATGTTGCTCCCGAATGTTTAACCGATTTTGGCCAAACTTTACATATTATATTTCACCAATAAACATACATGGTGAAAGCGGGTCACATCGTTCCAGGTTTCAATATACCCCCATACAAATGTCCTTTCCGATTTAACATTTTTTGTCAAACACATACATTTACAGGATGCAAAAATCCTTCCCGATTTCACTTTTTTACCGAATTTAATTGTAATGAGATAGAAAGTCCGTCCGTTTTTAGCCTTTCCTTACTTGTTTGGGAGATGCCCATATGTCCATACTTTGGTATAACCCAAATGGGGTCCCATTCTGATCTATTACAGCTCTAGAAACTACATCTTACATCGGATCTTCATCAAATTTTGCAGATCATGGTAATTTTTCAACCAGGAATACCTACCGTGAATGAGAAATATATAGTCCCATGTTTTGAACAAGGCCCAAAATATTGTTATAGGCTCCCTTTTGAAATGTTGTTCCGATTCACCATGTCGGATAATTGGATCAATTACCATATTGTTAACCATATTCGTTAAATATGACTAAAGATGAATTTATAGTATAATTTATACTGTATAACTTATATGAACTACATAAAATGGGTCCCATGAAATAAATGGGTTTAGTAATCAAAGCGAGGTATATACGCAGGGAGTGGTGTAGGGTATTATATAGTCGGCCCCGCCCGACTTTAGCCTTTCCTTACAAGAACATACTTATTTTTTAAAATTTACTTTATTTTTTTTTTAAAGGGAGTTTTAAGTGTTTTTAGTCTTATCACCCTCCATTCCACAGTATTACCAGCAGATTAGTGGCAGTCGACTTTACATAGAGGTGCGGAACCATATTAGGAAAATTTTGATATTTTGTATGCACATTACTGTTTATTATTTCAAACTGTTATTATATATATATATAGGGTCCGCCATCTAACTTTTTTTTACAACTATTCAACCGTTGGACTATTATTTTTGGGGTGCCCTCAGCAGCCATTTGAATGAAATTATTTTCCATTATTAACCGGAATATTAGGTGTATTGTCAGGCGTCATTAGGGAGAAACATTTTCCCGAATTTCTTGATTCAGCTACAGAGAAAGTGACTGAAAATTAGAAATTTCAAAGATTCGTTATGTTTCGGATCCACATTGCAATGTACACATCTAATTTCATGATTTTAGATACATCCGTTTGCGTGGTATTAACTTTACTGTTTTTTTTTCATTTGTCCCTAAAAGTACGAATTTGTAGAAATACTCTTATTTTGCGTGTCTATGAAGCCAGGCGAGTGTAAACACTGAATTTCATGACTCTAGCTATAGCCTTGTACCTGCTTGGTGCCAATTTTATACCGTTTTGATCCTAAAGAAACGAATATCGAAGTATATCTTTGTTTTTCACATCTGCACAGTCAAAGCAATTGTTATCCAATTGTATCCATTAAAAGTATGAATTTCGAAAAAACCCTACGTTATTATAGGGAAGTAGACACCGAATTTCATGTTTCTAGCTGTCGTCGTATCATTGGTACCATTTTTATTGTTTTTTTGTCCCTTCCTAAATTTGTTTATAGTTTTTGGTGTTTTCATGTACTCAAAAAATTTCCAGTGTATAAAAAGAAAAAATCAAAAAGTTTACTTAAATAAATTAAAATTAGATGGTATTTTCAGTCTTTGTTAGGGTTTTTTCCTCTGGACCGATTTCGCCCACTTTCAATCCCAGCCGATCTGCAACAAAAATGCACATTTATGGAAATTTTGACCCTTTTAGCTAATTTAGTTGGGCAATCAGCTTGCTTTCAATAGGCAGATGCACATGGGTAGTTCGTCTTAGAATTTTACCACGACCCAAAATATATAAAAAAATATTTCAAGGTCTTACAAATGGAATGACAAAGTGGGGTAATAATAAAAATAAATTATTTTTCGTGCTGATTTTATGAATCAATACGCCTGAATAAATACAAAATTTTTTGTTGTCATTTAATATTTGGACAATTCTTCTATCAAGACACTTGTTGCGTATGCGTTATATTTATTGAGACAATATTACTCATTCGCCGGCAGAGAAAATATCCTTAAATCTTAACAGCTTAATCGATCTAAATTGCTTCAATTGGTTTCTCTGCGATGTATATTCGATCGATTTTAAAGTAATAATATAATTTTCCGGCGTTTTGCTGTCATTTCTAAAAAATTGCAAAATTAGATAAAACGAAAATTTCTTTCTTCATAAATTAAATATATATTATTCAATTCAAAACTTTTTTCAAGTTGCCTATTTCTTGAAGAGATTTTTATACACTCCACGAGAGTATTATGTCTTTGTGCATTTGTTTGTAACACCCAAAAGAAAACGAGATAGACCCATTGTTAATTATACCGATCGACTTAGAATCACTTTTTGAGTCGATTTATCTATTCTTCCATCTATTCTTGTAATCACGATACAGGTCGCAATTGTAGACAAAACTAAATGAAACTTTGCACAACGAAGTTTTTCGGTACAAGGACGAATGCTATTTAATTTGAAGAAAATCGGTTCAGATTTAGATATAGCCCCCATACGAATTTCACTCCCGATTTGACTCTTTTAAAATTGGCAAAACATCTTATATTTCAACTAGAAACACCTATGGTAAAAATGTGTTAGATCGGTTCAGATTTATATATATAGCCCCCATACGAATTTCCCTCCCGATTTGACTTTTTCCGCTCCAGAAATCACATATTGTATCAGATTATCTTCAGATTTGGCAAAACATCTCATATTTAAACTAGGAACGCCTATGATGAAAATAGGTCAGATCGGTTCAGATTTATATATAGCTCCCATTAAAATTTCGCTCCCGATTTGACTTTTTCTGCTCTAGAGACCACATATTGTATCAAATTGTTTTCAGATTTGGCAAAACATCTTATATTTAAACTAGGAACACCTGTGGTGAAAATATGTCAGATCGGTTCAGATTTATATATAGCTCCCATTAAAATTTCGCTCCCGATTTGACTTTTTCTGCTCTAGAAGCCACATATTTTAACAGATCCTCATCAAATTAGGCGAAATATCTTATATTTGTTCTATAAAGAGCTATGGGTCAGATCGGTTCAGATTTATATATATAGCTCCCACACAAATTTCACTCCCGATTTGACTTTTTCCGCTCCAGAAATCACATATTGTATCAGATTATCTTCAGATTTGGCAAAACATCTCATATTTCAACTGGAAACACCCATGGTGAAAATGGGTCATCGGTTCAGATTTACATATAGCTTCCATACAAATTTCGGATAGACTTTTTCCGCACCAGAAAGCACGAATTTTCACAAAATGAGCTGAATGAACTTAATGTGAAAGTTAGTCACTATATTCCATGTTTGGATATAGCACCGATATAAATATTTCCGATTTGACAAATTGGACCAGGTAATATTAACCTATGATTAGGATACATACAAAAATTCTTCCCGTTTTCACTTTTTTACCGAGTTGAATTGTATTCGGATAGAAAGTGGAGTGTATCATATAGTCGGCCCCGCCCGACTTTAGCCTTTCCTTACTTGTTACCTCTGTATCTGTAGGATATTAACTTTTAATTGTCTTAACATTTTATGACAATGATTATATATATATTAAGGTATACTTTATCGAAGGGTAGAGTGCGTCGAAACAATTATATGTGCCTCGACATTCTCGTCTGAAACTTTCTAAAGTGAGACTTTCAAGTTGCTATTCTTGTAGTTTAGGTTAGGTAGGGTGTGTATACCAATTTAACCCAAGCATTACGTGCAAAATTTTTGTAGAAAATATTAACCTTCCAATTCTTCAATGATTGAGTCTTTTAGCCGCTTCAAACCCAGCATGTTGAAATTAATGTATTTTTTAGCTTTTTTAGGAACCACTATGCATTAATTGGAGTTCCATTAATTAAGCCTTTTCATTATCCTAATATTGTAAAATTTTGTGAGAACATACTCCCAGCATAATCCTTCATTTGAACTTTGTTTGCTGCGTCCTTTTGTCTTTCTACTGAGAATATGCATAAACATTAGTGTGTGTGTAAATAAGTGAGTGAGAAAGTGAGTGAGTGAATGAGTGAGCGACCGAGTGTCTTATCGATGTCCAATTCCAATGGACGTGTATTTATGGGCCGTCTCGGTTCAATGAGCCACACCGAATAAGTTTTTGTGGTTTTTGGTCATTGCTTTTTCGAATATTTGTGGAATATCGTCGTCGTCGTCGTTGTTGCTGTTGTTGTTTTTTGTATAAGATTTTGTGGTTTATTTTAAGTTACGAGCTTTCATTTTTATCTTACATAAAATGCCATAAATAAATTGATGTATCCTATGAAGAGTCCAGCGCACAATAGCAGCAGCCGTAGCTGGAGGGTGAAGGGAGTGCAAACATCGAGATGAGATGTCAAAAACAAAACCAAAAATACAAAGAAGACCATAGTCAAATTAAGTGGTAATGAAAAGACGGACGGAGGGAGACATTCCACATTGATCATTTTAGGTCATCACTGGGGGCGTGTGACATAGTAAGTGAAAACTAGTGAGCTAATCGAAGTGATGAGCCATCACGGGATTCACTGCTATGAGGATTTTTAAGCAACTTTTCGAGGAACTTGTGGTAGGGCCACCCCACCAATGCAAATCGTCTTGGCAGGAAAAGTGTACTAGTTTAATACTTTAGGGTTTTCAAGAAGAAGCACAAGAATGAGAAACAAAAAAATGCAAACAGTGTTGAGAAAGTATTTGCAAAAAAATAATTACAGTTCTAAAGTGTTAAGTCTATTAGATATTGTTCCCAATGCTAATAAATATTTGGAAGAAAAATACTGATATCAATAACAAAAAAAGTAAAAACGGCGTTAAGGCCGGGCCGAACTTTATATACCCTCCACTATGGATTACATTCCACAGAGGCTGTCGATTTTCATAGAAGTGCAATAATATTACAGGAAAATATAATTTGTTTCATATAGCCAAACCAAAACAAATACAAATATTGAAAAAATAATTTTATAAATAAATATAATATTTTTATACCCTCCACCTCCAGGATGGGTGTATACTAACTTTGTCATTCCGTTTGTAACACCTTGAAATATCGACCTGAGACCCTATAAAGTATATATATTCTTGATTGTCATAAAATTCTAAGACGATCTAGCCATGTCCGTCCGTCCGTCCGTCTGTTGAAAGCACGCTATCATCTAAACGAAAGGAGCAAGAATGTTAAAATTTTCCATAAATGCGTCTTATAGTCATAGATCGGTTGGGAATGTGGCGCAATCGGCCCAAAGGGAAAAATTGTTCCCTCACAAGGACTAAAAATACCTATAATAATCCCTAATATTTTAGCGTATTTAAGCATGTTTTTTGAATATGTCTGCTTGTACTTACTTGACATTGGGTATGCGCATTCCCCCGATAACAAAAACGTGCACTATAAAGTGATTCTTATTTGTAGGGGGTGAAATGGGGCAAAAAAGGGATACCTATCAAACGACAACAGCTAGAAACACGAAATTCGGTGTGTACATTCCTCTAATAGAGTAGGTACATAATATAAAGTATTTTTTCCAAATTAAATTAGTATAGAGGGATAAAAATGGTACAAACCAAACGGCTGCCCCTAGTATAATCAAATTCGGTGTATACATTCCTCTGATTGTATAGACACGGAAAATAAACTGATTTTTCGAAATTCGTACTTTTTGGGGTTAAAATGAAAAAGGGGATAAAAATAGTACCAATCAATGACCGCAGCTAGAGTCATGAAATTCGGAGCATACATTCCTCTGACTGCGTAGACACGGAAAATAGACAAATTTTTCGAAATTAGTACTTTCAAGGGATACAATGGTACAGAGGGATAAAAATAGTACCAACTAAACGACTACAGCTAGAATGATAAAATTCTAATTGCGTAGAAACGTCAAGGGGGTAAAAATTGTACCAACCAAATGGACGCTGCTGGAATCATGGAATTCGGTGTATACATTCCTCTGACTGCATAGACACGCAAAATAATTTTTTTTTTTTTCAAAATTCGTAATTTTTCTTTTACGGCAAAAATTGGTTGAAACATGAAGTTTTGGATTTTGGATTTTCAAAATTTGTACTTTTGAAATTCAAATAGAATGGAAATACAAGCAACTGTAGCACCCACTATCTACCAATATTTACGGCCTTATTGGTAGATTTTTTGAATTGACGTATCTTATAAGCGTGGTTTGAATTAGTTAAAATATTATATTTATTTATAAAGTTAATTTTTCATTATTTGTATTTGTTTTGGTTTGGATTTATTAAAAAAATTATATTTTCCTGTAATATTACTTCTACGAAAACCGACAACCTCTGTGGAATGCAATCCATGGTGGAGGGTATATAAAGTTCGGCCCGGCCGAACTTAACGCCGTTTTTACTTGTTTTTCCCCTTTTTCGTTCCAGATTTCAAAATAACCCCATACAAATGTCCTTTCCGATTTAACATTTTTTGTCAAACACATTTACAGGATACAAAAATCTTGCCTCTTTTCACTTTTTCACCGAATTAAATTGTATTCGGATAGAAAGTGGAGTGTATCATAGAATCGGCCCCGTCCGACTTTAGCCTTTCCTTACTTGTTTCATTTTAACTTACATGGGAGGTGGGCGGACTTAAACAATTTTTTTCATCTAATTTGACGATATAATATATGTTTGCGAAATTTCAAGGTCCTAGCTCTATTCCTTCTAATTTTTGTCGCAGCTTGCATGAAAATATTGCAATATGCGCCGGGTGCAAAATTAATTTCTAATAAAAAATAATTTATTTCGACAATTAATTCTTGAAAATGACAGCTCCGATTCCAAAAATAACAATTGAATTTTATCCACGGATATAGCTGCTAGTAATAAATGTTTTTTTCTGATCCTCTATCGTAATTAAGGAATGGCGGTTATTTTTCTAAAAAATATTTTTTTAATTAAATTTTTTATTGCCAATATGTTGGCAATTTTGTAGAGGTTATACCGTAAATCAAAATGACTCAGATAAAGAATTAAAGTAAAAATGTTACAGACGAAATAATGTTGTTGCTGTTTTTGTCTTTAAAAGTGTATCTGATCGAAGTCAATCAATCAATTCATTAAGAATTTTATAAAAATCTAATAATTCGAAAATCGAGCTAATGATAAGATCGCAAGGTTAAAAATATCAAATAAACCATGACAAAAATATGAAAATTTTCTTGAAACTTAAATATCTATTAAAGTAATAGATGTAGTCTCCAAAAATATCGTTGCAATCGGTTCATAATTGTACTTTTGTCAATCATTTAAAAATTTGATATGACCGAGATGACCACTCTTAGGAGTCACCCAGTAGCTTCCAGGGGATTCAAAATTTTACAAATCATCATCAAAATATCTTCTTCCGTTGAAAAATTATAGAAATAATTCCATAAAAATCGATTTGGAACCACTATTGGAAGGGTATGACTCAAACAACTTATAAATTCGTAAAACCGATTTGGGTCAAACACATTCTTACGAAACTTTAAATTTTTTCTGTGTCCCAAACTGTCCTCATACTTTGTTTTAATATTTATTCAGACAAAATGCTGTCAGATCATTTCGTTTTCCTGTCTTTAAATGTAATTGACTACTTCTACGCTTGTCCTAGACTCTCATCCATTGCACCCCGTCTAAACAAATCATATTCAGCAGACAGAAATGTTGGTAGTTAATTTCACTTTTGGTAGCTCCATAAAAATTTAAATTTCCAGACTACGGTTGACGTTACAACAACAGACACCAAAAATTAGTTTAAACATCATTTGAAGTAAATTTTAAAAATAAAAACAAAACAACACTAAAAAACACCCCAACAAAGCAAATAATTTTAAATTGTCTCCGTCTCGCCCTCTCAGTGCCTCTCTCCCACCAACAGCATTTGCTGCTTTTCAAGTGTTCAGTATTCAGAGTTTTTTGTTTGTTTGATACGAAATGTAATCAACACTCGATAGCGGGGATGTATAATCGCCCCAGAGGCGAAATAATGACCGGCGAAGGCCTTCTTAAGGCCTAGAGCAGTTCATCTTCGAAAAAAAACACCTTGCCTTAAATACTTTAAAATATACATTTTGACAAAGAAGTAAATGACCGCAATTGTCGCAACCCTCTGGCGATTTTTTAGACAAAATAATGGTGTGGATATTAATGGGCGTATTCATTAAACATTACTCAGTGATAGGGATAACATGGGGTGCCCAGCTATTGAACCGTATGATATACGTAGAAACTATTGGCAAAATGGAGTTACTTAGCGTTTTTAGGACTACAAAGTTCTAAAGCATACGATTTTTCAAAAAAATATATTATATACTAGTTCGCAGTCTATGATAACGGTATTAGTGCCAAATTAAAGGAGAGAATAAATATTAAAAATACTTCAAATATCATGCTTCTGTCTGTATTAGTTCAGCATTAACACCTTAGTTTTAAGTTTCAAGTTTATTCATATATTGTTTTTAAGAGACAAGATTTTAAAAGATTGTTAACACTAAACTAAAACAGATAGAGGCTTGAAATTTAAAGTATTTTTAGCACATACTCTCTTCTTCGATTTGGCATTTATTTAGGTGTCATAGGGCGCGAATAAGTATTAAAAATAATTTTTGGTAAATTGCAAAAGGGATTAGAAAATGAACAAGTAAGGAAAGGCTAAATTCGGGCGAGACCGACTATATGATACACTCCACTTTCTATCCGAATACAATTCAACTCGGTAAAAAGTGAAAACGGGAAGAATTTTTGTATGTTTCCTTATCATAGGCTAATATGACCTGGTCCAATTTGTCAAATCGAAAAGAATATTTGTATCGGGGCTATATCCAAACATGGATTAAATTGACTAACGTTCAAAATAAGTTCTTCCAGTTCAAATATAACGTGTTATGCTCACTTCAAAGAAATTCGGGGCAAATTCGTGGTTTCTGGGGCGGAAAAAGTCTATCTGGGAGCGAAATTTGTATTGGATCTATATATAAATCTGAACAGATATGGGTGTTTCTAGTTGAAATATAAAATATTTTGAAAGATTTGAAAAAGATCTGTTAAAATATGTGGCTTTTAGAATGGAAAAAGTGAAATCGGGAGTGAAATTTGTGTGGCAGCTATATATAAATCTGAACCGATCTGACCCATTTTTACCGTTTCTAGTTGAACTATAAGATGTTTTACCAATTTTGAAGAAAATCTGTTAAAATATGTGGTATCTAGAGTGAAAAGAGTCAAATCGGGGGCGAAATTTGTATGGGAGCTATATATAAATCTGAACCGATTTTCTTCAAATTAAATAGCGTTCCTTCTTATCCCGAAAAACTTCGTTGTGCAAAGTTTCATATGGTTCTGTCCACAATTGCGACCTGTATCGTGATTACAAGAATAGATGGACAGACAGACAGACGGACATTGTTAAATCGATTCAAAAAGTGATTCTAAGTCGATCGGTGTACTTAACAAAGCGTCTATCTCGCTTCCTTTTGGGTGTTATAAACAAATGCACAAAGACATAATACTCTCGTGGAGTGTATAAAAACTAAAAACGACAATAAACTCTATTTCACCTATAGTTTCAAATGTATATCATCTGGTTCAAGTGTAATATGGACTGTCGGACAGAGTTATAGGTAAACATAATTCGTGTACTCTGAATCCAGTGGTATTGAGCTATTGCTTTGAGGCCATCAATGATTTTATTTCTCAAATTACGAATATTAGTAGAATTTATATCGATCGAATAAACATTTATTGTCTATACAACAGATGACATGGGAGTGTCATGGCGTATGAGTAATGTTGATTAAAGGTAATATTACTCATTCGCTTATGTATCAGCTAACATAGAAAAGCCATTTATACACTCCACGAGAGTATTATGTCTTTGTGCATTTATTTGTAACACCCAAAAGGAAGCGAGATAGACCCATTGTTAATTATACCGATCGACTTCGAATCACTTTTTGAATCGATTTAGTGTGATCTTAACAAAAATTGACACAAGTCAGTTTTGTGGATCAAGGACGAACGCTATTTAATTTGAGCCATATCGGTTCAGATTTAGATATAGCCCCCATACAAAAGTTGCTCCCGATTCGACATTTTCCGCTCTAGAAACCACATATTGAGCCCGACATTCTTTAAATTTGGCAAAACGTTTTATAATCTAACTAGAAGCAGCTATGCTGAAAGTGGGTAATGTCGGTTCAGATTTAGATATAGCCCCTATACAAATGTTGCTCCCAAATGTTTAACCTATTTTGCACAAGCTATACATATTATATTTCACCTATTTCGTTCCAGGTTTCAATATACCCCCATACAAATGTCCTTTCCGATTTAACATTTTTGTCAAACACATATATTTAAACAAAAATCCTTTCCGTTTTCACTTTATTACCGAATTGAATTGTATTCGGATAGAAAGTGGAGTGTATCATATAGTCGGCCCCGCCCGACTTTAGCCTTTCCTTACTTGTTTTTTCCGTGAATTATACATACCCAAAGTGTGTCCTGCATGTTTCATTTTTGAATTCTGATATTTGAGTGCAGTGTTACTAGTATTCATAGAAAACAATTTTTGCGATGAAAAATGCTAGTTTAATATGTAAAATAATTTAAAATTCATTGAAATGTCTCATTTCACACTTTCATAAATAATAAATGGTTATTCTTTGGAAGCTGCTAACCCCTATTGGCGATATTTGGTAAGTTTAATACCTTTATAATGTAAACACGCCACCACCATTAAGTGAGCCATATTTTTGAGGGGTGAAATTGGGCAAAAAGGGATAAAAATGGTACCAGTGAAACGACAGTAGCTAAATAAAATTAGGTATTCTATAATCGCACGTACAAGTAAAATAAAGGGAATTTACGTAATTCGTACTTTTAAGGTGGAAAAATGGATAGAATTTGGTACCGACCAAGTGGTAGTGCAGCTAGAATGATTAAATTCCTAATTCATTCCTAATTTTAGATGGAATTAGTAAGGATAGACTAAAGTCGGACGTGGACGACTATGGTTAAATTTTACGGTAGGTATTGAGAAATTAAATATAACATCATCAGAAAAATGCAAAAAATGCCAAATGCAAAATTTTCAGCGGTAATAGTATAAATCACATTCACCAAAGGTACTCCTAGTGACTATCAGCGTGGGGGTTGTGGGTTCGATTCCCATTGGTCTGTCACTACAATTAGCTTAGTCACCCCGGCTCAATCCCTGTACCCAAAATTAGAATATAAATTTAGTTTGTATTGTAATTCATAATAAATAAATAAATCGTGTGTCGACTTAGTTCGGTGGAATATTTTGTTTATCGGCGCTTCTCATGTGTCATATGTGAGTGCTGGTACTAATATGAACCCTGATTTAAGTCAAAGACACACATTCTTTGCGAAAGTTCAGACGAGATGGGGTAGCGTCCATCGAAACTGCGCAGCTGCAACAATAACAGTCTCACTTACCTTATTGTTAATTTGGGTTTGGTAATTTTGGGTTCTGCTGAAGACTTCAGCACAACCTTTGGTCTTAAACCAAAATAAATGACAACACATACAACATAACAGACCAACTATACATTAGGGCGTACCTCAAAAAAAAGTTCGCCGTACACCTTCGAATATGAAGTATTATTGAAAGGTAGTTTCAAAAAAAAAATTTTTATTTTTTTATGCCGAACGTAGGGGTCGCGCTTTTACATTTTTCTATATAACTTGTATTTATAAACGGATTTTAAAGTGTGATACATCGATGTTTTTGTCTCGACGAGGCCGATTTTTTTGTCTTTGAAGTCATTGAGCTCAAGCACCCCCTTCTGGTACTTACCCATCATTTCTCAGTTGCTACTACCCTAATGTACCACTCTAATAATCGAAAATTAAAGCTCGCATAAAATCATGAATCATGTTTGAGCTCAATGACTTCAAAGACAAAAAAATCGGACAAAAACATCGATGTATCACACTTTAAAATCCGTTTATAAATGCAGAAGTTATATAGAAAAATGTAAAAGCGCGACCCCTACGTTCGGCATAAAAAAATAAAAAAAATTTTTTTGAAACTACCTTTCAATAATACTTCATATTCGAAGGTGTACGGCGAACTTTTTTTTTTTTACTTGTAACCTGGTACGCTCTACTATACATACAAACAATAAATAAATATAACATGATATGCCAAACTTAATCAAGATTCAATGTATGGTGTGGGTTCTAGAGTGGCAATAGTGAAACTGGGATCCATTTGTATGGGGGCTATACCTAAGGTGACCATCCATACCGCTTTTCGCGGCACTATCCCGCTTTTTGATGCTCAGTTCCGCTCAAATTTTCCATTTCGCATAATCTCGCTTTTCTACAAAATGTCCCGTATTTTCGTTGTACATTATTTTTGGTACGTTATCGATTAAAAATTTTCATTTAAATTTTTTTTGCTACCCTACAAAATTCCACAATTTCTAAAATATTTAATTAATTGCTCTTATTCTAAATTTTGGCTCTAGTATTAAGAGAACATTTAAGATTATTAATAGTAATTTAATCTTTATTTGGATAAAATTTAATCCAATGCTGCTGTTGTTCAATTGATTAATTTGAAACAGTGAAATATTGGAAAAATTTAAATAATTTTAAAGAACAGTCCTGCAGCAATCTTTAAACATGTGCTTAAATGCCCTAAATATTGTTTATTTATTTAGTTATTTTCAATCCTTGTTAAGGGAAACATAAATACTCTAAACGCAGTGATTCTAATTCATAATACATTATATAGCTCAGTTTGAAATATAACTTGATGCATTTTTCATTTTAGTGCATTTATAAGTACAGGTATAGACCATATCAAAAGATGAATCCATGTATTCTACTGAGCTGTCTCTCGTTCAAATATAAAACGATTCTAGAGCAGTAATAGGGTACATTGGAGTGCTACTTGTATGTCAATCGGACAACAATTGCGGACCACCAGTCCGCACCCCGAGCGGACTGGTGGTCTGACTAGTCAGCTAGTGATTCTAAGCTGATCGGTATACTTAAAGGTGGTCCTAACGACCAATCTTATTAATTATTGTTGCCAATATTTTGCGTGAAACCGACTTATAATATCCCATTCCATGAAGGGTATAGCAAGAGCATAAAAGTGGTATGATTCGAACAGAATCGAGAATAATGAAAATCGGCGTGCACGTAAAATAACACTGTGAGTAATTTTTTAAGTCGTGGGAATATGACCATATACGGACACCACCAAGTGATAAAAGACCAAAAACGACCCGTGTCTCCCAGTTTTGCCCAAAGTCATGTACTTTTATTTTCTCAGGCTCATATCTTGCAAACCGTTTGAAATTTTGATTTACTCTCCGAGGCAAAGTTGTAGCTCTTGTCAAAAGGAAAAATCAACATATAAAGTAAACAAGTAAGGAAAGGCTAAAGTCGGGCGGGGCCGACTATATAATACCCTACACCACCCCCTGCGTATATACCTCGCTTTGAATACTAAACCCAGGTATTTCATGGGAGCAATTTTATTAGTTAATATAAATTATGCAGTTACTATAAATTCATCTTTAGTCAAATTTAATGAATATGGTAAATAATAAAGTAATTGATCCAATTTTCCAGCAGATATTCCGAGTAAAGTAAATATAACATGATCCGGAAAAATTGGTCAAAATCCAATGATAAATACAGATAATACAGCGGTAATAGGATGAATCGGACGGACATTTTAAGGGGGCTTATAACAACACTTGAGGCCTGTGCCAAAGCATGCGCCAATATATTTCTCATTCACGGTAGGTATTCCTAGTTGAAACATATAGATCAGAGTGGGCACCATTTGGGTTATACCAAAGTATGGACATATGGGCATCTCCCAAACAAGTAAGGAAAGGCTAAATATGGACGGACTTTCTATCTCATTACAATTCAATTCAGTAAAAAAGTGAAATCGGGAAGGATTTTTGCATCCTGTAAATGTATGTGTTTGACAAAAAATGTTAAATCGGAAAGGACATTTGTATGAGGGTATATTGATACTTGGAACGATGTGACCCCCTTTCACCATGTATGTTTATTGGTGAAATATAATATGTAAAGTTTGGCCAAAATCGGTTAAACATTCGAGAGCAACATTTGTATGAGGACTATATCTAAATCTGAACAGATATTACCACAATTATAAAGAAAATCGGGTACAATATGTGGTTTCTAAAGCGGAAAAAGTGAAATCGGGAGCGACATTTGCATGGGGACTATATCTAAATCTGAACCGATCTTACCCGCTTTCAGCACAGGTGTTTCTAGTTCGATTATAAAATGTTGTGCCAATTTTAAAGAAAATCGGGTACAATACGTGGTTTCTAAAGCGGAAAAGTGAAATCGGGAGCGACATTTGTATGGGAACTATATCTAAATCTGAACCGATTTCCTCCAATTGCTGCGAATGGCGAATGTCCAACAATGTAAATTTGGTGCGAAATTTAGTCACAATAGCCCGAATAGCCGCTTCAGTGGGTCGATTAAACTGACCATAAAATGGAAGCGCGCGATGAACTTTCTTAACAGAGCACGCATTTTGATAATAAAAAAGACGATTCATGGTTAAATTTAGACCAAACTGAAGATGTTTGGCAGTGAAACAAAACACGAAACGTGCGTCAGCTGTTTAAACCAGTGTTGCCAAAAAGATAATAGCTAATAAATCACCGTTTATAACATTACTACGTGATAAAAGACAAAAAAAAAGACGCGTGTCTCCCAGTTTTGCCCAAAGTCATGCACTTTTATTTATGGGCCCCAAAAAGGGCTTTGGTGTCATTCTAGCAAAAAAGTGATCATTTTCTCATATCTTGCAAACTGTTTGAAATTTTGATTTACTCTCTGAGGCAAAGTTGTAGCTTTTGTCATAAAGAACAAAAATTGTGAACACATAAAGTCAAAAACTTCATCTTCAAGGTCAAAATCGCAAATGTCGTCGAACAAATCTTATAGGCTGTAGTGTGTGTAGGTAGCGTATACGTGCTGTTGATTAAGGATAATATAACTCATACGCACTACAGTCGAACTGACCATTAACAGAAACAGTCCTGCAATATATATATTTCCTACCTAAACGGTGTTAAGAATCATTTCTAGGAAGTTCATACGATTTAGAAAGTTATTTATTGAGATCTTAGGTACATTTTTATAGTTGATTGTTTCCTTGAATTTGGAACGGTCTGCTACCTATGAACCTGAACAGTGGAAAATGTTAAAAAATCGATTCTTTAAGGTTTTTGATTTTATATGTTCACAATTTTTGTTCTTTATGCCAAGAGCTACATCTTTGCCTCGGAGAGTAAATCAAAATTCCAAATGGTTTGCAAGATATGAGCCTGAGAAGTTTTTATTAGATTTTCACGATCCCGTTTTTTTACTATGAAATCCCGTCAAATCCCGCTTTTTGAATTAATATATCTTGCTTTTCCCCACGTTAAGGATAATTTTATAAATTTGATACATTAGAGCGATTTAAAGATTATAAACTATCAGATTATAAATCCTATACATAGATGACCTATAATACAATGATTAAAGGGGTGTATTTGTCACACGATTGAAACCGGACCATCGTAAAACTATTTCGTTATTACATTCAGTGTGAACGCAGGACCTCTTTTGAGGCCTCTTTGCAGAAGGCCCTCAAAATTTCGCAGTTGACACTGCGATGACTGTATTTAAATATGGCTAATATGAATACGCTTGGAAAGCCAGATGAAAGATGAAAAAGTAGCAGCAGAGCAACAATACATTGAAGTTGAAGATTGTACGGTCTAGTTTAGGTCGGATTTGGAGTCCGTGTGGCTGTGTGTGCGTGTGTGAGATACGATTTTTTCACAAACACAATTGCCTTTAAAAAAGTCAGTTGTAGTTGCTCAGCTTCAGCTCCATGTAAGTTGATTATTTTGCAAACGAGGGGTCCAGACATTTATTAAGATTGGGATTACCTTCCCCCCATAGTTCTCACACTAATCATAGTAAATTAGGAGGCTCGGTATGCTATTATTGGTCTGTACCGATTTAGGAATAGACAGCCACCATCTTACGCTTTATGACCTTTATAGTCATCCGATTTTTTCAAGTGGATTTGAAATGAAAATTGGATACTTTTTCGATACCTGCCACATGTGGACATTTTCCGGATACCAAGTGAAACTCTTTGCGAATCCCTTCGCATGCACCGCATAGTACATCATACCCCGTAATTTTCAGTTATCTAAGTAAGAGCGCACGTAGTAGAATGTACGAGTACGAGTTCCAATTCGTGCATGGATGTTCGTACTATCATCATCAGGCCAGACCGTAAGTGAAACAACATAGGAAGTGTTGAGCTGCTGCTGTGGCAGCTGACGCTTCTTCAATCCCGCCTTCCTTCCTTCCGAACGTTCTCCCCTCCCCAACACTGCCACATCAAGTGTTCGGTGTTTTTGTTTAAAGCCGTCAGTTTCCGCAAGTAAAACAATAGAAATCAAAAGGGCATTTTATGGTAGATGTACATAAATGGGGGAAATTAACTCAGATCTGTCGACAAACACACACATACACAGATAGCTGTGTACGGATATACCCGACTACTCGCACTTTGGCCATCAAATCATTTTTTAAATCTTCCAACCGACACTGAATGCAAAACAAGAACTGGTGCTGCTGCTCTTCGGCTCTTCTTGAGATGAAAAGATAGAGGCGATAAGAGGCCACGTAACAAAAAAAAAAGAAAGAAGAAAAAAAAACAGTTAATCGTATGTTTATCTTTTGCACGGCTAATAATTACGCTAGGAAATTATTTACAAAAAAAGAAAAACAAAAGCAGTAGCAACAACGAAGCAGATAAGCAAAGATTTAAACACTGGGATAAGCCAGTTGTGATAAAACCCAGAGAATAATTTATGCTATTGACGTTATTACCATGTAATCCATGAACATGTAATTGAACGTCGATCTCACGGACATAGCAGATGTCTTCAGGATTTTTAAATCCCAATTATATAGAATGCAGTTTCCCGAGAAACCCGGGATTTGAAAACATGCTTTTAATGGGTGAAAACTCAAAAAAGAATATAATTTTAACATAATTCTGACTAAGAATCGATTCTCAAAAAAAAAAAACGATAACACGGTCACAAATTGGTCAGGATATGACAAGGATATTATTAAAAGTGTTTGGTTTGGTTTTTCGAAAATCATGTTTAAGTTTGTGAATGTTTCCGCGCAATGTGATATTCATATTTGGTTTAATGGACATGCCAATAAGCGAAATTGTGGCATTTTGATTGAAGATAATCTACGAGAAATTCACGACACACAGTGTGGTTTAGAATCAAATTCCATCGGCTAATTTCCAAATATATATCCGATTAACCGATAATTTCTAAAATATATCCGATGTAAAAATAGTTTTTGGGTCCTTGTCTAATTTCAATTTTTTACAGAACTCAAAAATGTTTACTACAACAAAAGTTATTGAATTTTGGCCGATGGAATTAGGTTTTGGGCCATTGCAAGACATCCAAACCGTTCACATCAAAAATCACTGTTTGACGAGCTTTTTGCACAAAAAGAATTTTTCTTTATAATATTTTGGAAGCGAATTTATATATAGTTTTCCATAAATTGGTATGGAAATTTGTCCTTTGACCTTTGACATTGATCCCTATAATCCCCTTGGTCCATCTAATCCTATAATCATATTGATCCACCTAATCCCCTTGTCCCCTCTAAACCCCTTGACCTTGGATATTGATTCAACTAATCCCCTTGACCTCGACCTCTGAACTTGACCACTGATCCGTCTAATCCCTTGACCTTTGACATTTGACCTTGACCTTTGACAGTGATCCATATAATCCCCTTGATTCATTTAATCCCCTTGATCCATATAATCCACTAACCTCTCTAATCCCTTGAACCCTTCACATTTCACTTACTTTTTTTCAGCGGAAAATAGTGAGGTAGAATCCATGATCTGATCCATTGCCAATCAATATTAGTATCTATATTTGTATTATGTTTTAATCTTGTAAAAAATAAATAGTTGGAGAAGATTCTGTATTTGAAATTTTTCAGGCACCCCCAAAATCATGAGTGACGTGTAAAAACCGGTTTTTCGTACCTTTGCACACTTATATGCTTGTAACTTAGCTGGTTATTAACCCATGTTCACTTTCACATCAATTATATTGGACTATAATATCTTTATATGGACGTCCAGATAAGAGCAATTGGAAAACAAAGTTAAATAAATTGAAGAATATTTAATACAATAAATATTTTTAATACCACCGGAAACATTTCTCCGAGTAATAAATGTTATTTAGTTTTTTCAATTAAAATTTAAAAACGTGTATTATTGGGATTTCAATTGTGTCTCTTAACAATATTTAGCAGAATGTGGACCCCGAGTATTCCACTCGATTTTTATAGTATTACTGTGAGATTGGTGTGGCTAATATGATATGCCAACATATATTGATATTTATTTAAATTTTATGCTATTGGTTTCTATGAAATTATTTTCTATATTATTATGATTAATTTGAAAATCATTAATTTCCAGTTTCTCATCATCTTGCCTCCTTGACTCCAGTTTTCTAAGTTGCACAACTGACAACACCTGACTTAGTTAAGATATTGTGAGACGCGAAGATGCATTTGAAATGCATTAATTCGAAAAACTGTTGTTTACAAAATAAAATTACAAAAAATAATATATTTAATTTTTTATGAACTATTTCGATTTTATTTTCTCAATAGAAATGGCAAAATTTGTTTTTTCTTTCAACTGTAAAAAATCATGGAAACGCCACATGAGCATCATCAGCCCTTTTACACCGCACTTTTTACTAACAACATCTTCTAAATTGGGTAAAAACAGGGAAAATTTCTAAGTTTTGATCAGTTCTGCAGATAATCCTACATATATATGTTATTTTTTTTCTAATTTTATTTTCTAGGTATTGTTCCTATTTCCAATGATTCGAAAATAATGGATATAAAAACAAATAAAAATGGTGTTAAGTTTGGCCTAACCTTATATAACCACAGCGGCTGTCGATTTTAACTAGAAATGCAGTAACATTACAGAAAAATGGTACATTTTTATTATAGGCAAACCAAAACATATAAAAACATTAAAAAATGTAAATAAATATAAAATTTTAAATAGTTTAAACCACGCTTATAAGGCAAGGCTACATAAGTATATACTATATATATCGAAATAATACTTCCAGTCAGTTCAAAAATTATATGTAAGGTAGAAATCTTCACAAAAGCTTAAATACCTTAAATATTGGGGTAGAGTTTGTTGGTGGTATTTCTATCCTATTTTAATTCCATTGCTTATACCATTTTTACACCCTTAAAATTACGACTTCTGAAAATCTCTTTATTTTATTTGTCCACGTAATTAGAGGGAAGTACACACCGAATTTCATCATTCTAGCCGTAGTCGTTGTTCCCCTTGTATCCCTTAAAAAACGAATTTGGTAAAACTTTTTATTTTTCTTGGATTTTTCATTGTTTTTATACCTTGTGTTTATGAACTAATGAAAAAATAAAAATTTTGATGAATTCTGGTTGATTTTCGAAAATCAAAACAAAAAAATTAAAATGCTAAAAACTTTAAAAATCTAACCCTGCTATAACACATAACATCAATATTTAAAAAGTAATTGAAATTACTTTCAAAACAAGGAGTTACAGACGATTGAATGAACACACCTTTTGAAAAATGTTGTATTTTTTAATGTTAAATTGGTCATAACTCGTGAAAAAAATTTCATTTTTTTTCAAAAATACGTATACAATATTTTTATGAGAAGAATACATACACAAACTTTCCGTACCGCTTGACATGGAATGACTCATATACTTCTGGGTGATTCCATTGGAACGGGTGACACTTTTGCTTAAATATGTTTAAATATCTCCCATATTCATTGACTGCGATTTTTACTATACTACCAATTGAAAACGTCAGCTTAATCGTATAATTTTGCAAATATAAATATGTCTTAACGTTTTAAATATTGGAGATATAGAACAAACTAGAGCATCACCGAAGTGACCTTAGCAATTGAATTCGGCAATGTTTTTCCATTGCATGCCTTTATTCATTTTTGCTAATCAGAAGAGTAGTTCAGACACTTTCTTCTAAAGTATACGTTGACCACATCACTTCATGAATATAGGAAATATAAGATATTTAAATTGTAACGTGCGTGACATTTTGACGGAAATCCTGTTACGACACCAACCTATATATGGAAAAGGAAATGGTCAGAACTATTGTTGTTATTATTTTTTTGAAATATAATCAAAAATATGTATTATGAGAAATATAAACATTACGAATGTTTATCGGTATTGTTTAAAATTATAAATTGATTTTCAAATTTTATCAAAAAATGGTCACTTTACGTGGAATCACCCTTATAACAAGGCATAAATTCAGGAATTTTTTGTAAAGAAAATTTAAGATACACTTTTATAGGATAATGAAAATTTCAATATTTTCATAAAGGTTAATTGTACCCTACACCACTTCCTGGAGTAGGGTATTATTAGCTATTTTTCCGGCAAATTTGTTAACACCAAGAAATAATCGAGCTAGACCCACCGATCGGTCTATAACCACCAGCTGAGTCGATTTAACGACATCAGTCTGTCTGCATTACAGGTCGGAGTTGTTGTTCGAATCCGCATCTAAGAATACCTACAATGTAAGTCAAATATATGGAGTCCATATTTTGGTATAACCCTCATACAAATGACCCCCTATTTTTTATACCCTCCACCTCCAGGATGGGGGTATACTAACTTTGTCATTCCGTTTGAAACACCTTGAAATGTCGACCTGAGACGCTATAAAGTATATACATTCTTGATCGTCATAAAATTCGAAGACGATCTATTCATATCCATCCGTCCGTCTGTTGAAAGCACTCTACCATCTAAACGAAAGGAGCTAGGACGTCTACATTTTCCATAAATGCGTCTTATAGTCGTAGATCGGTTGAAATTGAAACTGGGCGAAATCGGTCCAAAGGGAAAAAAATTCCCTCACAAGGACTAAAAATGCACATAATAACCCCCAATATTTTAGAATATTTAAGCATAGTTTTTCAATGTCTCTGCTTGTACTTACTTGATATTGGGAATGCACATTCCCCCTATAACAAAAACGTACACCATAAAGTGATTTTTATTCGTAGGGGGTAAAATGGGACAAAAAGGGATACATATGGTACATGTCAAACGACAAAAGCTAGAAACACGAAATTCGGTGTGTACATTCCTCTAATTGAGTAGATGTATAATACAAAAGTTTTTATTCTAATTTCGTACTTTTAAGGGGTAAAATGGGAATAGAGGGATAAAAATAGTACCAACCAAACGGCTGCACCTAAAATAATGAAATTTGGTCTATACATTCGTCTGATTGCGGAGACACGTAAAATAAAGGGATTTTTCGAAATTCGTACTTTTTGGGGTTAAAATGGAAAAAGGGGCTAAAAATAGTACCAACCAAATAACAGCAGCTAGAGCCGTGAAATTCGGAGTATACATTCCTCTATTTATTATGTATTTGTTTTGGTTTGGCTATATTAACAAATTTATATTTCCAGTAATATTACTGGACTTCTACGAAAATTGACAGTATCTATGGAATGCAATCCATAGTGGAGGGTATATAATGTTTAGCACGGCCTAACTTAACGCCCGTTTTTACTTGTTTTATACTATTACAGCTCTAGAGCCTACAGCATAAAAGTGGACTACATGGATCCATGTTTTGATTTACACTATTACTGCTCTAAAATGCACATTTTACATCGGATCTTGATCAAATTCAAGTAGAAACACTTACTATAAAAGTCAATTGAATAGGTCCATGTTTTGGTATAGCCCCCATAGAAATGAGCTCCTCATTTTACACTTTTATCACTCTAGAACCCACATCATACATTGGATATTGATAATATTTTGCAGATCATGTTATATTTCAACTAAGATTACTTACTTTGAAAGTGATCTATATGGGTCCACTTTTTAATGTAGGGCTCACATTTTTTACTATTACCGCTCTAGAACCCACATCTTACATCAGAAGATGATCTAACTTTGCAGTAAAATGTTATATTTCAACCAAGAATACTTACTATGAAAGTCTAATATATGGGTCAAAACTGGGGCTCAGGTTGCACTATTACCGCTGTTGAACCAACATCTTACATCAAATTTGATAAAAGATACATTTATGGGCTACGTATAATTTATATGTGCTCCGTAAAAACGCCTCACCGCTCATTAAACACGGATGGTGGTATACAAACTCTGTCATTCCGTTTATAACACCTTGAAATATCGATCTGGGATCCTATAAAGTATATATATTCTTGATCGTGATAAAATTCTAAGACGATATAGCCATGTCCGTCCGTCTGTTGAAAGCACGGTAGCATCAAAACAAAATGAGCTAGGACGTCCAAATTTGACATAAATGTGTCTTATAGTTGTAGATCGGTTGGGATTGAAAGTGGACAAAATCGGTCTAGAGGGAAAAATTTTCCCTCACAAGGACTAAAAATACCCATAATATTCCCTAATATTTTAGAATATTTAAACACATTTTTCAATATGTCTGCTTGTACTTACTTGATATTGGGTGTGCGCATTGCCATTACAGCAAAAGCATGTACCATAAAGTGATTATTATTTGAAGGGGTTGAAATGGGGCAAAAAGGGATAAAAATGACACCTATCAAACGATAGCAGCTAGAGACACACCTCTAATTGAGTAGATACATAATTTAAAAGTATTTTTTCCAAATTCGTACTTTTAAGGGGTAAAATGTGAATGGAGGGATTAAAATGGGTCCAACCAAACGGCTGGGCCTAGAATAATGAAATTCAGTGTATAATTTCCTCTTATCGCGTAGACACATAAAATAAAGGCATTTTTCGTACTTTTAGGGGGTAAAATGTAAAAAAGGGATAAAAATTGTACCAACCAAATGTCCTCAGCTAGAGTCATGAAATTCAGTATATACATTCCTGCGATTGCTTAGATACGAACTATAAAAAGGATTTACCAAATTCGGGTTTTCAAGGGATACAATAGGAACTGAGGGATAAAAATGGTACCCACAGAACGGCTACAGCAAGAATCATGAAATTCGGTGTGTACATCCCTCTGATTAAGTAGACACGTAAAAAAATGAGATTTAGAAAGTCGTACTATTAAGGGGCAAAAGGGGATAAAAATAGTACCTACCAAATGGCTTATACAATCCTCTGACTACATAGACACGCAAAATAAAAATATTTTTCCAAATTCGTACTTTAGTTTTTACTTTTAAGTACGTAAGAGATATTGGATTTTCATAAATTTTACTTTTGGAATTAAAATAGAGTAGAAGATGCACCTCCTATCCCCCAATATTTAGGGCATTTAAGTTTTTTTTTTAATATTGCTGCCTTATAAAGGGTGATTTTTTAGCTATTATCTTTTTGGCAACACTGGTTTAAACAGCTGACGCACGTTTCGTGTTTTGTTTCACTGTCAAACGTCTTCAGTTTGGTCTATAATTTAACCATGAATCGTCTTACAAACGAACAACGCTTGAAAATTATTGAATTTTATTATCAAAATGCGTGCTCTGTTAAGAAAGTTCATCGCGCGCTTCTTCCATTTTATGGTCAGTTTAATCGACCCACTGAAGCGGCTATTCGGGCTGTTGTGACAAAATTTCGAACCAAATTTACATTGTTGGACCAACCACCAACACGCTTACGTAGAGTGCGAACTGAAGAAAATATCGCAGCTGTATCGGCCAGTGTTAATGATGACCATCAATACCACGAATCGTCACCGTTCGCAGCAATTGGGCCTCTGTTACTCAAAAACGTGGAAATGTCAAAATTGGACTAAGCGGATGGACCATTTGAGGCGCAGTCAAGGTCAACATTTGCATGAAATAATCTTCAAACATTAAATTATATGGACCGTACTATCGATTCAAATAAAGATTTCATGCATTTTTCTGAATTTTATGTGTTTTTTTTGAAAAACTTTCCTTTTAAAAAATCACCCTTTATGTACTTTTTGAACTGACTTGAAGTGTTATTTCGATATATACAGTTGATGACCATTACGTAGTATAAACATATTGGTAGCCTTGCATTATAAGCGTGGTTTAAAGTAAGTAAAATTTTATATTCATTTATAAAATTATTTTTTTTTAAGATTCCTATTTCTTTTGATTTGGCTTTAATTAAAAAATGTAACAATTTCCTGTAATATCACTGCACTTCTGTAAAATTGATAGCCTCTGTGTTGAGGGTATATAAAGTTCGGCCAGGCCGAATTTAAATTCCATTATTGATTCTATATCTGGTCAAAATTTAGAAAATATTAAATCGTAGAAAAATCCACACCCGATTTGACAAAAGAAAAACTTTAAATATAATTATCTCAAAACACCCAAAAAGTTATAGGCTGTTATTGTGTTATGTTTCATAACTTTAAGAACCATAATTTCGCCCGCATTTGAATGCCCCACACTGTTTTCTTAAACGCTCACACACAGTCTTCTGCGATTCAGTTGCCAATGGTAAATACAATATTTTGCGTTATTTGCTGCTGTTGTGTGGCAATTTGGCCGCAAAGCATACAAACGTGGTCCGGACAGTCAGTCATAGTTAACGTCAAAACTGAGAAACGAGCAGAAAGACAACATAAAACAAACTGTTATTACGGCTGACGCCAGCCGGCCAGCCAGCCACGGCTGCCCACAAGAGAGAGAGAGAGAGAGCCGCGCGCACAACCGAGCCAGCAGAAAGGCTCGGCAAGACAGTGAATGACTGGGCTACTGTTAAGTCTACAGCAGACAAGTGCGCCGCGGCGGGCCTGTTCGTTAGCCAAGTGTGACTCTGTTGACTCTACGGCTACCAACGCCGTCTTCTGTTAAGACATCGATCGTTGGATTGTTGCTCATGCTCATGCGGCGTTTTCAATGTTTTGTTTGCCTCAGTTACACACCAGACTCGAAACGTTGCGGTAACATTAAGACGGACGGCAGGCAATTCGCAATTCTCTTCATAACAAACGGAATTGTTATTTTGTAACGCGCAAAACCGTGCAAACCGAGCCCCTCCAAAGCCAAAGCAAAGAAGCGAAAAATGTAAGAAAGAGCGTAACGACCAAAGAAAAAAAAAAAGAATTATTCAACAGGTGTTTGTTTGTGGCAACGTTAGTGAGGAGTGAATGAATACTGGCAAAGAAGCGAAAAATAAATAAATAAATAAATGAAGAAAAAAGAATATAAAATCTTGCGCTGCAATATGGCCAAACAAAAAAGACGGGTTTAAATGGAAATGTTACCAAAATACGAGAAAAAAATAACGCCAAACAAAACAAAACAAAAGAGTTGGAAAGGAAAAGTCAATTGTTTTCTTGGCTTGAAGTTGTTTTATTGTCGCTCGTTGCATTTGTTGTATTGTCTTGCAATGGAGTTGTGAAGTTTTGTTGTTGTTCTGTTAATACGAGTATCAACTGCAAACGAAACCACCACACCATGAGTTTAGTGCGCAGGCGCTTGGTCCCTCGGCGGTGGCTACAACAAAGGAAACAAATACCACCAACACACTAGACCACCAGCGCACAGTGGTTTCAATAGTTAATAGTGGTTATAATTATAAATTACCAAAATTGCTAATTTCATTGGAATATAATGTTTGGACGGTTTGTATAACAAGAGCTAAGCTTTTACAAGGCTAAATTATGGCTCACCTGTTTTAAAATGAGTGTGAGCTACATAGAACAAAATGCTTCGAAGTATGGAATTGAAATGGATTTGAATAATTTAATTAAAACTAAAAAAAACACTTATTAAGATAGCTATTACGTTTTTTAAATTTTTTTCATATTATGTTTCAAAGATCCAAATATTATTATTTTTCATATTATGTTTCAAAGATCCAAATATTATTATTTTGTTTGCAACAGCTTATCGATGTTTAGATTTTTTGTGAATTTATCGTCATGAATTATTCTTTAGTTCTTTAAATGTATGTGCAATTATTTTCGGTAAAGGTGACCTCATATATTAAATATTCAATTCTGATGATGAATATTCAATAATGATGATGATAAAAATATTTAAAAAAAATTGAAAATTTTTTTCACGAATTATGACCAATTTAACAGTGAACAAGTAAAAACGGTGTTAAGTTCGGCCGGGTCGAACTTTTTATTCCATCCACCATGGATTGCATTCCACAGAGGCTGTCGATTTTCGTAGAAGCCAAACCAAAACAAATAAAAATATAAAAAATCATAAAAATATTTTTGGAAAAAAATTGAAATTTTTTTTCACGAATTATAACCAATTTAACAGTGAACAAGTAAAAACGGTGTTAAGTTCGGCCGGCTCGAACTTTTTATGCCCTCCACCATGGATTGCATTCCACAAAGGCTGTCGATTTTCGTAGAAGCCAAACCAAAACAAATAAAAATATTGAAAAAATAATTATATAAATAAATGTAATATTTTTATTATTTCAAACCACGCTTATAAGACAAGACTACCAATACGTTTATACTATATACATCGAAATAATACATCAAGTCAATTAAAAAAGTAAATATAAGACAGCAATTTTCGAAAAAGCTTAAATACCATAAATATTGGTAGATAGTGGGTGCTACAGTTGGTTGTATTTCAAACCTATTTGTATTCCAAAAGTACAAATTTTGAAAATCCATTATCTCTCACGTACAATTGGAAAAATCTTTTTATTTTGCGTGTTTATGCAGTCAGAAGAATGTATACACCGAATTCCATGATTCTAGCTGCGGCCATTTGGTTGGTACCATTTTTATCCCCTTTTCCTATTTTACCCTCTTAAGAGTACGATTTCCTAAAATCTCTTTATTTTACGTGCCTACGCAATTGTGTACTTCCCACACCGAATTTCATCTTTCTAGCTGTAGTCGTTTAGTTGGTACTATCTATTTATCCCTCTGTACCCATTGTATCCCTTGATAGTTCGAATTTGAAAAAGAAAACCATTTATTTTTCCTGTCTACACATTCAGAGGAATGTATACGCCGAATTTCACGACTCTAGCTGCGGTCATTTGGTTGCTAATATTTTTATCCCCCTTTTCAATGTTAACCCCAAAAAGTACGAATTTCAAAAAATCCCTCTATTTTACGTGTCTACGCGAACAGAGGAATGTATACATCGAATTTCATTATTCTAGGTGCAGCCGTTTGGTTGGTACCATTTTTATCCCTCTATTCCCATTTTACACCTTAAAAGTACGAATTTGGAAAAAATACCTTTTTATTATGTATCTACACAATTAGAGGAATATACACACCGAATTTCGTGTTTCTAGCTGTAGTCGTCTAATATGTACCATTTACCATGTACCTACGAATAAAAATCACTTTATGGTGTACGTTTTTTGTTGTCGGGGGAATGCGCATACCCAATACCAAACAAGTACAAGCACACATATTGAAAAAATATGCTTAAATACTGTAAACTATTAGGGGTTATGGGTTTTTTCAGTCCTTGTGAGGGAAACATTTTTCCCTTTGGGCCGATTTCGCCCATTTTCAATCCCAACCAGTCGTAAGACGTGTAGATACTAGCGTGCTTTCAACAGACGGACAGACAGACAGACAGAACGGATATGGCTAGATCGTCTTAGAATTTTATGACGATCAAGAATATATATACTTTACATGGTTTCAGGTCGATATTTCAAGGTGTTACAAACGGAATGACAAAGTTAGTATACCCCCATCCTGGTGGTGGAGGGTATACAAAAATACTACATTTTCAAAAAGGTGTGTTCATTCAATCGCCTGTAACTCCTGAAATACTTCACCGATTTTAATGTGTTATACCTTGTTTTAAAGGTAATTTCAAAATCAACCAGAATTAATTCATCAAAATTATAATTTTTTCATTAGTTCCTAAACACAAGATATAAAAAAACAATGAAAAATCCAAGAAAAAATTGAAAAACAATAATTTTTTTTCAAAAATACGTATACAATATTTTTATGAGAAGAATATAAAGATAATAATTTGCAAATTTCGTCTAGTTTTTTAGTCTGTTTTGATAAAATAGTCTTATATTATGGAATTAATTCCTCTTGTTAAATCAATGATAGGTTTTCGAAGACCTTTGTATATAAACTTGGCCAAAATTATTTTGAAACAACTTTTGTTGTGTGAAAGATATTGAGATTTTTTTAAAGAATAAAATTAATAAAAAACATATAAGGAAAGGCTAAAGTCGGGCGGGGCGGACTATATGATACACTCCACTTTCTATCCGAATACAATTCAAGTCGGTAAAAAAGTGAAAACGGGAAGAATTTTTGTATGTTTCCTAATCATAGGCGAATAAGACCTGGTCCAATTTGTCAAATCGAGAAGAATATATGTATCGGGGCTACATCCAAACATGGAATGAAGTGACCCACTTTCACAATCCAGTTCAAGTATAACGTGTTATGCCCAATTTGAAGAAATTCTGTGAAAATACGTGGTTCCTGGGGCGGAAAATGTCAATCCGGGAGCGAAATTTGTATGGAAGCTATATATAAATCTGAACTGATCTGATCCATTTTCACCATGGGTGTTTCTAGTTGAAATATAAGATATTTTGCAAGATTTGAAGAAGATCTGTTAAAATATATGGTTTATAGAGTGGAAAAAGTCAAATCGGAAGTGAAATTTGTGAGGGAGCTATATATAAATCTGAACCGACCTGAACTATATTCACCATGGGTGTTTCTAGTGTATATATAAGCTATTTTGCCAAATTTGAAGAAGATCTGTAAAAATATGTGTTTTCTATACCAGAAAAAGTCAAATCGAGGCCGAAATCTGAATGTGAGCTATATACAAATCTGAACCGATATGATGTATTTTCACCATAGGTGTTCCTAATTTAAATATAAGAATTTTGCCAAATCTGAAGACAATCTGATAAAAATGTGATTTCTAAAGCGGAAAATGTCAAATCAGGAGCGAAATATGTATGGGAGCTATATATAAATCTGAACCGATCTAACACATTTTCGCCACAGGTGTTTCTAGTTGAAATATAAGATGATTTGCCAATTTCGTTGTTTCATTTGGTTCTGGCTACAATTGCGACCTGTATCGTGATTACAAGAATTGATGGACAGACAGACGGACATTGCTAAATCGATTCAAAAAGTGATTCTAAGTCGATCGGTAAAATTAACAATGGGTCTATTTCCATTCCTTTTGGGTGTTACAAACAAATGCACAAATACATAATACTCTCGTGGAGTGTATAAATATTAAGATTTTTTTAATGTTTGTTACACCAACAAATAATTGAGCAACACTCACCTTTAAGTACACCGATCGTCTTAGAATTATCAGCTGAGTCGTCTATCCATCTAAAACCCTTGATCAAAGTACAGGTTGCAATTGTTGACCGATTGTCGTGCAACTTGGAAGGAGTATTTTTTTCTGGCAAAGACTGTCGGAAGTGAGTATGAAAAACAATAAGATACGATTTACAAATATCCCTCCAATTTACTAATCCACATTTTACAACTGGTCTTTATCATATTTTCCACGTGATGTTATATTTAACCTAGGAGCATATACCGAGAGATATATGGGTACATGGGTATGAGTACAAATTTCCTCCCCCCTCAATTCAGCTCAAGACCAATTTAGAACCAACATTTTACGTTGGGTATTGATCAAATTTTGCAGACATATCCATTAGAAATTCCTAATGTAAAAGTCCTACGGTCCGGATTTTTCCAAAGTAGGCTACTAAGAGTAGAGAATTTTCTACGTAACTGGGCTTCGGTCAAGCTTAAATATTTTCTCTTCTGGGGCTGGCTATACAGAGTACGTAGATAATTACGTAGCCGGCCTTCAGTTTAGCAGAGTCTGTATTTTTTACGTGAGGCTTCTAACCTGAGCCAACAACTTACTTGAGCCTAATTTCACTCTGCTGGTTGGGCCTCAATTTCATAATGCAAATACATCCCAATTAAAATAATGAGAAAAATTACCACAAAGAAGGAAAAATCGCCTCAAAATTACTCTTGTTACATCCTATGTAATATGACGGAGCCTGATTCTTTTTTCTTTATGGTGTAATTTCTTACACTTTACTTCATTACGCAACTTTTGTATGGGGAATATTTCTTTATATTTACAGTTTTTCGTAATATTGCTAATCGCCTGTCCCACAGTGGTTGGAGATCCATTTATTTTGGAAAACATTTTGTACCTTTTGTTCTCTTTGATAGACATGGAATTTCAAAAAGTCATAAATGGCAAAATAAAAATTCGCCTGAAAATGAAAAAATGGTTAAAAATAAAGATATAATTATGCCCAAAAATAAATGCAAAAATCCACTGGGGTATGTTCAAAGTCGACAACGCAGAGAAAAGTTTTTTGCGTTGCCAGACTTATATTTAATATTTAGTTTTTGATACAAAAATTGCCGACTAATTATGAATTATTTGGGTGACATTTCATTGCCAATATAAGTTAAAATTTTTATAAGCACCATGAGCGTGCAAGAAATGGCGGGTTTTGCCACGCCCCTTTTAGTACCTCCCACACAATTGTCTCTACCTTAGGTAACATTAAATCCTTTATAACAACTATACCGGTGCCTGAAATCCATTATGACATCATATTTTATCATGTTTTTACAATTATTTACAAATGTGGAAGCTGGAAGCAATTGCCACAAACCAAGTCAAATTTAAGTCCTTCCATACACATGTTCTTTGAGAGTGGAGGTATATATATTCATTAGAAATTGACTGATTTATTCAAGTTTTCATTTTGCACAAAATTTTCTGACAAAATTTTAGGAATTTGAGGTCCCAAAAAATAGCTAAAATTCCTTGTGTGTACATGTTGTTATTAGAATTATTTGAAACCACTGTGCCAAACCACAATGAAATAACATCGACGCCTGGATACATTTACATGAACCCCAGTGTAAGCCAGGTTGGTGGTTGATTCCCCGCCTGAACCACGAGCGAGGCTATTTTTCGGTGGGTCCGTAGGTTTGATGCTGTTACCATGCCTCCATGAAACGATCGATATTACGAAACAGCAATAACAAGCGTTTAACTACGATTATCCATGTATGTATGTGTATTGTACTGGTGGCCTATGTGGCCGTAGTTGTCAAATTGTGAATGTGTTTCCGCGAGTTTACGACTTATAGCCATAATTTTTAGTGATCATTAAAATGTGAACAAAACAAAAAATATTGAAAAAAATGAAATATTCAAAAAAGCAAAAGGTTAATGATTTTTCGTACAAAACCAAAACAAAATCATCAATAAATGCGATAATAAATCAAGAAATGAAAACAAAACATAAAAAAAAAACAAAAAACAGAAAACAAAAGCAAAATTTGTGGTGGCAGGAAAGAGCGCATATTCAAAACCATCCAAATGGCCAAAAATCTTGTGTATTTTGAGGTGTTAACAAATTAATTTAAACTAACGGATCGCAACGAACCCCCAGTGATGGTTAACAATGAAACTATGAAAGAGCAACGCACAGACGGACAAACGGATGGAACAGAACTGAACAGATCGTCGGCGGTCCGACAAGACCCGGCAGACGTCATAAAATATTGTCAAAAGAGCACTGTTTGTCATGTGGAAATTTACATAAATTATAATGAGTTTTTCTTTTGTTGTCGTTTTTCTCATATTTCAAGTGTCTTCTTGTCTGCCCATCAAAAAAGTGATGAACGTCGCGTCGTCGGAGAATTCACGACGAAAACATACAACAAAAAAAAAAAAAACAAGATTTCCCTCAACGTCAATTATAGTGTGACTTAATAAGATAATAACCATTATTATGAATGTCATTGTTTGTGTGTGAGAGTGAGTGTGTGTGTGTGAGTGTATTGTGATGGATCATAAAACTTAGATGACCAACTGATGACAACGAATTAAGTTCATTACTGAGTGGGGTACGTACGTAGGTACATACATCCGCATCAACAAGAAACCGTTTTTATTCCATTTTTCTAGACCATAAGTATGTCTTGTCGTGTGATAAATTCAGCCCATTGTGCCCGATTTTCTTTCAAGTTCTTTTATTTGTGTTGAAAACCTCTGGTGAAGGTAGCGAAACAGGAAAAGTATTGTCATAGAATCTAATTGTAATGGTATATGTATATGGGCTAAATCATTTCCAGGTTTGTAGAATGTTTCGCAATCGATTAGAAAACAACTCATTCTTATCGAAGATCTTAATCGAGAGGTAACACAATACGAAGCGTAATAAGCGAATACGGGTTAGTGTACAAGAGCCCTCATCGGGGTCAAAGGTGATGGAAAAGGTATAAAAATACACAAAAAGCCCTAAAGCTGCCTCGGATTCATCCCCAACATTTTTTTCGAACACACATACCCCCTATCACCACTCTCATACAAAAATTATTTTTTTACAAGTAAGGAAAGGCTAAAGTCCGACGGGGCCGACTTTATAATACCCTACACCACTCCCTGCATATATACATCGCTTTGATTACTAAACCCAGGTATTCCATGGGAGCAATTTTATGTAGTTCATATAAATTATACACTTACTATCAATTCGTATTTAGTCAAATTTAATGAATATGGTAAATAATAAAGTAATTGATCCAGTTTTCCAGCAGATATTCCGAGTAAAGCAAATATAACATGATATGGAAAAATTGATCAAGATCCATAGGTTTTTATACACTCCACGAGAGTATTATGTCTTTGTGCATTTGTTTGTAACACCCAAAAGGAAGAGAGATGGACCCATTGTTAATTATACCGATCGACTTAGAATCACTTTCTGAATCGATTTAGCAATGTCCGTCTGTCTGTCTGTCCGTCCGTCCATCTATTCTTTTAATCACGATAAAGGTCGCACTTGTAGACAGAACCAAATGAAACTTTGCACAACGAAGTTTTTCGGTACAAGGACGAACGCTATTTAATTTGAAGAAAATCGGTTCAGATTTAGATATAGCTCCCATACGATTTTCACTCCCGATTTGACTCTTTTCACGCTAGGTATCACATATTTTATCAGATTGTCTTCAAAATTGGCAAAACATCTTATATTTCAACTAGAAACACCTGTGGTAAAAATGTGTTAGATCGGTTCAGATTTATATATAGCTCCCATACAAATTTCGATCCCGATTTGACTTTTTCTGCTCTAGAAACCACATATTGTATCAGATTGTCTTCAGATTTGGCAAAACATCTTCTATTTAAACTAGGAACACCTAAGGTGAAAATAGGTCAGATCGGTTCAAATTTGTATATAGCTCCCATTCAAATTTCGCTCCCAATTTGACGTTTTCTGCTTTAGAAACCACATATTTTAACAGATATTCTTCAAATTTTGCAAAATATCTTATGTTTCCACTAGAAACGCCAATGGTGAAAATGGGTCAGATCGGTTCAGATTTATGTAGCTCCCATACAAATTTCGCTCCCAATTTGACTTTTTCCATATTTCCATATTTTATCAGATTGTTTTCAAATTTGCAAAATATCTTATATTTGAACTAGGAACACCTTTGGTGAATATGGGTCAGATCGGTTCAGATTTATATATATATATATATATCCCATAGAAATTACGCTCCCAATTTGACTTTTTCCGCTCCAGAAATTTTAACAGATTTTCTTCAAATTTAGCAAGACAACTTATATTTTAACTAGAAACAGCTCTGGTAAAAATGGGTCAGATCGGTTCAGATATATATATATATAGCTCCCACACAAATGTCTCCCCCGATTTGATTATTTCCGCTCTATAAACCACATATTTTAACAGATTTTCTTCAAATTTGGTAAAACAAATTATATTTCAATTAGAAACAGCTCTGGTAAAAATCAGATCGGTTCAGATATATATCTAGCTCCAATACAAACTTCGCCACTGAATTGATTATTTCCGCTCTAGAAATATCATATTTAAACTGATTTGCTTAAAATTTGGCAAACCAGCTCATATTTCAACTACAAACATCCATGGCGAAAGTGGGTCAAATCGATTCAGATTTATATATAGCTCCCATATAAATGACTCCCCGATCTAATTCTTTCCGCTCTAGAAACCTTATATTTAATAGATTTCCATAAAAATTGAGAAAGCATCTTACATTTCAGAAAATCTATGCTAAAAATGTGTCAGATCGGTTCAGAATTATATATAGCTCTCATTCAAACTTTGTGTTCAATTTTTTTTACAAATACAGATAGAAGTATGAAATGTGTAGTATATATATAACCGTTTCAAATGTAACGACCTTTTAATACACTATACCACAGGGTATATTGACTAGGTGTAGGGTATCGTGTAGTCGGCCACGCCTGACTTTAACCTTCCTTACTTGTTTTTTTTCCGAACTGCAAACTTTGTCGCTTACTGCTTGGATTAAGTATCGGATTTTTCTGCGCTTTGGGAACATAGATGTTTTTGTAATATTGTGGATTACGATTTTGTTAACTTTGATTCCTGCAATGACTCCAATTGTATTTAAAGTAGGGTTTGGGGTTTCCCGGACTTTTTTCATTTCTCGGGAAAACGGGAATGAAAAATTTCATTCCAGGGAATCCCGGGAAAAAGTAATTTATTTATAGGTATGTTCAATATGGTTTAAAATATCAACATTTAATAACTGGTGTGTTTTTTTTCAATACTGTCATATTACAAATTAAAAACGAATGTTATTGTCAAAATATTTTACAAAATATTTTTCATTTTGCAAATATTTTACTCTACACCTTTTCAAGATTATATTCGGAACATACAAATTTATATTGAGAAATGTAAATTCATATTAGGGACGTTTAAATTCATAATGGGTAATGTAAATTTATAATAGGAACTTGTTAATTCATAATGAGATATATAAATCATAATTCATTGAGAACAATTAATTCATAATAGGAACATACCAATTCATAATGAAATATACAAGTTTGTAATCAGAAAATCCATATTCATTATCAGAAAATACGTTTTCATATTCAGAAAATATGAATTCATAATGAGAAAATATAAAATCATATTGAGAAAATGTAAATTTATAATGAGAACATTGATAAAATATGTATTTCTACGAAAATATCCATAGAAAAACGTACATACATAGCTTCGATTATAATTTTTACAGTTCCTGATTATGAATTTATATTTTATGAATATATATTCCTGAATAAGAATTTATATTTTCTCATTACCAATTTGGATTTTCTCATTTTGTATTTATATATCTCATTATCAATTTGTATGTTCTTATTATGAATTTATATTTCTCAATATGAATTTACATTTCACATTACGAATTTACAGTGCTGATTATGAATTATCATGCTCCTATTATGAATTTACATCTCTCATCGTGAACTTACATATTCCGATTATAAATTAAATTTTCTCATTATAAACTTGAAAAGTTGTAGACTAATCGTCAGAATTGGACATTTATATCGCAGGTAGAAGTGACTGACACCTAAACTAGATTCAAAATTGAAAACTATTAAGGAAACAAATAACTCATATGACGGAGAATGTTATGACGCATTTAATTTAGAATATTCATTCGTCTGGAGACAAAAATATTTTATAGAAACAGGGGGGAATATTCTAAACTGTAAAAACAAAAGAAATATAAAAAAAATTAATATTAATTTAATAAATTCATAAAAAATAAAAATATTGAAATAGTCCAGTCATTAATTCTTACAAAGGGCCATTTAAATACATCGTAGCATATATTTATATTCCTATTAGATTTCTCTTGAAAGTTTCCAGACGAACAATTTTTATTGTATTCCTATTTTTAGACCATTTCTTTCTGGCTACATATGTAAAGTAAATTGTTCTTGAAGAAGATATTCAGCTCGATTCTTCTAGGAAAACAAGAAAATTTACATTATGTAAGCCATAGTATTGTAGGCATGATATTTTTATTTCACAATAAAGATCCTGCAAATAGTCTCACAGAAAGTTTTTATTCCCATAGCTGGGTTTCGCATAAAATGACTATTTGCGAATTTAAAAAGTTTTGTTTGTAGTAATATAATATAAACAAATACTCAACAAATACTTATTATTGTCAGTAATGTAAATACATATATGAATTTGAAATAAATACATCTAAAAATTCCAATTAAAATATAGTAACATTAAATTATTGATCAACATAATAAATAAATTATTTTTTTAATATTTCCCGTATTCCCGGGAAATTGAAAATTTTTTCCCGGGAATTCCCGAATCGTTTTCCCGGGAATTCCCGGACCCCAAACCCTAATCTAAAGTCATACTGGTAATCTGTAGTAGAACAATTTTACATTTGAGTAGTATTCTGTAGTATTCTTTAAATATTTGTTCAACACTTTTGGACTCGGAAGAATTATTGCAAATTTGCTTTTTCCATGGCACGTACTGATGGATTCTTGGCCATATTAGTTATTTTTAATTAAAAACGGGTTTTCAACAAAAATATTGGAAACATTTTCTCAAATCGCGTGTCCATAAATATAAAATTGAAAAATCTACGCAGAGGCTAATCAAAGTTTACACTGGAAATCACATGTATTTACAATTGTTTCTGAAAACAATAGAGAAAATACAATTAACTTCATCTGACCTTAATGGTTTCGTTGTTTTTACTAAAACAGAATACCCTCGTTCCAACGGCATTAATACGTTGTTAGTGGCTTTTGGGGGAATATCATAATGTGGAGTTTAATTTATAATTTCAAGTGGAGAATGTATTATAAGCGGAAAACAGCAAAATCACAGACAATGTTTTTGTTATGTAGTGTTATTTAAAAACTCTTTCAGATAATGTTATCCTAACGACAAATGTTAAAAAATCGTCCTTAACTGCATAAGTGAAAAATAAAAATCCTCTACCATTCTTGAGACTCTGCCAATGCAATTTTACAATGATAATTTTTATTAAGTATTTCATTAGGTTTCCTTGAAAAGAGCAAAGAAATTTCCTACGATTATAAGATTATGAACTGACCAAGTATATATCGATTAATGCGAGCTATACAAATAAGACAAATAAACTCAAATATCATTTAGTATCTTCGGACTTCGCATTGTTTGATTTAAAATCAACTCAACTTTGACTACCACAACCGTAATTAAGTTTGATATTTGAAATATACTAAACTAAACGATACCAAAGCAATACATCACTTTGTGTTTATTAACAAAATGTCCATAAACATCAATAAATTCGCATTAAAATTTGCCACTTGATTAAATTACCATCATACCAATGCGATGCACACTATCGTGTTAATGGCTATTTAAAATGTTGCGTAGTTTGTTTAAAGTGCCAAACAAATGTTTGTTACGCGGAACTGCAATAAAAATACCAACAAAATACCAACAACCATCAGTCATCAACCATCTACCATCCACCACAACCATAATAATAAGAATAATAATAATAATAATGTTTAATTCAAAAAGTGAAAAACTAAATCATCTACACTCACTCGGTGTCAGTCACCAAACATGCAACATCAAATCAAACCAAAACGACGAGGAAAACATTTCAACAATGCTGCCAGTCAGAGTCAGCCAGCCAGCCATCCCCATCCATGCATTCGTCAAACGACTTCAACTTCAACATCAACAGCAAGAGTAACAATAACCACCACAACAACAGCAATGACAAAGACAACGTCAACGACGAAACCACAAAAGTCGTTATGCTTTAAACAACTTGAAACAATGCGCTGATAGACACAGTGGTTCGACAATGAACATAAACAAGAAAGGCATATGTTTATAGATAGACGTCGCACAGTGGTTCAGAATCAAAATCCATCGGCTAAAATTCAATAACTTTTGTTGTAGTACGCATTTTTGAGTTCTATAAAAAAAAAAACAAAATTAGACAAGGACCCACGGATTATTTTGAGATACTAACATTCAAAATCGGGAAATCGGCTAAATTTTATAAATCGGCTATATTTTATAAATCGGCCCAAAGTTGACTACTTTTCGTATTTTTCGATTTTAAGGAAAATTAATTTTTTTTGTTTTTATGTTTTTAACATATTTTTATTATTTGTTCATAATGAGAAGAAAAAGTTTTATTTTTTGTATCACGTTTTTCAGATTTTGAAAATTAAAAAAAACGTAATTTCCTTTTTTACTTTGTCGAACTGTTTCTTGCATATTTTAAGAGATTTTGCACTTAATTATACCCTCCACCTCCAGGAGGAGGTGGAGGGTATATATATATAGGTAGACCCTATAAAGTATATATATTCTAGATCGTCATAAAATTCTAAGACGATGTATGTATATGTCCGTCCGTCCGTCTGTTGAAAGCACGCTACCATCTAAACGAAAGAAGCTAGGAGGTCCAAATTTTGCATAAATACGTCTTATAGTCGTAGATCGGTTGGGATTGAGGCGATTGGGGCGAAATCGGCCCAAAGGGAAAAATTTTTCCCTCACAAGGACTAAAAATACCCATAATATTTTAGAGTATTTAAGCACATTTTTTCAATATGTCTGCTTGTACTTAACACAAACGTGCACCATAAAACGATTTTTATTCATAGGGGGTGAAATGGGGCAAAAAGGGATAAAATGGTACCTTTCAAACGGCAACAGCTAGAAACACGAAATTCACTGTGTACATTCCTCTAATTCGGTAGATACATAACATGAAATTATTTTTTCCAAATTCGTACTTTTAAGGGATAAAATGGAAATAGAGGGATAAAAATGGTACCAATCAAACAGCTGCACCTAGAATAATGCAATTCGGTGTATACATTCCTCTGATTGCGTAGACACGTAAAATAGAAGGATTTTCGAAATTCGTACTTTTTGGGGTTGAAATGGAAAAAGGGGATAAAAATATTACCAACCAAATGACCGCAGCTAGAGTCATGCAATTCGGAGTATACATTACTCTGACTGTGTAGACACGAAAAATAAAAGATTTTTCAAAATTCCTACTTTCAAGGGATTCAATGGGTACAGGGGATAAAAATAGTACCTACTAAACGAATACAGCTAGAATGATAAAATGTGGTGTGTACATCCCTCTAATTGTATAGACACGTAAAATTAAGAGATTTTAGAATGCCGTACTCTTAAGGGGGTAAAATTGGAAAAAGGGGATAAAAATGGTACCAGTCAAATGGCCGCAGCTAGAATCATGGAATTCGGTGTATACATTCATCTGACTGCATAGACACACAAAATAAAAAGATTTTTCCAAATTCGTACTTTTGCGGCAAAATAGGTTGAATCATGAAGTTAAGTTATTTTGCACTATGTACGTGAGATAATGAATTTTCAAAATTTGTACTTTTGGAATTAAAATAGAATGGAAATAGAACCAACTGTAGCACCCACTACATACCAATATTTATTTAAGCTTTTTGAAAATATAAATATAAGAATATTTATTTTTTGAATTGATTTGAAGTATTATTTCGATATATATGTGGTCACAACCCTTAACAGCCTAACTCGAGTTAGGACACAATTGAGTTATTAGCACCATCGTATTCAGCGTATCTAAATTTATTTGCTCTAAATTTTTCATGTTTGTATCTCTTCTAGGAAGGCAATTAATCCTAAAAAACCTAATAGCTTAAGTTATTTTTCTAAATTACTGTTTTGGCATAACTGCCTAAGTCAATTTAGGATTACAACAAATATAAACATTATTTTTTCATCATTGCCTAAATCAACTTAAGTCGTTAATCCAAAAAACAAAGAAACAATTTTATTTTCCTAACTTGAGTTAAGCTCTTATTCCGAATTACAATTTCGTTTTTTGATAAACATAAATTGAGTTAAGGTCTTTCTCCGCACTTCAAGTTTTTTATTTAATCTGGAATAATAGCCTAACTCAACTTGAACTTTTTTACTTTCTTTCGTTCAACAATTCATAAGAGCCTAAGTGTCTTTTTCGAAAATATCTTTTGACTGCGAGAATAAACAACTATTTTTTGTTAACAACTAAGTAAAGAAATTCGTTTCCTTGGAATCTGTAGCAAAGTTTTCCAAAAAACACCTTCTCCTGATTTTCAGTGAAGATTCAAAACTTTAAACTCCTGTACTGAAAATATTGAAAAACAGACTTAGGCTGTTATGGGTTGTGACCACAGATATATAGTGTAAACGTATTGGTAGCCTTGACTTATAAGCGTGGCTTGAAATAATAAAAATATTATATTTATTTATTTATAAAATTATTTGTATTTGTTTTGGTTTGGCTATATTAAAAAAATACATTTTCCTGTAATATTACTGCACTTCTACAAAAATCGACAGCCTCTGTGGAATGCAATCCATGGTGGAGGGTATATAAAGTTCGGCCCGGCCGAACTTAACGCCGTTTTTACTTGTTTTTTATTAGATTTATTATGACGGCCCGGCCGAACTTAACACCGTTTTTAGTGGTTTTTTATTAGATTTATTATGACGGCAAAACTATGTTTGTCCCAAATATAGTTTGGTTGTAATGAATATTGTAAAAAATATCCTTTTTGAACAAATGTCTGACTTTGGACCAACACAACTTTTTTCCTTAAAAAGCCTTTAACGAAACGTATACATATTTTGAAAGGTTGAAGAGTTCCCCGTGTTTTTCAGGGTAACTTTTGCCCACCCGAAATTGTCCCCTTGGAAGAAAGGATACATTTAGTACAAAAAGTGAGATTTTTTAGTTCCAAAATTTTTTTCAATTTTCAATTTTTCCTGAAAATCTGTAATGCATTATGAACAAATACGTAAAAATATGTTAACAAAAATTATAAACAAAAAAAATAAAAATTTTAATTTTCATGTTTTGTATTATCGTCTGGCTTAAGGTCTCAAATAAATGAAAACAAAATCTTGTTTGTTTATTATTTTATTTTTCAATTTTGTTCCCGATATTTCGAACGACTTCGTCGATTATCCTCAGGGGCGTTACAATTAAAAAAAAAAAAAACAAAACGATCCTTCCACTTTCACAAGTTTTGTCAACTGAAAGTGGAAGGATCGTTTTGTTTTTTTTTTAATTGTAACGACCCTAGAATGATAGACGAAGTCGTTCGAAATATCGGGAACAAAATTGAAAAATAAAATAATAAACAAACAAGATCTTGTTTTCATTTATTTGAGACCTTAAGCCAGACGATAATACAAAACATTAAAATCAAACAGGTCAACTAACTATACACATCATAAATTTTAATTTTCTTTAAAATCGAAAAATACGAAAAGTAGTCAACTTTAGACCGATTTATAAAATATATTCGATTTCCCGATTTTGAAAGTTAATATCTCAAAATAATCCTTGTCTACTTTTGGTTTTTTATAGAACTCAAAAATGTCTTCTAGAACAAACAGTTATTGCATTTTGGTCGATGGATTTTGATTCTTAAACACTGTGCGTCGCAACATGCAGATCAAATACTGGCCTCTCTAACATGTGTCTGCTGATGCACATATATTTCAAAAAATAATTTATTTAGAAGCAAGCTTGGCAGCAAATTATTTTTTTCTTGAGTGCACTGAAGAGGTTTGGTAACACTGTGCTTAATTTATCATTTTCGCGTTGATCAATTATTATTATTACTTTTCTCTTATGCTGCTGTTGTTCGAAATTCGAATGAAGAGGAAAATACACTTGAAGTTAAAGCGCGATGACAGGCGCTTTGAAGTGTTTAATTTAAAGAAAGAAAGAAAGAAAATTTATGTGAATGTGCATTTCGTATTTCAATTATGAATTCAACACAAAAACAAGCGGGGGAAATCGAAAAATGGTCATAAAAACCAAACAAAAAACAAATAAACGGCAATAAAATAAATGAAAAGGCAAAAAAGAAAACTGTTGCTAAATTAGTGTGAAAAGTTAGTTGGTGGGCAAAGTGACATTTTCACCCGCCGCGACAACTGAGTTTGTGGCGAATCAAATGGAGAAATTAATTGAAACTTTCAGGTTTTTTGTTGTGGTATGTGGAGGTGGTAGCGCGGTGTGGTGCGCTCGGTGGTTGTTAATGTTTAATTGTGGTTAAATTAAATAAATGACAACGCCACATTGTCATTTGAATGTGTACGTTACAAATTTCCTTTAATTTCATCAATTTGTAAGTGTATCAGTAAACTGAGGGTCAGACAGAGAGTAGTGATGCCATGCATCCTTCCATTTTTCATGTGAATATTTTCTCGTTTTAAACGAAACAATTGGAAATTTCAATTGAATTTTCACATCAATGACTTCACTGACAATGGCAATAAAAAATAACAATAATAATAATAAAATGCGATCATGAGAGACCACACACACGCACACCATAGTTCAGATTAAATATTGAAATGAGTATTTTGTGGAGGTAATTATATCGTGAGCTTGATTTTTCCAACAAGCTGGGCAAATATGTGGCTAATCAGCGTGAGCTGTATGTGATGACGTCAGCCGAGTTTCTAAGTTAGCGTTTGTTTGTTTTTTCAGATATTCGCAATTTATTTTTTATGCAAAAATACAAACAGCGACGAACTTACACTCGACACATAACGCTTCATTGAGGTTATAAAGGGTGTTTTTATTGAGGTATAGAACTTCGAATTGAAATAAAACACAAGAAAATCGTTTTAATGTCCATCAATTTATTGGAAGGATAATTTTATGCCATTAATGTTTAAATATGATTTCGGGCATGTGGCCGCCGCGGCTGGCTCGAATATAGCCAATTCTACAGGACCAATTTTCCGTATGTTGGCAATAACGCCACGAATGTTGGCTTCCAAGTCCCCTAACGTTTCTGGTTTGTTGGCGTAGACGAGCGACTTCACATATCCCCAAAGAAAATAATCCAATGGTGTCAAATCACACGATCTTGGTGGCCAATTGACAGGTCCATTCCGCGAAATTATGCGCTCATCGAATGTTTCCTTCAATAATTCGATTGTGACGTGCGCTGTGTGGCATGTAGCGCTTCGCGAACTTCGCGAACTGAACCATTACTTTCGAAATAAATTTGCACGATTTGCAAGCGTGGTTCTTTTGTCAACCTGTTCATGATGAAATGGCAAACCAAACTAAATATTAATCACTTGACAGCTGACAAAATGGCCGCCAGTTAAAAAAGTGATGCCAACTTAAAGTTCTATACCCCAATAAAAAACACCCTATAGTTGTTAGAGCGGATCCAGAAGTGACATATAGATGGCAGTACTTTCCTTTGAAAATAAAGGTGTCTTATGGAATGAAAAATTCCATCTATAGGACCTTGACATTTCGGCTGTTTTGTTTAAAATTTCCATTTTCTGATAACAAATTGGTCAACGCTTTTATTAATTTTTCAGAGTTCATTTGCCATTTGCAAAAATTAAAGCCAAATTTTATCATACATTCCGTCAATGGACACAAAAACAACTGAAAATCAACCCTTTTTACATCGCAATATTCTGTTCAGTGATGAGGTTCGTTTTTGGCTCAACGGACATGTCAATAAGCAAAATTGTCATATTTGAAGTGAAGATTATTTATTTTAAATTTTCCAGCTAGTTCTAGAAAAGCGATAATGGTACCAACTGAAAGAGGACACGTTGAGCAATCTAAATAAATTTTCCGGTTTCCGAAGTTGAAAAAGGCCATTTTAAACTTTAAATTAGAATCGGGTATAAAAGAAGTACTGATTGTTTTTTAAATATCTGGTTTTATTGGAAAGCTTGAATTTTGTAATTTAATAATGGATCACAATATCATTCATAAGACTACCACGACTGGCTGGCAGTAACTCATCTCATCAACCCAATTTTTCATTACATCATTATGATGCCGCCAGCCCTAAATCCACAGTGAATCGTTGTGGGTGAATTGGCTTCTTAATTGGGTTCTCTGAACCCCATATGCGACAATTTTAGTTAATGACACAGCCACCGAGATAAAAATGAGCTTCATGAAGGCAGAACTGAAGGCCGATCTCTTCTCGAACAATTTTCACGTAAATTTCTTACAGTTTGCGTTAAAGACGTTGCGTTTGGAAGTAAGTTTTTAATATTTCCCATTTTTTTCGAGCGTATAGCCTCCCTTTTGTAAATGTCAAAGATAAACCTGAAAATAAACATAAATTTAAAGTAATCGGTAGATAAAATTTTAAATGGGCAATACGGTTGACATTTTTGAAAAATATATATTTTATTGGTCTTACTGTTCCATTAAACCTTTGAAAGCACTATAAATAGAAATTCTTATTTTTATTCCGGGATAGAGGGAATTATTATATCCTACACCACTTCGTGGACTAGGGTATTATAAGTTAGTTTTCCGCCAAATGTTTGTAACACCAAGAAATAATCGAGCTACCTTTAAGTATACGGATCGGCTTAGAATCACTAGCTGAATCGATTTAACGATGTCTGTCTGCCCCATACAAATGGGCCCCCAGTTCATACTATTATCGCTCTAGAACCCACCTCTTACATTGGATCTTGATAAAATTTTGCAGATTATTTTATATTTCAATAAAGAATAGCTACTTTGAAAGTGATCTATTAAGGCCCACTTTTTAATGTCGCGAACTTTCAAAAGGGCCCCCATTTCAATTATTACATGTCTAGGACCCACATTTTACATCGGAAGTTTTTCAAATTTTGCGGATTAAATTATATTTCAACTAAGAATACATACTATTAAAGTCAAATATAGGTCCATATTCTGGTATAATCCCCATACAAATTTGGCCCCCATTCTATTCTATTACATCTATCGAACCCACTCGATACAATTTTCATATGATGTTATATTTCAACTAAGAATACCTACTTTGAAAGTGGTCTATATGGAATCACTTTTTGATGTAGCGCCTTTACAATGGCCCTATTTTCTCAAGGTTGTAAATTTTACATCTGATTTTTTTTTTAATTTATTTCAACTAAGAATACATATTATGAAAGTCAAATATATGTGTCCATACTTTGGAATAACCCAATTTTAATGCTCTTATACATGGTCAGAGGAATTAACATATCAATTTTCACGATTCTAACTGTAATACTTTAGTTGGCACCATTTGAATCCCTTTTTGTTCCTCTTCGACGTCTACGTCATATTTGTCATATCAATGATAAGTCAGTCAGTCAGTAACGCAACTCTTTTATATACATAGATAAAATTGCTCCCATGAAACACCTGGGTTTAGTAATAAAAACGAGGTATATATGCAGGGAGTGGTGTAGGGTATTATATAGTCGGCCCCGCCCGACTTTAGCCTTTCCTTACTTGTTACAATTGTTTTATAAATGTTGAAGCACCTTCCACACAAATTATCCTGCCCTACATACAATTTTATTCCTTATAACTTCCGTATATATGTTCTCTGAGAGTGAGGGTATATATAAGTCGGTTTCGCCGACTGAAGCTTACTTGCTTGTTTTTAACGTTGCACATTTTCACGTACATGTTCACAATTTCTATGAAAAAAATGTTTTTTTTCGTTACAGATTTTCACATTTTTACAAATTCGGCAAGTGAGTTGTGATTCTCGTTCGTTTGTGAGAATCAACTCCTTATAGAGGCCGGGTTTGATGTTGAAAAGTCGCTGCGAAGCCACTTGAAAAGACTTTTGACATGGTCGAAATCATGATCGTGGTAGTCTGCAGCCAAGTAATAAATGTCACCATGCCATTTGTAAATAAATTTGCATTCTATTAAATATAGAAGCAAAATGGTCTTGAGCCAGGACAATATCCCAGTTCAAATCAAATATTGATTACAGACCAAAAAAATGCAAACGAAAAAACTAAAACAATTTTTACAGATTTTGAAAAAAACGTACCTTTTTCAATTTTGTCAAAAATTAAAATTGATTCATCAGCTTGAAATAATATGCATACATTTTAAAACATTATGAACTTATACTTATATGTAAAAAAATTTAAAAACATAAAATAAAAATTTTACTTTTCTTTTATATCGAAAAAAGAATATTAGTTAGCTGTTAGCTAAATCCTAAAATATAGCCGATTTTCAATGTTAATACCTCAAAGTTAGAGTGATCAAACCCGAGACCGAAAACCAGGTTCAACCGGGTTTTTCATCTCAGACCGACCGTCGGGTTTTTTAAATCACGTTTTTTTGGAAAATCGGGAAACCCGGGTTTTTCATGTCGGTCTCAACCGGTTTTTCGTAAGACAAACATCTTTTTTGATGAGAATTTGTTTATAATATGCAACTTTTAATATTATCAAGAGTCTCACAGAACGATTTTTATTAGGGACAGCAAATTAACTAAAAAAGCTTTACGAACACTGCAAAGCTGTGAGTCTAAAATGGCGAAATTGATTATTTTTAGCGGTGTTATCGCGATCCGGTCTTATACGTATATTATACTCGTCCTTGTAGGTAATATGACGGTTGCCTTAGGTGAAATTTGTACGTTGTTCTAGTTTTGCACTGGTCCAAAATTGGTACTTTTGGGCTGAAAAAAAACCGGTTCGGTTTTTTTGAAATCACGGTTTTCGAAAAACCCGAAACCCCGACATTGAAGAAAATCCGTTTTTTTTATCACTCTACTCAAAATAGTAAAAATACCACAAAAATACAAAAAAGTAAAAATGTAACTTTTTTAAATCGAAAAAAAGTAATCAACTTGGTAATATTTCAAAATGAGTCCTAATTTCAGTTTGTTATAAAACTCAGAATTTTTTTAATTTTGTTGATCACTGTGTGTTAATATTAAATATTTTGGGTTTTTTACTGTACGCATCGCCTAAGACGCCCCTGACAATGTGCACATTTATAGCCTTAATTAGTTCGCAATCTCTATAATGATATGTCAAATTGTTTTCTTTGAGTGTATCTGAAATATTTTGTATTTTTGCTGCTGTCATTGGTGTGGTCGTCTAGAACTCAGCCACCTTGAAGGAACTGTAGCAGTGGCACTAGCAATATTTGCTCATACATTTCATCAAGTTGTTGGGCGCTTTTTGCATTTTATTTCTATTTTTCTAGCGTTTTTGTTTTTTAATTTCATATCACAGCTAAACGGTTTTATAGACCATTGTTGTTGTTGGTTACCCGGTCGGTTGCTCTTATTGTTTGGGTTTTAAACTTAAGCCATAACTGAATAGCAACAACAGTTGTTGTCGTCCGTCCGACAGGTAAATAGTAGAGCGAGCCATTGGGAGCGGGTGTTGGTTGGCTGGCTGGTTTGTAGTCCAACCGAATTGAGACACTTTTACCAACCAAGTTTACTCCAACTTGGCAACTCGTAGCCCGTTAATTTCAAAAATGCTGTATTGGCAAAAAACGTCATATGGGCTTTGCCGCCACTTCGAGTCAAGTCGAGTCGAGCCGTCGCGACGTACCGGCACATAAGTAGTATTCCTTATGGGCAAACTCAAACTGGTTGTATAGTTGCCCCTTAATGCCGACTCACTGACCACGAGTTGGAACGTAATCGCAGCAAGTATTCACACCACGCCACCAGAAGAAGTCTTCAGCTTAAATGGCAGCATCGCATTAGCACAATACGGCGGTTGGCTGTAGCTGTAGCTCTGGGCCAGTCAAACATGAATTTGTTGGTAGAAAATTAATTATTTTCTGCTAATATTCCATTGAGAGATTTGTATCGTTGGATCATACTAAGCCTTGGCTTTGGCATGACTGACTGCTCCCGTTGTGTGGGATCACATGTGAGTTGATGTCATTCTGATGTTTGGAGTCATAAAAGAAAGTGAATATTTTTCATACAATATAAATATGCATTTATTGCGATTGGACAAGAGGTTATTTGGAAGAAACCGTATTGGCCAGAGTACCCAATTAAAATCCAACTACCCTAGCGTATTATGCCGCTATGAGGTTTAAGTTAAGTAACTTGGCCGGATTTCTAAAATTGCAAAATTCTATTTAATCTATTTTTAATAAGACTTTTTACATGTAATCTGAAGTACTATTAAAAGATTCGCATAGCCTGAGTATAAGGGCCCCTAATACACATTCAAGTCTGATTAAAAACAACTTCTATGTTATGCACGATTAGTAGGAAAACCTAAGATACACGAATTTTTAATTTTGGCAATAGTTACACCAGAGAACAATAAATAGCCGATTTGAGGTTTGCCAGACATATTTTTTTCCTTAATTTTGGTCTGATAAAATTCAAACAAAAACCAAATTAGCAAATACTTAAACTAGAAATCAAAATGAGACATTCCCCGCCAAAGTATACAGTATATATATTTACGCGCACAGTATTCCAGAATCAAATTTAATATTTTGATCTAGTAAACATTTCTGAGTTTTGTAAAAACTGAAATTAGGAAGGATTATTCTGAGGTATTATATATATTGAAAATCGAGTAATCTATATATATAAAAGAGTTGCGCGATTGAGTGATCACTGTCCAGACCAAAAGGCTAGAGCTAGAATCATGAAATTACTATGAGATAAGAAGGAATTTTTTAAATTCCTACTTTTAAGGGGTAGGGTTAAAAAGGATAAAAATGGTACCACCGCCCTGACCAACCGAATAGGACTAGAACCTTGAAATTACGATGGTACGAAAATTCATTATATATAAATTATAGCTTGTACGTGTGTATGCAAATAGTTTTGCAAAATTCGTACCTTTTGGGGACGAAGTCGGGTAAATAGTGGCAAGAATGGTACCAATCAAACAGATGGAGCTGGAATCATGATTTTCGGCGTGTACATTCCTCGCCAAATGAAGGAAATTTTGGAAATTCGTACTTAAAACAAGTAAAGACGGCGTTAAGCTCGGCCGGGCCGAACTTTATATACCCTCCACCATTGATTGCATTCCATAGAGGATGTCAATTTTCGAAGAAGTGCAGTAATATTACAGGAAAATATAATTTTGTTAATATAGCCAAACAAAAACAAATACAAATAGTGAAAAAATAATTTTATATATAAATATAATATTTTAATTATTTCAAACCACGCTTATAAGGAAGGCTACCAATACGTCAATTCAAAAAATTAATGTTCTTATATTTATATTTTCAAAAAGCTAAAAATCCCATAAATATTGGTAGATAGTGGGTGCTACAGTTGGTTGTATTTCCATTCTATTTTAATTCCAAAAGTGCAAATTTTGAAAATCCATTATTAGACGTACATAGTGCAAAATAACCTAACTTCATGGTTCAACCAATTTTTGTCGTAAAAGATAAAGTACGAATTTGGAAAAAAATTGATTCCAGCTGCGATCATTTGGTTGGTACCATTTTTACCCATTACCACTTACGATTCTACGAAATTAGAATTTCATCATTCTAGCTGTAGTTGTTTAGTTGGTATTATTTTTATCCATCTGTATCATTGTATCCCTTGAAAGTACGAATTCCGAAAAATCCGTTTATTTTCCGTGTCTACGCAGTCAGAGGAATGTATACTCCGAATTGCATGACCCTAGCTGCGGTCATTTGGTTGGTACTATTTGTATCCTCTTTTTCCATTTTAACCCCAAAAAGAACGAATTTCGAAAAGTTCGTCTATTTTCCGTGTCTACGCAGTCAGAGTAATGTATTCACCGAATTTCATGACTCTAGCTGCGGTCATTTAATTGGTACTATTTGTATCCCCTTTTTTCATTTTAACCCCTAAAAGTACGAATTTTTAAAAATCTGTGTATTTTACTTGTTTATGCAATCAGCAATTTCATTATTCTAGGTGTAGCCGTTTGGTTGGTACCATTTTTATCCCTCCGTACCCATTGTATCCTTGAAAGTACGAATTTGGAAAAAAACTTTTATGTTTCATGTCTACGTAGTCAAAGGAATGTATTTTTCGAATTTCATGACTCTAGCTGCGGTCATTTGGTTGGTACTATTTTTATCCCCTTTTTCTATTTAAACCCCAAAAGTACGAATTTCGAAAAATCAGTTTATTTTCCGTGTCTACGCAGTCAGAGGAATGTATACTCCGAATTTCTGACTCTAGCTGCGGTCATTAGATTGGTACTTTTTTTATCCCCTTTTTTCATTTTAACCCCAAAAAGCACGAATTTTGAAAAATCCGTGTATTTTACTTATCTATGCAATCAGAGGAATGTATACACCGAATTTCATTATTCTAGGTACAGCCGTTTGGTTGGTACCATTTTTATCCCTCTATTGCTATTTTACCCCTTAAAGGTACGAATTTGGAAAAAATACTTTTATATTGTGTATCTACTCAATTAGAGGAATGTACACACCGAATTTCGTGTTTCTAGCTGTTGTCGTTTAATATGTACCATTTTTATCCATTTTTGGCCCCATTTCACCCCCTACAAATAAGAATCACTTTATGGTGGACGTTTTTGCTATAAGGGGAATGCGCATACCAAATATCAATCAAATATAAACAGACATATTCAAAAAACATGCTTAAATACGCTAAAATATTAGGGATTATTATGGGTATTTTTAGTCCTTGTGAGGGAAAAAAATTTCCCTTTGGGCCGATTTCGCCCCATTTCAATCCCAACCGATCTACGACTATAAGACGCATTTGTGGAAAATTTGGACGTTCCATTTCCTTTCGATTAGATGCTAGCGTGCTTTCAACAGACGGACAGACGGACGGACATCTAGCCATGTCCGTCTTAGAATTTTATGACAGGGTCTCAGGTCGATATTTCAAGGTGTTACAAACGGAATGACAAAGTTAGTATACCCCCATCCTGGAGGTGGGGGGTATAAAAACAATAATAATATTCGGATTTTGCAGACAAATCGAATTCAATTCATTCAGGAAAATTGACATTGTTTTATTGTTCATATATATTTGAATATCAATTAAATTCACATCAATGGCCCTCAACTTTGTATGTAACAGGTGTAAAATTACATCATAAGTAAATTTAAACTTTATAAAAAGTTTGACTTTAAATTTTTATTTAGATCACAAAAGAGACTTAATCGGTATATGTTTTTACTATTTAGCCCTGTTGGCGTATTTATTCAACGGTTTTAAGAACAACCACTAATGATGTCGCCAATGTTTTTATTCCCGTTCATGTGGTTAATACAGCAGCTGCTGCTTTGTACACTCTTCTCTAATAATCACATGTTCGCTACTGTTGTTGGCATGTGCACACCGCTGTGTCTGCGGCCAGCAATTGTTGGTTCATTAGTTTGACTTTTGGACAATTCACAGTGTTAAGTGAATATAAATGTTTGTCATTAGACACTGCAAATTAAATTAATTAAATTATAAAGAACAACACTTCTTGTCCCTCCTTTCACCGGTCAAGACATTGTGTATTTGACCTGATGTTGGAAATGTTCTAATGAAGGTCTTTCGTAAGGCCGCCCATTACCAGTTAATCAGAGCATTGCGTACACACGCATAACATGCAATTCCCAATCTCTCATACCCCATCCCCCCAACGCCATGACTAAGTGGTCGTTGTTCTGCTAAGCCATTTTACATTTCCACTCGGTATGCGTAGAATATAGAATGCCTTAAAGGCCATGCCGTCGCATCCCGTCCCGTCCGTCCATGGTTAGCATTGTTCATTGTGTTGGCAATTTCTTAGTTTAGTTTGCCTCTTGTCAAACATAAGTCTCTATTGGCACGTCTACACTGCGAAAGATTATGTTTTGTAAACAAGACTTGCAACACATCTTCTATCTTCAACGGCTGGGATTCAACGTACAATTTACAATCTACAATGTACAATGTGGTGTTTCCAACAAACACTACAGTGGTGTGAATTGTGGTAGCATCACTAATCAGTGAATTGATTTTAGATTTTGGGAAATATCAAAATAATGTGTAAGGTTTACACAAATAAAGGAAGCAATTAAAAAAATGTTTTATTTTTTTGCATCACCATTTCCGATTTCTTTGAAAATTGGTAACATGACTCATGAAAATTGGTCAATTACTCATGATTTGTAAAGGGCATATTTCAATTATGGCCAACTGAAAAATCAAGAAAAAAGTTCCGAGGCAAGAACATTGAAAATAGTGCAGTGTGAGAACATGTAGACACGATAGAAAGAGAACTTAGTTGGATGTATGGGGTGGGCCATGTAACATTTAAAATTATAATAGGCTATAAAAAATACTTATTATTTTTCAAATTTCTGTTTTTATTGGAAAAGTTGAACTTTGTCATTTAATAATGGAACTCAATATCATTCTTATGACTAGCACGACTGGCTCGGCAGTACCTCATTCGATCAACCCAATTTTTCGTTGTGGATGCATTGGCTTCTCAATAGTCACATGTGACTTCTCTGAACCCATATGCGGCAATTTTGCGTATTGAGATACCCACCGAGATGAAAATGAGCTTCGTGAAGGCCGATCTCTTCGCGAAAAATTTCCACGTAAATATTTCCCAATTTTGTTCAAGCGTATAGCGTCCCATTTTGCAAATGTCAAACACAATCCTGAAAATAACAAGTAAGGAAAGGCTAAAGTCGGGCGGGGCCGACTCTATGATACACTCTACTTTCTATCTGTATACAATTTAATTCGGCGAAAAAGCGAAAACGGGAAGGATTTTTGTATATTGTAAATGTATGTATGTGTATGACAAAAAATGTTCAATCGTAAAAACATATGTATGGGGGTATATTGAAATCTGGAACGAAATAGGTGAAATATAATATGTGTAGTTTGGCCAAAACCGGTTAAACGTTTGGGAGCAATATTTGTATTTGGGCTATATCTAAATCTGAACCGATCTTCCCCACTTCCACCATAGGTTTTTGTACTTGGATTATAAGCTGTTGTGCCAAATTTAAAGAAAATCAAGTACAATATGTGGTCTCTAAAGCTGCAAAAGTCAAATAGGGAGCGACATTTGTATGGGGGCTATATCTAAATCTGAACCGATCTTACCTAGTTTCTGCCTATGTGTTTCTAGTTCGATTATAAGATGTTGTACCAAATTTAAAGAAAATGTCAAATCGGAGCGAGATTTGTATGGGGGCTATATCTAAATCTGAACCGATTTGCCTCAAATTAAATAGCGTTCGTCCTTGATCCACAAAACTCATTTGTGCCAATTTTTGTTAAGATCGGACTATAATTGCGACCTGTAATTTGATTACAACAATAGATGGACAGACGGACAGACAGACAGACGGACATTGTTAAATCGACTCAGAAAGTGATTCTAAGTCGATCGGTATACTTAACAATGGGTCTTTCTCGCTTCCTTTTGGGCGTTACAAACAAATGCACAAAGACATAATACTCTCGTGGAGTGTATAACAATGGATGTTTTTTTAAAGTCAAAGTAATCGTTAGTTCAAATTTAAAATGTTACATGGCCCATCCTATAAAATTCAGCAATAATATAGTCGAATTCCCATATCGATGCTAAACAAACCTTGGAAATTTTAGATTTTTACAATAGTGTTTTTTTTTAACGAATTTATACATTAAAGAGGCCTTTGTACTAAAGGAGATTTCTCTAACTACATTCTATATGTTTCCATTGGACTTTTTTTCGTAGTTTCCATCTGAAAATATAAGGAATGAAATTGCAGTGGAATTTAGACTACCTTTTGAGTCAATAGCACTAAAATCGAAAAATATTCTTTATGGAATTTTCAATGCTGATTCATAATTCCTGCTACGACCATTTTGTTGGTTCCCTTTTTTATTCCATATTGAATGTAAAAGTATCTCATCGAATTTCATGCTATCATTTTTATTCCTTTTTCCCAGTTTGACACTGAAGGTACGAGGTTGGAAAATTCATTAATTTTGCGCGTCTACACAGTCGGAGCTTCGAACACAATTAATTTCACTATTGTACCATTTTTATCCTCTTTTGTACCATTTTCCTCTTAAAAGTACAAATATCGAAAAATCTCTTCATGTTACGCGTTTAAATAGTCAGAGGTGTGTATATGCCAAATTTCATGATTTCAGCTCCATCCTGAAATCACCATTGGCTCCATTTTCTTTTTTAAAGTAATAATTTCGAAAAACTTCTTAATGTTGAGCGACTAACAGTCAGAGAAATGTACATACTGAATTTTATGGTTTTAGGCCATGTTGATCTTAGAAGTACGAATAGTACGAATATAGAAATATCTATTTATTCTTCGTATACACCGAATTTGGCTGCAGCCTTTTGGTTGGTACCATTTGTATAACTTTTTCGCTCCGTTAAAAAATAAATAATTGCATCCACACAGTCAGAAGAATGAACATTAGGGGTGTGATGTGCACTATCCCTTTTCGATTTTGATATGGTAGAATCCTTAATTTTGTGAGGTTCAGAAAAAAATTCATGAGCCAAAAAATGGGGCTGGTGGGGTGAGTGTAAGAGGACGATCATCGGGGTCAAATGTGAGTGTAAAGGGGTAAAAATACACAAAAAGCTCCAAAACTGTCTCGGAGTCATACCCAGAGGAGTTAAATGTTAGACCAACACCCATTAATTTTTCCTTCCCAACATTTTTTTCGAACCCACATACCCTATCTTCACTCCTTAGGGAGATCCCATACAAAAATTATTTGTTTATTAAATTTTTTCCCACCTCTCTTACTGGCCCAAGGAGGCCGCTAGTGGAGTTAAATGTATGGCCGACCCCCAATATTTTTTATAAAATTTTTTCCCACCTCTCTTACTGGCCCAAGGAGGCCGCTAGTGGAGTTAAATGTATGGCCGACCCCCAATTTTTATTTCAACCCCCGCATTTTCTCCGAACATACTTACCTCCTATTGTCAACCCTTAGGGAGGTCCCCATACGATTTTTTTATTTTTTATAATTTTTGTTATGGCTGTATGGACCAAACCCTGGACCCTGGAGTTGCCCCTAGCTTGGTTAAATGTAAGACCGAGCTCCACTAATATATCCATCCCAACATTTTTCCGAAAAAAACTTACCCCCCTACTCCTTAAAGGGGCTCCCATACAAAAACTAATTTTTAATTTTTGCTCCCACCACTCTTACTGCTCCAAGAAGGACCCTAGTGGAGTCAAATGTATAATATATTATATTTTAGAGCATACCAACCCTCAATTTTCAACCCTTAAAGTGGTCCCCACACATTTTATTCATTTTTTTATAATTATATTATATATAATTATATTATAACGCTCAAAACTGCCCCCAAGTCACCACTAAAGAGAAGACATGTAAGACCAACCTCAACTAATCTACCCTCCCCAACATATCAAAATCGACATCCTTAAATTTACATGCAACACTATCCCACCCCTAATGAACATATCGGATTCATAGATTTAGTTGCATCCATGTGTACCTATTGTATCCCTTTTCCGTATTTTCATATTAAAACGTCTAAACAGTCAGAGGAATGTATACAGAAATTTCATAATTCTGGTTGGTACCATTTTTATCCCCCTTTTTCCAATTTTCCTCTTAAAAGTAGAAATTTTGAAAAATTCGTTAACGTTGAGCGTCTACACATTAAGAGGAATTAAATACCGAATTTTATGATGGCCGGTACGAATTTTATCCCATTTCCTCATTCTTTAAAGTACGAAAATCGAAAGATATTTTTTTCGCATCTCAGTCAGAGCGACGAATACACCTAATTTCAGCATTCTATCTGGATCACATTCGTGGGAACCATTGGACCCCTTTCAAATATCGGGAAAAAAAGTACAAATATCGGGGGAAATCTTTATTCAAAAAAAAAAATGTACTGAATTTTAAGATATCACATGCAACCGTCTTGTTGTTACTATTTTATCTCAATTTTCCCATTGTGCCCCTTAAAAGTACGTCTAGCTGCTGTCGCTTGTATCGTTTCATTTTATCATTTTTGCCCTATTTCACCCTCTGAGACGTTGTGACGGAAGTATATACTTTATGGGGTCCCTGGTTAATAAGTCAAGGTGTGACAAACTTATTGGACCTCCATTCCATGGTGGAGGATATAAAAAACTTCACGATTTCATTCTTCATTAAAATTCATTTAAAATTATGAAAAGTGGTCATAAATGTTCATCAATTGACTGACATTTCCCCTTTCGATTGTTGTGATATTCTTAGGCTGTGCTATTTTTATAACCACCACTGTTGCTTGTAGCTTTAATGTAACCGTTCGTTGATGCAATTTGTATTACGGTTAAGCATGCGCTTTGACAGTTACACACCATTTTAACGTCATGTTATTATTTACATACCGGCAGACGGACAGAGTGACATGTTCCTCGGTTCGTTCGTTCGTCCCCGCCCCAGTTCGGGTGTATAAATAAAGCTGCAATAATCTGTGGAAAATTAGAAATTTGATGTAAAAAGATAAAGATGAAAAGGAGAAGATAAATACGAAGACATGGCCGCTAGGGAGATCAAAATGAACATGCCAACATGGAATGTTCTTAAGTACAGCAGTTCTGTTCGTTTTTTTTAATTTACAGTAATACTTGGTTGTTGGGAGCTGGAAAATGGGGAGAGGGGTGTTTAAACAATAGTTGTGATGGATCAAACTTTTGCCAAATCAAATTAAATATTTTGTGCAAAATGAGAAACTTTCGAATCACTTGATTCTGGTATACTATTTTGGAGTTAAGTTTTCATTGTCCCCATCGCCCCAAAACCCCACCCTTAAAAAAGCATAACCACCTACAATGTCCAACCAAGTTTGGCTACCAACGAATCTTGGCTGTGCTCCACACCTGTATTGGCCACATGTTGAAAAACTAATTATCCGAATGACATTCGTATGACAGCAGTAGCAACAACTTCAGCATGACCAGCTGGTTTTGGTAAGAACCAACAACAAAATTGACAACAAAACTAATGCATACATACACACATACATATTTGTACATACATATGTCATCATTGGAACAACAGTTGGAAGCATTGTTCCATTATCGATGCACAATTTTCTGAGGAAAAGAAAATTGAGTTTATTTACATTTTGCCTTGTCGATCTCGAATCTCTGTGGCAGCTGATACGAGGGAGGATCAGAATGAATAAGAGCTACACTGCATTCATTTGCTTGACCATCTTTCTTGGATCCAAATTTGTAACATTAGAAAAATCAATGAGGAACAATATTATAATTTATGTATTTGCTAAAGGACGACAATCCGTCATGTCCTCATGAAAGTATTCTCCTCCATCGTAGTACAGGGTGGAGTTTGATACATGCACAAGGAATGGAGTTTGTAATCGAGAGACAAGGTCAAATAGGGATAAATAAAATGGTACCTATTCAACAGTAGATTTGTAAAGAAAACTTTTCGAAATTCGTACTTTTTAGTGATAAACTGAGAAAGTTGGAATACAAATTGTACCAACCAAACGGCTGTAGTTGAAATCATGAAATTCAGGCTATAGGCTATCCAGACTGTGTTAATGGTTGTGATTGTAAATGGATAAAATTTATAGAAAATCTCCTCAATAATGCCTAATATTTATTAGAATTTATTATTTATTAGAATACACTTCAAGTATTATTTTGGTGATATCATACGCTGTCTAACCATATAGATGGAATAGGTCATATACAAGAGGGAGTGGTCTTTAAATTTGCATAAAAATGTAATAATTTTCATAACATGGTATTGCGCCGGTAATACTGTGGGATTCACTCAATGGTGGAGGATATAAAAGATTTTTAAATTTCTAAATTTTTTACTTGCGACCTCATTCTTAGTTATATTTTCAAATTATATAAATAAAAATTCAGATTCATATTCATTTTGGCTAACGGAACTCCCCGGTAAGTCACCTCCAAAATTTCTTTCAAATTCTCAAATCGCAAACCGCCGATTTTTGGTATATTTATATACCCTCCGACACCATAAATATTCATCGGAGACCCCATAAAGTGTATGAACATTTCTCCGAAAAAGTCTTCAACGCTCAAAAAATAAATAGTAGAAAAATATTATTTCTGACTCGTATTAGTAAACGAAAATATAATTAAATATATAATTTATTAAAATATAATTAATTAAATTAAAGCGTAGTTTATTTACAATGAGTGCAACGGAGTGCAAATGAAAGAATAGATAATAAAATAAAGATCACTTTAGTGCGAAAAATGGGACATACATTCGGCCTGGAGTCAAGAAATTGTAAATGACTGACAATAAACCTACTATTTAGGACAGATTTACCAAGATTGCTGCCGCATGTTCACTTTTTGAACACTTAATGTATAACACCGTGCGACAGTATTTTTTTGACCTGAACAAAACCTGTGTACTCAGTTTTTCATTTGCTGATGTTTTCTCCGCTTTAGAGTACTTTTAATTTCCAAGGGATATAGTTGTTTTAATAATTTGTGGGTTTAAAAAGAAAGAGAAGAATATCTGTTAAAAATACACAGAATTTCATGCCTCTATCTGTATTAGTCTAGCATTGCCATTACCATTTCAAGTTTTCCCCATTAGAAAGTAAAACATTAATAATTAAGGGGGAAATTTTAATGATTGGTAATGCTAAACTAATAAATATAGATCCATGAAATCTAAAGTATTTTTAACAGATATTCTTTTCCTTCATTTGTCCATATCCATATCGTTTTTATTAGACTCGCTAAAGTACGAATATAAATTATTATAACATATGTATCCTTTGGGAATTAGAAGTCCTGTAAACAAGCAAGGAAAGGCTAAAGTCGGGCGGGGCCGACTATATGATACACTTCACTTTCTATCCGAATACATTTCAATTCCGTAAAGAAGTGAAAACTGGAAGAATTTTTATATGTTTCCTAATCATATGCTAATATGACCTGACACAATTTCTCAAATTGAGAAGAATATTTGTATCGGGGTTATATCCAAACATGGAATGAAGTGAACCACTTACACTGTAGGTTCTTCCAGTTCAAGTATAACGTGTTATGCTCAATTTGGAGAAATTCGGTGAAAATACTTGGTTTCTGGAGCGAAAAAAATCAAGCCGAGAGCGAAATTTGTATGGGAGCTATATATAAATCTGAACCGATCTGACTCATTTTCACCATTAGAGTTTCTAGTTGAAATATAAGATATTTTCCAAGATTTGAAGAAGATCTGTTAAAATTTGTTTTTTGGAGTGGAAAAAGTGAAATCGGGAGTGAAATTCGTATGGGGATTATATCTAAATCAGAACCGATCTAACACAATTTCACCACAGGTGTTTTTAGTTAAATATAAGAAGTTTTGTTATTTTTGAAGAAAATCTATTAAAATATGTGGTTTCTAGAGTGAAAAAAGTCAAATCGGGAGTGTAATTCGTATGGGGGCTATATCTAAATCTGAACCGATTTTCTTCAAATTAAATAGCCTTTGTCCTTATACCGAAAAACTTCGTTGTGCAAAGCTTCGTTTGTTTCTGGCTACAATTGCGACCTGAACTTTGATTACAAGAATATATGGACAGACATACGTACAGACAGACAGACAGACATTGCTAAATCGATTCTAAGTCGATCGGTGGGTGGGATTTTGGGTGTTACAAACAAATGCAAAAAAAAACATAATGTAAAACTATCGCACGGTGTAATATTTATATATAAAAGAGGATTATTGATATAATAAGATATAATTAATATCACATTTATTTATTTAAAACAAAACTCTCTAATTTGGCGGAAATGCTGTGGAATGCACTCCGTGGTGGGCCGGCCGAACTTAACGCCTCTTTACTTGTTTTAGCCTTCTTTTTTACTACTTACTCTGAAAGTATTACCACATCCCAATGGTCAATACCAAAAGTCATGCACTTTTGTATGGGCCTCAAGAGATTTGGTGTCATTTTTGCAAAAAAGTGATCATTTTGTCAGACTCATATCTTGCAAACCGTTTGGAATTTTAATTTATTCTCTGAGGCAAAGTTGTAGCTTTTGTCATAAAGAACAAAAATTGCGAACAAAAAAAAAACATAAAATCAAAATCAATGCAACTCATCTGTGTCGTCGAACAATTCTTATAGGCTGTAGTGTGTGCAGGTGGCGTATACGTGCTGTTGATTAATGATAATATCACTCATACGTACTGTAGTATGACAATCCTGCAAGGTATATTTTTCCTACCTAAACGGTGTTAAAAATCATTCCTGGGAAGTTCATATGTTGTTTTTTCTTGAGATCATCGGTACATTTTTGTAGTTGATTGTTTCCTTGAATATTGAACGATTTGCTGCCTATGGACCTGAATAGCAAAAATTGTTAAAAAAATCGAATTTTTTAAGTTCTTTTTGCGATTTTGACCTTTTTTGATTTTATGATGTTCACAATTTTTGTTCTTTATGACAAGAGTTACAACTATGCCTCAGAGAGTAAATCAAAATTCCGAACGGTTTGCAAGATATGAGCCTGAGAAAATTATCACTTTTTTTCAAAAATGACACCGACACCCAAATCTTTGTGCCCATAAAAAAGTGCATGACTTTGACCAAAACTGGGAGACACGGGTCTTTTTTTGACTTTTATCATGAAGTGGTGTCTGTATATGGTTATATTTTATCGTGTTGCACAGTGTTATCAATCAAAAATTCAATGTTGAAATTTCGTGATATTACGTCCTTGTGCATTTCAGGTGGCAATATACACAAATGGCATAAATAATATAGGGTGGGCAATTTAAAACTTTAAATTAGAATCGGCTATAAAAAGAGTACTGAATATTTTTTCAAATTTCCGGTTTAATTGGAAAGGTAATTGTTATTTAATAATAGAACATAATATCATTCATATGACTACCACGACTGGCTCGGCTGTACCTCATCCGATCAACCCAATTTTTCAGTACAGCCCAAAATCCACATGAAACAGTGACTCGTTGTGGATACATTGGCTTCGCAACAGTCAAGTGTGGGTTCTCTGAACCCCATATGCAGCAATTTTGCTTATTGGCATAGCCACCGAGATGAAAATGAAAATGAGCTCGAGAAGAGATCGGCCTTCATGGATTTTTTCTCGAAAAATTTCCACGTAAATTATTTCCAAGCTTTTAAATGGGCCATAACTTCGTAAATATAGCGCTGAGAGCCAAAAGAAGGATAATCTGTGATCACCCAAAAATCCAGAACATTTCCAAGATGTTAAATGGACCATAACTTCTTAAATATAGCCATGAGAGTTAAAAGAAGGATAGTCTGTGATCACCCAACTTCTTAAATATAGCCCTGAGAGCTAAAATAATGATAATTTGTGATCACCCAAAAATCCAGAATATTTTAAATGGGCCATAACTTCTTAAATATAGCCCTGAGAGCTAAAATAAGGATAATCTGTGATCACTCAAAAATCCAGAATATTCCCAAGTTGTTAAATGGGACATAACTTCTTAAATATAGCCCTCAGAGCAAAAGAAGGATAATTTATGATCACCCAAAAATCCAGAATATTTCCAAGATGTTAAATGGACAATAACTTCTTTAATATAGCTCTGAGAGCTAAAAGCAGGATAATCTGTGATCACCCAAAAATCCAGAATATTTCCAAGTTGTTAAATGGGCCATAACTTCTTAAATATAGCCCTGAGAGCTAAAAGCAGGATAATCTGTGATCACCCAAAAATCCAGAATATTTCCAAGTTGTTAAATGGGCCATAACTTCTTAAATATAGCCCTGAGAGCTAAAAGATGCATAATTTGTGATCACCCAAAAATCCAAAATATTTCCAAGATGTTAAATGGCCATAACTTCTTAAATATAGTGCTGAGAGTTAAAATAAGGATAATCTGTGATCACCCAAAAATCTAGAATATTTCTTAAATATAGCCCTGAGAGCTAAAAGAAGGATAATTTGTGATCACCCAAAAATCCAGAATATTTCCCAGATGTTAAATGGGCCATAACTTCTTAAATATAGCCCTGAGAGCTAAAAGAGGGATAATCTGTGATCACCCAAAAATCCAGAATATTTCCAAGTTGTCAGATGGGCCATAACTTCTTTAATAGACTCACTACTTTGGAAGTAAGTTTTTAATATTTCAAAATTTTGTTCGAACTTGTAGCGCCCTATTTTGCAAATGTCAAACAGAAACCTGAAAATAAAATTGAATGTTACTCTATCTTTCAAAGTCAATGTAATCGGTAGTTCAAATTTAAAATTTTAAATGGCCCACACAACCAACCAAACAAAATTCTTTCGTTGGCCCAGTTTTAATGACAAGTTTAGTAAATACAACGATGCATTTTCTATCACTGCAGCCATTCATATTGGATTAAACCTTTCTGCTTTCGGTCATTTTAATTCCCTGAGTCTCAAAATATATCGAGTTTCTATCGAATTTGTCAAGAAAATGATTTAAAACTTGGCCGATTGAAATTATCAATATTAGATTTAGTGACAAACTAGCCTAATTTTGAATGGTCGACCTTCACCATTTGATGTTTTTACAGACTGCTGGTTTCTCTGGCTATCTCAAAATACCAACTTGAACAATTTTTTTCTAGTTTATATATTTATTTATGTTGGGCGATAAAATGTTTTCCGTTTTGGATCAAGAAGTTTTTTTTTTTTTGGAGGTTTGCTGACTTCCGGACCGCCCTCGTATATATCTGTGGTTAAAATTGTATATATGTATATATCTGTTCGGTATCTTCAATTATGTCAATATACTGCTGTACATACGTATGTCTACTAGTTTGGGTAGATACAAAGCTGTGTATGTTAAGTAGAACATATGAACATGGATATTTATGTAAAACCATTTAAGTTTGTGGTGATTGTTCCTCCGCACATACATAATACATACAAACATACGTAAGAGTAAGTATGCAAAACTGGTAAAACTGTTGTTTTAACTGCATTTTCTTTAACTTTTTCACATCCTTGATATATGTGGCATGTTTTGCTATAAATACATACATATATACGAGTATGTACATAAGGCCGTATTGATTTATTTGGTTTTGTTTTTCTTTTAATAGCAAGAAAACAGTGGAGACAGGATCCCAAGGTGTCTAAAAGCAACAAAAGAGTAGATCAATGGCAAACCAAACAGTGATGTGTTCTCATCCCTTTCAATTTTGGAAAGGTTATATTAATTGTCTCACCTAAAATCTAATGAATTTTGAGTTTTCAAATCTTACAGTTGACATTTCAATTAATCTTTTATTGAAACTCCTATTGTGTCCCTAAATCTCGAACCAATGTAACTTTTCTATTCCTTGTTCCCGAACCTGATCATTGAATATGCAAATAGTTTCTGCTCGTTGTCAGCTTTTAGCGAATAAGTACAAATGCACTCAGTTGACTGACATTCCATACCATTTGTCGCCTTTTTGTTTCGCACCAAAAAAGATTTAAATTTTGGATAAGGTTTTATGCCATTATCATATTAAACTGAACTGTATGCATACTTATACATTTGGATATAGTTTTGTAGAATACTTGATTGGAGCGAGTGGGCGAGAGAGCGGGCAAAGTGTTAGAAGAAATGGTGCATTTAAAATGCTTAGCTCGTGCAATTTTTAGAAATGTTTGCTTTTCAGCGTAAAAATTGTAAGAAACAAAAAAACAGCCAACAAACAATACAAAAAGAATTATAAATTATACGAAAATTTGCAATGCTCTCCGATGGGGTGTCATTTGTTTGCACTCTAGTCCGTCGCACGGTGGTACATTTTTTCAGTTTGAGAAATGATGAAAAACAAAGGATATGACCAAGACAAATAAATAAGCTTTTGGGTAAAACATTTGTAACCTCTCCCAAGGAGGTGCACTGCAAGAAACGAATTATCGCAGGAACAGAAAAAATGTCTTCCATATGAAGGACTTAAAATATCCCAACATTTATTTATATATATAAAGGGTGATTTTTTAGCTATTATCTTTTTGTTTCACTGTCAAACATCTTCAGTTTGGTCTATAATTTAATCATGAATCGTCTTACAAACGAACAACGCTTGCAAATTATTGTACTTTATTATCAAAATGCGTGCTCTGTTAAGAAAGTTCATCGCGCGCTTCCATTTTATGGTCAGTTTAATCGACCCACTGAAGCGGCTATTCGGGCTATTGTGACTAAATTTCGCACCAAATTTACATTGTTGGACATTAAACCACCAACACGCTTATGTAGAGTGCGAACTGAAGAAAATATCGCAGCTGTATCGGCCAGTGTTAATGATGACCATCAATTATCGATTCGTCGCCGTTCGCAGCAATTGGGCCTCTGTTACTCAAAAACGTGGAAATGCCAAAATTGAACTAAGCGGATGGACCATTTGAGGCACAGTCAAGGTCAACATTTGCATGAAATAATCTTCAAACATTAAATTATATGGACCGTACTATCGATTCAAATAAAGATTTCATGCATTTTTCTGAATTTTATGTGTTTTTTTTTTTAATTTTTTTTAAAAATCACCCTTTATATAAAGGGTCCGTCATCTAACGTTTTTTTTTAACTATTCAACCTTTGGACTATTATTTGTGGGGCCCGAGGCAGCCATTTGAATGAAATTATTTTACATTATTACCCAGAAGGATTGTACTTTCAAATAAAAAAAATTGAGAAACTATTCATAGCATTTTCAAAAAAAAGTTATTTGGTTATATACAGTCCTTTAATTCCTAGTGGTACATAGGTCCATTTTATTTGAAAATGCCTGTTTTATATTTATTCGAAATGTTGTACGTAAACTCCTTTTAAAGCGTGAATGCACACCAAGAAGTTATCTTTTCAAAATCAACAATTTTAAGGAGTGAAATAGGACAAAAAGGGATAAAAATGGTACCAATCAAAAGAAACATGGAATTTGACATTTTTTACTTTACTTTTTTGTACTTTAAGGTATTGAATGAGAAACAAGTAAGGAAAGGCTAAAGTCGGGCGGGGCCGACTATATAATACCCTACACCACTCCCTGCGTATGTACCTCGCTTTGATTACTAAACGCAGGTATTTCATGGGAACAATTTTATGTAGTTCATACAAATTATATAAATTATATTCATATAATTTATATGCTATAAATTCATCTTCAGTCAAATTTAACGAGTATGGTAAATAATATGGTAATTGATCTAATTGTCCGAAATCAAATTATACAGTAGTATACCAAAGTCATTTCAAAGTATGGACATATGGACATCACCCAAACAATTCTCATTGCAATTCAATTCGGTAAAAAAGTGAAATCGGGAAGGATTTTTGCATCCTGTAAATGTATGTGTTTGACAAAAAATGTTAAATCGGAAAGGACATTTGTATGGGGGTATATTGAAACCTGGAACGATGTGACCCGCTTTCACCATGTCTGTTTATTGGTGAAATATAATATGTAAAATTTGGCCAAAATCGGTTAAACATTCGGGAGCAACATTTGTATGAGGGCTATATCTAAATCTGAACCTATCTTACCCACTTTCACCATAGATGTTTCTAGTTCGATTATAAGATGTTGTGCCAATTTTAAAGAAAAACAATGTACAATGTGTGGATTTTAGAGCGGAAAAAGTGAAATCGGGAGCGACATTTGTATGGGAGCTATATCTAAATCTGAACCGATCTTACCCAATTTTTGCATACGTGTTTCTAGTTGGATTATAAGATGTTCTGCAATATTTAAAGAAAATCGGTTACAATATGTATTTTCTAGAGCGGAAAATGTCAAATCGGGAGCGACATTTGTATGGGGGCTATATCTAAATCTGAACCGATCTTACCCAATATGTGCATACGTGTTTCTAGTTGGATTATAAGATGTTCTGCAAAATTTAAAGAAAATCGGTTACAATATGTCTTTTCTAGAGCGGAAAATGTCAAATCGGGAGCGACATTTGTATGGGGGCTATATCTAAATCTGAACCGATCTTACCCAATATGTGCATACGTGTTTCTAGTTGGATTATAAGATGTTCTGCAAAATTTAAAGAAAATCGGTTACAATATGTCTTTTCTAGAGCGGAAAATGTCAAATCGGGAGCGACATTTGTATGGGGGCTATATCTAAATCTGAACCGATCTTACCCAATATGTGCATACGTGTTTCTAGTTGGATTATAAGATGTTCTGCAAAATTTAAAGAAAATCGGTTACAATATGTCTTTTCTAGAGCGGAAAATGTCAAATCGGGAGCGACATTTGTATGGGGGCTATATCTAAATCTGAACCGATCTTACCCAATATGTGCATACGTGTTTCTAGTTGGATTATAAGATGTTCTGCCAAATTTAAAGAAGATCGGGTACATTATGTCGTTTCTAGAGCGGAAAATGTCAAATCGGGAGCGACATTTGTATGGGGGCTATATCTAAATCTGAACCGATCTTACCCAATTTTTGCACACGTGTTTCTAGTTGGATTATAAGATGTTCTGCCAAATTTAAAGAAAATCGGGTACAATATGTCGTTTCTAGAGCGGAAAATGTCAAATCGGGAGCGACATTTGTATGGGGCTATATCTAAATCTGAACCGATCTTACCCAATTTTTGCATACGTGTTTCTAGTTGGATTATAAGATGTTGTGCCAAATTTAAAGAAAATCGGGTACTATATGTGCTTTATAGGGCGGAAAAAGTCAATTCGGGAGCGTCATTTGTATGGGGGCTATATCTAAATCTGAACCGATTTCCTCCAAATTCAATAGCGATGGTCATTGGCCAGAAAAAATAACTTCTGCCAAGTTTCATGACAATCGGACAACAATTGCGACCTGTAGAGTGCGAACAAGCTTAGATGGACAGCAGACGGACAGACGGACAGACGGACAGACTGACAGACGGACAGACGGACAGACAGACATCGTTAAATCGACTCAGCTGGTGATTCTAAGCCGATCGGTATACTTAAAGGTGGGTCTAGCTCGATTATTTCTTGGTGTTACAAACATTTGGCGCGAAACTAACTTATAATACCCTATTCCACGAAGTGGTGTAGGGTATAAAAAGGGATAAAAATTGTACCAACCATATGGCTGAAATTGATATCATGAAATTCGACGTATACATCACTCTAATTCTGTAGACTCGTAAAATAAAGGCATTTTCGATATTTACACTTTTAAGGGATACCATGGGAAAAGGGGATAAAAATGGTACCAACCAAATGCCTGCAGCTAGAATCATGAAAGTCGCTGTATACGTTTTCTGACTGCGTAGACGCGCAAGATAAAGTAATTTTTCGAAATATCCGCTTTTATGGGGAAAGCGGGAAGAAAGGGGATAAAAATGGTTCCAAGCAAAAGGTTGCAGCTAGGAGAATGAAACGCTCAACATTAAGGATTTTTTCGAAATTTCTTCTTTTAAGGGATCCCATATTATCCCTTAAAAGGGGATATACATGGTACCGACCAAACGACTGCAGTTGAAATCATGAAATTCGGTGTATATATTCCTCTGACTGTATAGACGCTCAACATAAAGGAAATTTTCGAAATTTGTACGATGAAATATAAAATGGAGAGAAAGGGGATAAAAATAGTACCAATATCAGGGCTGTAGCTAGAATCATGAAATTCCGTGTATACATTCCCCTGACTGTATAGATGCGCAGCATAAGGGTATTTTTGCGAAATTTGTGGATAATGGGGAGAAAGGGGTTAAAAATGGTTCCAACCATAGGGCTGCATCTAGAATCATGAAATTCGGTGCATACATTGCTCTGACTGTGTAGACGCACAAGATAAAGTACGTTTTTCGAAATATGTACATTTAAGGGATAATATGAGAAAAGGGATAACAATGGTACCAACCAAACGGATGAAGTTGAAATCATGAAAATCCGTGTATACATCCCATTGACTGTGTAGACGCGCAACATAAAGGAAATTTTTGAATTTTGTACTTTGTAGTGGAGAATGGAGAGAAAGGAGATACAATTGGTACTAAGCAAAGGGCTACAGCTAGAAACATGATATTTGGTGTATACGTCGCTCTGACTGCCTATATGCACAATTTTTTTTCCGAATTCGTACTTTTAGGGTCAAAATGAGGAAAAGAGATAAAAATGGTTCCAATCTAAGGGCTATAGCTGGAATCATGAAATTAAGTGTGTGGACTCCTCTGACTGTGTGGGGGTTGGGATTGTCAATTGGTAAAATTTTACGAGAGAATAAGTTTTTCCTCAACAAGGATAGAAAATATCCCAAAATAACCCCTAATATTTATGGAATTTTTAGCACTTTTTATACCCTACACCACTTCGTGGAATAGGGTATTATAAGTTAGTTTCGCGCCAAATGTTTGTAACACCAAGAAATAATCGAGCTAGACCCACCTTTAAGTATACCGATCGGCTTAGAATCACCAGCTGAGTCGATTTAACGATGTCTGTCTGTCCGTCTGTCCGTCTGTCCGTCTGTCCGTCTGTCCGTCTGCTGTCCATCTAAGCTTGTTCGCACTCTACAGGTCGCAATTGTTGTCCGATTGTCATGAAACTTGGCAGAAGTTATTTTTTCTGGCCAATGACCATCGCTATTGAATTTGGAGGAAATCGGTTCAGATTTAGATATAGCCCCCATACAAATGTCGCTCCCGAATTGACTTTTTCCGCCCTATAAAGCACATATAGTACCCGATTTTCTTTAAATTTGGCACAACATCTTATAATCCAACTAGAAACACGTATGCAAAAATTGGGTAAGATCGGTTCAGATTTAGATATAGCCCCCATACAAATGTCGCTCCCGATTTGACATTTTCCGCTCTAGAAACGACATATTGTACCCGATTTTCTTTAAATTTGGCAGAACATCTTATAATCCAACTAGAAACACGTGTGCAAAAATTGGGTAAGATCGGTTCAGATTTAGATATAGCCCCCATACAAATGTCGCTCCCGATTTGACATTTTCCGCTCTAGAAACGACATAATGTACCCGATCTTCTTTAAATTTGGCAGAACATCTTATAATCCAACTAGAAACACGTGTGCAAAAATTGGGTAAGATCGGTTCAGATTTAGATATAGCCCCCATACAAATGTCGCTCCCGATTTGACATTTTCCGCTCTAGAAACGAAATAATAAACCCGATTTTCTTTAAATTTGGCACAACATCTTATAATCCAACTAGAAACACGTATGCAAAAATAGGGTAAGATTGGTTCAGATTTAGTTATAGCCCCCATACAAATGTCGCTCCCGATTTGACATTTTCCGCTCTAGAAACGAAATAATAAACCCGATTTTCTTTAAATTTTGCAGAACATCTTATAATCCAACTAGAAGCACGTATGCAAAAATTGGGTAAGATCGGTTCAGATTTAGATATAGCCCCCATACAAATGTCGCTCCCGATTTCACTTTTTCCGCTTTAGAAACGACATATTGTAACCGATTTTCTTTAAATTTTGCAGAACATCTTATAATCCAACTAGAAATACGTATGCAAATATTGGGTAAGATCGGTTCAGATTTAGATATAGCCCCATACAAATGTCGCTCCCGATTTGACATTTTCCGCTCTAGAAAAGACATATTGTAACCGATTTTCTTTAAATTTTGCAGAACATCTTATAATCCAACTAGAAACACGTATGCAAAAATTGGGTAAGATCGGTTCAGATTTAGATATAGCCCCCATACAAATGTCGCTCCCGATTTCACTTTTCCGCTTTAGAAACGACATATTGTAACCGATTTTCTTTAAATTTTGCAGAACATCTTATAATCCAACTAGAAATACGTATGCAAAAATTGGGTAAGATCGGTTCAGATTTAGATATAGCCCCCATACAAATGTCGCTCCCGATTTGACATTTTCCGCTCTAGAAAAGACATATTGTAACCGATTTTCTTTAAATTTTGCAGAACATCTTATAATCCAACTAGAAACACGTATGCACATATTGGGTAAGATCGGTTCAGATTTAGATATAGCCCCCATACAAATGTCGCTCCCGATTTGACATTTTCCGCTCTAGAAAAGACATATTGTAACCGATTTTCTTTAAATATTGCAGAACATCTTATAATCCAACTAGAAACACGTATGCAAAAATTGGGTAAGATCGGTTCAGATTTAGATATAGCTCCCATACAAATGTCGCTCCCGATTTCACTTTTTCCGCTCTAAAATCCACACATTGTACATTGTTATACCCTACACCACTTCGTGGTCTAGGGTATTATAAGTTAGTTTCGCGCCAAATGTTTGTAACACCAAGAAATAATCGAGCTAGACCCACCTTTAAGTATACAGATCGGCTTAGAATCACCAGCTGAGTCGATTTAACGATGTCTGTCTGTCCGTCCGTCCGTCCGTCCGTCCGTCCGTCCGTCCGTCCGTCCGTCCGTCTGCTGTCCATCTAAGCTTGTTCGCACCCTACAGGTCGCAATTGTTGTCCGATTGTCATGAAACTTGGCACAATTTATTTTTTCTGGCCAAGGACCATCGGTATTGAATTTGGAGGAAATCGGTTCAGATTTATATATAGCCCCCATACAAATGTCGCGCCCGTTTTGACATTTTCCCCTCTAAAAACCACATATTGTACCCGATATTCTTTAAATTTGGCAGAACATCTTATAATCCAACCAGAAACACGTATGCAAAAATTGGGTAAGATCGGTTCAGATTTAGATATAGCCCCCATACAAATGTCGCTCCCTATTTCACTTTTTCCGCGTTAGAAACCACATATTGTACCCGATTTTCTTTAAAATTGGCACACCATCTTATAATCCAACTAGAAACACCTATGCAAAAATTGGGTAAAATCGGTTCAGATTTAGATATAGCCCCCATACAAATGTCGCTCCCGATTTGACATTTTCCGCTCTAGAAACGACATGTTGTACCCCATTTTCTTTAAATTTGGCAGAACATCTTATAATCCAACTAGAAACACGTATGCAAAAATTGGGTAAGATCAGTTCAGATTTAGATATAGCCCCCATACAAATGTCGCTCCCGATTTGACATTTTCCGCTCTAGAAACGACATATTGTACCCGATTTTCATTAAATTTGGCAGAACATCTTATCATCGAACTAGAAACACATATGCAAAAATTGGGTAAGATCGGTTCAGATTCAGATATAGCCCCCATACAAATGTCGCTCCCGATTTTACATTTTCCGCTCTAGAAACGACATATTGTACCCGATTTTCTTTAAATTTGGCAGAACATCTTGTAATCCAACTAGAAACACGTATGCAAAAATTGGGTAAGATCGGTTCAGATTTAGATATAGCCCCCATACAAATGTCGCTCCCGATTTGGCTTTTTTTTAATTGGCACAACGTTTTATAATCGAACTAGAAACACCTCCCGATTTGACTTTGTCCGCTCTAAAATCCTCATATTGTACCCGTTTTTCTTAAAAATTGGCACAACAACTTATAATCTAACTTAAAACACCTATGGTGAAAGTGGGTAAGATCGGTTCAGATTTAGATATAGCCCTCATACAAATGTTGCTCCCGAATGTTAAACCGATTTTGGCCAAACTTTACATATTATATTTCGTCAATAAACATACATGGTGAAAGCGGGTCACATCGGTCCAGGTTTCAATATACCCCCGTACAAATGTCCTTTCCGATTTAACATTTTTTGTCAAACACATACATTTACAGGATGCAAAAATCGTTCCCGATTTCACTTTTTTACCGAATTAATTTGTAATGAGATAGAAAGTCCGTCCGTCTTTAGCCTTTCCTTACTTGTTTGGGAGATGTCCATATGTCCATACTTTGGTATAACCCAAATGGGACCCCATTCTGATCTATTACAGCTCTAGAAACTACATCTTACATCGGATCTTCAATTTTGCAGATCATGATATTTTTCAACTAGGAATACCTACCGTGAATGAGAAATAACAGGCCCATGTTTTGGACCAGGCCCAAAATGTTGTTATAGGCTCCCTTTTGAAATGTCGGTCCGATTCATCCTATTACTACTGTATAATTTGTATTTGTCTGTCGGATAATTGGATCAATTACAATATTATTAACCATATTCGTTAAATATGACTAAAGATGAATTTATAGTAACTGTATAATTTATATGAACTACATGAAATTGCTCCCATGAAATACCAGGGTTTAGTAATCAAAGCGAAGTATATTTGCAGAGAGTGGTGTAGGGTATTATATAGTCGGCCCCGCCCGACTTTAGCCTTTCCTTACTTGTTTTTCTTTAAAATTGGCACAACATCTTATAATCGAACTAGAAACATCTATGGTGAAAGTGGGTAAGATAGGTTCAGATTTAGATATAGCCCTCATACAAATGTTGCTCCCGAATGTTTAACCGATTTTGGCCAAATTTTACATATTATATTTCACCAATAAACAGACATGGTGAAAGCGGGTCACATCGTTCCAGGTTTCAATATACCCCCATACAAATGTCCTTTCCGATTTAACATTTTTTGTCAAACACATACATTTACAGGATGCAAAAATCCTTCCCGATTTCACTTTTTTACCGAATTGAATTGCAATGAGAATTGTTTGGGTGATGTCCATATGTCCATACTTTGAAATGACTTTGGTATACTACTGTATAATTTGTATTTGTCTGTCGGACAATTAGATCAATTACCATATTATTTACCATACTCGTTAAATTTGACTGAAGATGAATTTATAGCATATAAATTATATGAATATAATTTATATAATTTGTATGAACTACATAAAATTGTTCCCATGAAATACCTGCGTTTAGTAATCAAAGCGAGGTACATACGCAGGGAGTGGTGTAGGGTATTATATAGTCGGCCCCGCCCGACTTTAGCCTTTCCTTACTTGTTTTAATTACGGTTATATTCACTCGAAATGTGGTCGAACATTATCTTTATAGTATGAATTAGATCCGAAAAGGTATTTTTTTTCAAAAATCCATACTTTTAGGGGATAAAACGGGACAAAATGTTAACAAACAAGAACAGCTGGAAACATGCAATTTTGAGTGAGATAAACGGTTTTTTTAAGGGATCAAATGGAAGAGAGGGATACAAATCGGACATACTGAACGGCTGAAGTTGAAATACATTCATCTGACAGAGCTTTTTCGAAATTTGTAGTTTTAGGAAAGACGGAGAGATAGGGGATAAAAATGGTACCATCCATCAGTATGTACGTTCCTCTTTTTTTTTCGCTGAACCAACACTCAGGTATGTCCCCTATAAATGCAGTGCATTGCGTTGGTGGAAGGAAGAAAGAGGGAGTAGTGTCTGTTGACATCTGTTTTGAATCTCTGAATGTCGTAATTGGAGGGAAAAGATAAATAAAAGGATTTTTTCCGAATTCGTACTTTCAGGTTCGAATGGGGAAAAAGGGGGATACAATTGGTACCAAACGGCTATTATTTTGGGCCACATAAACAATCGGTTGTAATATGGATCTTCTAGAGCAAGAAGAACTCAAATCGATAGATTTGTATGCGACCTAACTTAAGGGATGGGCAGATGTTGCTCTATTGATGTTTAACAGCTTTAGTAAATATTTTCTTGGTTTTGGGAAAAATGGTGTGAAAATATGACTACAAAAATTCTCGGATTCTGGTCCTTTCAACTCCTTCAAAAAACTTACAGATTGTTTAAAGTCGCTTTGCACCCAAAAATGCACCATTGTATGCCATCTGTCCCACCGGCGAGATGGCAAGTGGTGGTAGGCGAATGAGTGGCTTTTCTGGCACCACCACCGACTCCTCAATAAACCAAACGTACTGTGATGTCTTTGCTGTTGCTGTAGTTGTTGTTGTTCTTTCATTCACATTTCATACAAATCTAAAAGTTATGGTTGGTAAGCAAACAGAAATAGGTTTCTTTACAAGAATTATAATTTTGTTTTACAGAAGAAGCCAGTGTAATCTCTGGTGCGGTGTGGTGCGGTGCTAAGGCAACGTGTGGTGGTGGAGCCACATAGCGCGATTTTCCTTCTTAGTGGTGTTGGTGGTTGGTCGCAGCGGCGACGGATTGTGGTGTCGCTTGTCGTTTGGGCCATTATGTTGGCGACTTACAAGACTAATTTCATATTTTAGTCAAGTCCAAGTTTTACACAATGTCTTTTGCCCCCACATGGAGCCCCCCCCCCGTTCACATCGAAGTACGTGTATTTGTACGCGCTCAAATGCCGCAGCGGTAGCAGCAGATTTATCCTATTCTTCTTCTTCATCATCTTCTTGTTCTACTACTACTAGTACTCAGTCGATACTTCGCTTCTGTTCTGTTTCTTCGTTTGTTTGTTTTTTTCTTGAGCCAAATAAGTGTGTTTGGAATTTTAAATAAATCCGTCATTTGTTCATTTGCTTTCTGTGCGTATACGCTGGTTGCACAGTGTTTGGAGATTGCTTACATCGTTGTGGCAAACTGGTCAGCGGACGTGTAGTTACACTAAACGACATCATTTAGAGACGCAGTTATATCATACACTCGGAAAAATTAAAATTTTTGGTATTGAAAAATTGACAATTTTGGAGATGGCCTAGCGGGGAGGTCCTTTTACAAAAATGTTTGATGAAGGACCAAATTTTGTCTAAATTTTGTCTTCTTCACAGCAAATAGACATATTGTAACTGTAGGAAGAAAAACAAGTAATTAGTACGTTTTGTTCGACCGGGCCGAACCCAATAGACCCTCAACCATGGATTGTATTCCACAGAGGATGTTGCTTTTCATAGAAGTGCAGTAAAATTTTAGGAAAATGTAAATTTTTACAAAAACAGCAAAACAAATAAAAATACTTTTCAGTAATTTTATAATATTAATTTATATTAAATTTATAAATAAATATAAATATATTTTAATTATTTTAAGCCATGCTTATAAGCAAGCTAGAACCACTAATTTTGTGAGGTTCTGAGCATGAGCCAAAAAATAGGGTTGTGGGGTGAGTGTAAGTGGTCGTTCATCGTGGTCAAAGGTGATGGAAAAGGGGTAAACATACACAAAAAACACCAAACATGCCTCAGAATCGTCCCCAGAGGGTTAAATGTAAGACCGACCCCCCATTAATTTTCCATCCCCAACATTTTTTTCGAACACACATACCCCCTATCACCATTCGTTAGGGGCTCCCATATATATTTTTTTAATTTTTTATAAAATTTGTTCTCACCGCTCCTACTTTCCAAAGGAAGCTGCTAGTGGAGTCAAATGTATGACCGACCCCCAATATTTTTTCAACCCACTCATTTTCTCCGAACATACTTACCTTCTATCTTCAACCCTTAAGGTGGTCTCCATACGATTTTTTATATTTTATGTTATGACAGTAAGGCCCAAAACTGCCCCGGAGTCGCGGTTAAATGTAAGACCGACCTGCTCTAATTTTCCCTGCCCAATATTTTTCCGAACAAACTTACCCCTATCGCCACTCCTTAATGGGGCTCCCATACAAAAACTATTTTTTTTATAAAATTTGCTTCCACCACTCTAATTGCACCAAAGAGACCCCTAGTGTAGTCAAATGTATGACCAACCCTCAATATTTTTTCAGTCCCAATATTTTCTCAGAACTTACCTAACCTCCATCCGCAGCCCTTAAAGTGGTCCCCACACATTTTTTCATTATATCCTCCACCTTTGTCATTCCGTTTGTAACACCTTGAAATATCGACCTGAGACCCTATAAAGAATATATATTCTTGATCGTCATAAAATTCTAAGACGATCTAGCCATGCCTGTCCATCCGTCTGTTGAAAGCACGCTAGCATCTAAATGAAAGGAGTTAGGATGTACACATTTTCCATAAATACGTCTTATAGTCGTAGATCAGTTGGGATTGAAACTGGGCGAAATCGGTCAAAAGGGAAAAATTTTTCCCTCACAGGGACTAAAAATACCCATAATAGGTCCTTTTATTTTAGTGTATTTAAGCATATTTTTTCAATATGTCTACTTGTATTTACTTGATATTGGGTATGCGCATTCCACCTATATCAAAAACGTGCTCCATAAAGTGATTTTTATTAGTAGGGGGTGAAATGGGGCAAAAAGGAATAAAAGTGGTACCTATCGAACGACAACAGCTAGAAACACGAAATTCGGTGCGTACATTCATATAATTGAGTAGATACATAATATAAAAGGTTTTTTTTTCAAAATTCGTACTTTAAAGGGATAATATGTGGATAGAGGGTTAAAAATGGTACCAACCAAACGGATGCACCTAGAATAATGAAATTCGGTGTATACATTCCTCTGATTGTGTAGAGAAGTAAAATAGAAGGATTTTTCGAAATTCGTACTTTTTGTGGTTAAAATGGAAAAGGGGGATAAAAAGAGTACCAACCAAATGACCGCAGCTAGAGTCATGAAATTTGGAGTATACATTCCTCAGACTGAGTAGACACGAAAAATAAAAGTTTTTGTTTTCCAAATTTGTACTTTCAAGGGATACAATGGGTACAGAGAGATAAAAATAGTACTAACGAAACGACTACAGTTAGAATGATAAAATTGGGTGTGTACATTAGAGCGTACCAGGTTACAAGTAAAAAAAAAAAAAGTTCGCCGTACACCTTCGAATATGAAGTATTATTGAAAGGTAGTTTCAAAAATTTTTTTTTTATTTTTTTATGCCGAACGTAGGGGTCGCGCTTTTACATTTTTATACCCTCCACCTCCAGGATGGGGGTATATTCACTTTGTCATTCCGTTTGTAACACCTTGAAATATTCATCGGAGACCCCATAAAGTATATATATTCTGGGTCGTGGTAAAATTCTAAGACGATATAGCCATGTCCGTCTGTCCGTCTGTCCGTCTGTCCGTCTGTCCGTCTGTCCGTCTGTCCGTCTGTCCGTCTGTCTGTCTGTCTGTCTGTCTGTCTGTTGAAAGCACGATAGCGGCTGAACGAAATGAGCTAGGAGGTTCAAATTTTTCCTAAATGTGTCTTATGGTTGTAGATCGGTTGGGATTGAAAGTGGACGAAATCGGCCCAGAGGGAAAAATTTTTCCCTCACAAGGACTGAAAATACCCCTAATATTTAGAGTATTTCAGCATGTTTTTTGAACATATTAGCTTGTATTTACTTGATATTTGCAGTGCGCATTCCCTTTATAGCATAAAAGGGCACCATAGAGTGATTTTTATTTTTAGGGGGCGAAATGGGACAAAAAGGGATAAAAATGGTACCTATCAAACGACAACAGATAGAAACACGAAATTTGGCGTGTACATTCCTCTAATAGAGTAGATAAATAATATAAAAGTATTTTTTCTTAATTCGTACTTTTAAGGGGTTAAATGGGGCTAAAGGGATAAAAATAGTACCAACCTAACGGCTGCACCTAGAATAGTGAAATTCGATATATACATTCCTCTGATTGCGTAGACACGTAAAATAAAAGAACTTTCCAAAATTCGTACTTTTTGGGGTTCAAATGGAAAAAGGGGATAAAAATAGTACCTACCAGATGACAGCAGCTAGAATCATGAAATTCGGAGTATACATTCCTCTGACTGCGTAGACACGAAAAATAAAACGTTTTTTCCAAATTCGTACTTTCAAGGGATACAATGGCTACAGGGGATAAAAATAGTACCAACTAAACAAATACAGCTAGAATGATGAAATTCAGTGTGTACATCCCTCTAATTGTACGTAAAATAAAGAGATTTTAGATAGTCGTACTCTTGAGGGGGCAAAATTGGAAAAAGGGGATAAAAATGGTACCAACAAAATGACCGCTGATAGAATCATGGAATTCGGTGTATACATTCCTCTGAGTGCATAGCCACGCAAAATATTTTTTTTTTCAAATTCGTACTTTATTTTGTTGCTTTTACGACAAAAAATGGTAGAATCATGAAGTTGTCTTAACTGCGTACGTGAGAGTTAAGGTATTTTCAAAATTTATACTTTGGAAAATAAAAATATATTTAGGGCATTTATGATTGCTCCCTTATATTTACTTTATGAATTGAAGTATTATATCCATTATATATATAGTATACAAATATTGGTAGCTTGGCTTATTTTCATACAGTTAAAATTTGTTGCGGACATTCCTCTTGTAGCTTGGAAGCACCACAAAGAAAATAAAAGTTTTAGCGGGCGAAATGGGACAAAATTGGATAAAATATGGTACCAATGATACGACAACAGCTAGAATCATGAAATTCGGTGTGTACATCCCTCTAATTGCATAGACACGTAAAATAGAGGGATTTTTCGAAATTTATACTTTTATACCGCTGAAGTTGAAATCATGAAATTCGGTATATACATTCTGACTATGAAGACTCGAAAAAGAGTTTTTTTTTCGAAATTTGGGTGGAGAATGGGGCGAATAGGGATATCTTTTAAATTTATACTTTTCTTATAACTTTGTCTGTATCTGGAAATGCTCCTTTCTAATGGCGACTGACAATCGCCTAAAATTTAGGCAAGTTCACTTTCACAATTACAGCATTTTATTTATATATAGTAGTAGATTTTAAACAGTGCGCATAAGTATACATTATAGTTTGAAATAGTTAACAAATATAGTAACGTGCATGAAAATATCACAATTTTCGTAATATGGTACTGTACTTCTATGTAAAGTCGACATCCTTTAATCTGCCGGTAATACTGTGGAATGCACTCCGTGGTGGAGGGTATATAAGATTCGGCCCGGCCGAACTTAACGCCTTCTTACTTGTTCTATATAACTTCTGCATTTATAAACGGATTTTAAAGTGTGATACATCGATGTTTTTGTCCGATTTTTTTGTCTTTGAAGTCATTGAGCTCAAACATGATTCATGATTTTATGCGAGCTTTAATTTTCGATTATTAGAGTGGTACATTAGGGTAGTAGCAACTGAGAAATGATGGGTAAGTACCAGAAGGGGGTGCTTGAGCTCAATGACTTCAAAGACAAAAAAATCGGCCTCGTCGAGACAAAAACATCGATGTATCACACTTTAAAATCCGTTTATAAATACAAGTTATATAGAAAAATGTAAAAGCGCGACCCCTACGTTCGGCATAAAAAAATAAAAATTTTTATTTTGAAACTACCTTTCAATAATACTTCATATTCGAAGGTGTACGGCGAACTTTTTTTTTGAGGTACGCCCTAGTGTACATCCCTCTAATTTCGTAGACACGTAAAATAAAGATATTTTATAAAGTCGTACTCTTAAGTGGGTAAAATGGGAAAAAGGGGATAAAAATGGTACCAACCAAATGGTCGGAACTAGAATGATGAAATTCGGTGTATACATTCCTCGAACTGCATGGACTCAAAAATGTAATATAAAAGATTTTTCAAATTCATACTTTAAAAAAATTAACATTTCCTTTATTCGATATTTCGATCCTCATCGAGGATAAAATATACTGTTATATAAAGGGTGATTTTTTAGCTATTATCTTTTTGGCAACACTGGTTTAAACAGCTGACTCACGTTTCGTGTTTTGTTTCACTGTCGAACATCTTCAGTTTGATCTATAATTTAACCATGAGTTACAAACGAACAACGCTTGCAAATTATTGAATTTTATTATCAAAATGCGTGCTCTGTTAAGAAAGTTCATCGCGCGCTTCCATTTCATGGTCAGTTTAATCACCCCACTGAAGCGGCTATTCGGGCTATTGTGGCTAAATTTCGCACCAACTTTACATTGGACATTAAACCACCAACACGCTTACGTAGAGTGCGAACTGAAGAAAATATCGCAGCTGTATCGGCCAGTGTTAATGATGACCATCAATTATCGATTCGTCGCCGTTCGCAGCAATTGGGCCTCTGTTACTCAAAAACGTGGAAATGCCAAAATTGGACTAAGCGGATGGACCATTTGAGGTGCAGTCAAGGTCAACATTTGCATGAAATAATCTTCAAACATTAAATTATATGGACCGTACTATCGAGTCAAATAAAGATTTCATGCATTGTTCTGAATTTTATATGTTTTTTTGAAAATCTTTCCTATAGCTTTTAAAAAATCATCCTTTACGAAAGGTCGAATAAATAATTAAAAACAGCAATACATTTCCTATAATGTTACTACACTTCCACGAAAATCGGCAGCCTCTGTGGAATGCTATCCATGGTGGAGGGTGTATAAAGTTCGGCCCTGCCGAACTTAACTCCGTTTTTACTTGTTTTTTTATTATTCTTTTAATAAAGGGAATTCACAAAACTGCCCCCTAGTCACCCCTAGATGGAAGGCATGTAAGACTAGTCCCCATTAATTTTCTCCCTCCAACATTTTCCCCAAACATACCTGTCCCCTATCTCTACTCCATAATGGGAAAAACTTTTTATTTTTCGTGTCTACGCAGTCAATGTATAGTTTACTCCGAATTTCATGACTCTAGCTGCTGTTAGTAAATTTTTTATTCCCCTTACCTTTTGACCACCTAAAAGTACGAATTTCGAAAAATCCCTTTATTTTACTTGTCGACGTAATCAGAAGAATTTTACCCCTTAGAAGTACGAATTTGAAAAAAAATACTTTTATATTATGTATTTACTCAATTAGAGGAATGTAAATACAGAATTTCGTTTAATAGGTACTATTTTTATCCCTTTTTGCCCCATTTCGCTCCCTACGAATGAGAATAACTTTATGGTGAATGTTTTTTTTTTACAGGGGGAATGCGCACACCCAATATCAAGTAAATATACAGACATATTGAAAAAACGTGCTTAAATACTCTAAATATCAGGGATTATTATTTTCAGTCCTTGTGAGGGAAAAATTTTATCCTTTGGACCAATATCGCCCAGTTGAAATATCAACAGATCTACGACTATAAGACGTATTTATGGAAATTTTGGATATTCTAGCTCCTTCTGTTTATATGTTAGCGTGCTTTCAACAGACCGATGGATGGACATGACTAGATCGTCTTTGAATTTTATGAGATCAGGAACATATATACTTTATAGGGTCGCAGGTCAGTATTTCAAGGTGTTACAATCGGTTTGACAAAGTTAGTATGCCCCCAACCTGTGGTGGAGGGTATAATGACAAGTGCAGATTTAGGAAGACTTTTTCTATTTTTAATTTTAGAGAATTTTTGTCAAAAATAATCGGAGTGTGACCAGGAGAGTGGAAAGGATTCATTAGAAAATTGGTATTTTTATTTACATAGATATTTTATCATTAGTGCACATCTGCGTTGCGAAATACTGTGCTCGTCTCTGTCATAGCAAGTGTGTAGTACACTGTGCACATTAATATAATAATTTATTTATGTTTTATTTGGATTTTGAAGACGAATGAATGGTAACTCTGCCTACGTCGCGGACTGAACGTTCTTGTTTTGTTCGAAACCTTACTTTCCACATGTTGTAAATCCAACAGTGGCCTTTGGTGGCCAAGAGGCCATTCTTGGTTTTGCAGGTATTAAATAAATATTATTTAAAAGGCCTTTTGTGGTTGCTGTTTGTGGTATGCGTGTGTGTGTGTGAAATTGAGTGTTTGTGGTGGTGGTGGCGGAGCTGGTGTTTGTGGGGAGATTTCATTGGAAACGTTTACTTTGTGACAGACGGACGCAATGCTCTTTTTCCATAAAATGTATTTGCTTAAGTGCGTATGTGTTTGTTTATCCCGAATACCAACCCCCCCCCCCAATCCCCGCAGTCAAGATTAGATGGACACGGACATTCAGCGTAATCGTTTTCAAAGTTCCACAAAAGCATTTTTTCCCTGCAGCCATTCGAAATTTATTCAAAAATGCTTTCACTATAAATGGTTAACATTGTTACGAGACGATACGTTACGTATGGTTTTCATGTAGACCTAACCAGAATTAATATACATAAATCATGTACGCATGTATGTGCGTATGCGTATATTCCAAACAGATTATTTTACATATTTATTTTGTAGTTTATTATTTATTACACAGTCAATTTAGAGGCTCATATTTGTTGTGTCCTTTGCGGGAAGGCAAAAAAGGACACATGATGTGGGCTCAGATTGCTAAACGGTCAAAGGGGTCACTTGGGAGTTTCGTGTATGAAGTTGTCAACTGAGAGTGTCCTAATGACTTTTCCAGACCGCCCTGGGAGTTCTGACAATTCGTATGACCTTTTCGGTTAATATGACATCTTTTATGCAAACCCCGTAATTATCGGGCTCGTGTCGTTCATTTATTTATTGAATGAATTACAATACAAATTATATTTATATTTAAATTTTGGTTTGAGCCATTGGTATGTATTTTTATGGTCTCAAAAAAAAATGGATATTTTTATTATCAATTGTAAAATACTACAAACTTTGCAATCAAATAATAAATAAGGATATTTGTTTATCGTCGGCGTTAGATTCTCCATATCTGAAGACTGAAACAGTCGGCCAAGTCTAAACATTAGAAATTTTTTTCTCAATATCTTCAAACGCGAAAAAAGCAAAGATTTTTTGTAAATTTTCTAATGAAGGAAGAAATATATTTCTTGAAGAAATAGTTAAATAAATAAGTCACAGGTTATTAAAATCCACCAACAATTTTAATAGACAGAAAAAAAATTTAATTAAATATTAAAATTTGTGAAAAATATTTTTCAGCAAGAAATTCGAGTATTTACGAAAATAAACAAATAAAGATTTGCCCAAAACCACATTTCATGTTTGCAGCTCCTATAAGTTTTCAACATAATAATAAAATCCAATTACGTTTTTTTGTTGAAATCTTGTTAGCGTTTCAGAATAATAACACTGTCCAACAAATTAAGACTTTTTGAATGGAACAGGATAGCGACACTATAATTCTGAAAGGGCTTGTTGAGTAGATCATTTTTGTAGAATAAACTTATAGTCCAGCTGGTCTGAGTTTCTGGTCAATTAATTATCGACCGATAGCAAAAGTAAAAACTTATTTTTCCTACGTGCATAACTACCAATAATAAATTATTCTTCTGATAAAAATAAAGATATTGAGGTAATTTTTTTTAAATATATATTTTTGGCATTTTTTCCCGGATATTTTCCCCGCTTTAGGAATTGTGGGATTAATATATGGGATTCGAAAGTAACACGATAATAAATTCCTAAATTGTTTCCAATTTTTGTGATACCTCACATAGAAATCCCACAATTCCTAAAACGGGGAAATCAAATAAAAACTGTGGGAGGTTATTGCCAAAAATCAATTGCTACGCCAATTTTCGATTTGGTATGTTTATTCGAAGATATTGGAAGAAGAAACACTTATTTACAACTTGTATTGATCCATAACAACCAATTTTTTTATTTGGTTTCCGGCGTTTTCAGTTACGTATTTTTCAAAAAATGTACAATTGATTCAATTGAAATTGATTAAAATTTTGGAAAAAATGTACTTGCAAGAATTGTCAATTGGAAATATTTAGTATAGTTTAGTATATATTTTAACCCCATTTGTTGACTTTTTACCCAGAAAGTATTACCACATTCCTCTGGTAAAAATGGCAACCATTTTTTGGACTATATTTTCACCACTTTTGGAATTTGGGTATTTTGGGCAAAACTGAAAAGCCTTTATTTTGGAAGATATTTTTATACATAGTCCCAAAATTTCATTACAATATTTAAATTTTTGTATATTTTTCGCAATGAATTTGTTTTTCTCACAGAAAGATACTTTTCTAGAAAATGTTTTACGTGTAATGAAGAACAACTCGTGAAAGCGCCACATACCATGGAAAACTCATACACACAGAAAAATAACATTCCTAAATCTGAGTGAAATCCATACTACAATTTAGTTTAACAATTTTACACCAGTTTAGTAAAATTTTCCTTAAAAGTAGGAACATTAACAAAGTATGAATAAGGTTTCCCTATTTCAAAGTCATAGCATATTGTTCATTCATTTTTTTCTCAATATCTTCAAACGCGAAAAAAGCAAAGATTTTCACAGAAAAATAACATTCCTAAATCTACAATTTAGTTTAACAATTTTACACCAGTTTAGTAAAATTTTCCTTAAAAGTAGGAACATTAACAAAGTATGAATAAGGTTTCCCTATTTCAAAGTCATAGCATATTGTTCATTTACTAGGAATAAGGTACTAAATTTACTTAAAAATATTTCTTTTGATCTAATAATTACAATTGAGTGAATTCATACTTTTGTGGAAGAAAATTTACAAGGTTTTAAATAAGAAAAAAAAAATAAGAATTTTTTGCATAGAAAAAAACCATTTAGGAAATTTTAACTAAAAATGTGTCGTTTTCCTAAAATTAACACAATAACGTAGTGTTTACTGAAATTTATGGCGAGTTCTTCATAATTTTATCTATTAATGAACTATTGAAAAACCACTTAAAATTGTGTAGAAAATTCTTGAATATTAATATAGGAAGAAATTCCCGTTCATTTGCACAGACTTATTTCTTAATAAATACTTCAAAAAATATTCTAAACAATCATGGAATGAAGCTCAACTCTTTATACAGAGGTATCATGAAACTTTTGAGAAATGTTTCATTTTGTCATTTGTTCGTATTAGTCTTGCATACTCTGAAGCAAAATTATTCATTATCCCATTACGTGGACTAGGGTATTATAAGTTAGTTTTCCGCCAAATGTTTGTAACACCAATAAATAATTGAGCTAGACCCACCTTTAAGTATACAGATCGGCTTAGAATCACCAGCTGAATCGATTTAACGATGTCTATCTGTCCGTCCGTCTGCTGTCCATCTTGTTCGCACTCTACAGGTCGCACATTTTACATGGGATATTGATCAAATTTCCCATGACCAAATTTTCAGGATCGTCTTATATTTGGGAAGTGGACCACATGGGTCCATGTTTTGATATAGCCCCCATACAAATGTACCTCCGATTTACAATATTACTGCAGATATTGATCAAATTTCCCGAACAATGTTACATTTAGACAAGAAACACCTATTTTGAAAGTCAGGTATATAGATCAATGTTTTGGTATTGTCCTCATATGAATGGGCCCCCAGTTTACTCTATTATCGCCCTAGAACCCACATCCTACATTGAATCTTGATAAAATTTTGCAGATCATGTTATATTTCAACTAAGAATTCCTACTGTGAAAGTAATCTATAAGATCCCACTTTTTAATGTAGCGCCCTTACAAATGGGCCCCAATTTTTATTATTACAACCCTACAACTCACATATTACATTGGATCTTGATAATATTTTGCAGATCATCAAATAAGGTTCCACTTTTTAATATAACGACCTTACAAATGGGACCCCATTTTCTATTTTTATCACTCCAGAATCCATCAGACGTTTATCAAATTATGCAGATCATGTTATGTTTCAACTAGAAACAGCTAATATGAAAGTCAGATATATGTGTCCATATATGGGTATATCCCCATACAAATGGGGCCCCGTTCTACACTGTTACCGATCTAGAACCTTCACCTCACATCGGGTCTTGATCAAATGTTGCAGATCATGATATATTTCAACTAGGAATAGCTACCGTGAATCAGAACAATATAGGCCCATGTTTTTGGCATCGGCCCAAAATTTTGTGATAGACCTGCCGCCAATTTTCAATAAAAACTTCCCAGCAAGGTCGCAATTGTAGACATAACTAAATGAAACTTTGCTCAAATGAAGCTTTTCGGGACAAGGACGAACGCTATTTAATTTCAAAACACCTGGGTTCAGTAATCAGAGCGAGGTATATACGCAGGGAGTGGTGTAGGGTATTATATAGTCGGCCCCGCCCGACTTTAGCCTTTCCTTACTTGTTTTGTCGTAAGATAATCTCCAGCAAATTGCTTCCTAGTTAAACGGAACAGAAATTATCCTTGTGTTCTCCGATTTTAATGTAGTACAAGGAGAATAAAACTGCGTTTCCCTATTTTCCATCATATTTTTGAACACTGTATAATTAAAAAAAAATATTTTTCTCTGATGTTTTATATAAATTATAATAATTTTGTCAAATTCACAAATAATATTTAGTCAAATTAAAATTTGTTCTGGTCAGACCACAATGACCATGTTAGGGTTAAGCTGGCTTCAAGGCAGCTATGGATGTTCCCGACTAAAATTAATCTTTAGTCTGTTTAATACGTAGTCCCAGAAAATTTCGGCTTTACCAATGCCCATTCGTTAACTATCCATTATTTGCGATTTAGTGCAATTTTTATTGATTATACACTCCACGAGAGTATTATGTCTTTGTGCATTTGTTTGTAACACCCTTCCGATCTTATACCGATCGGCTTAGAATCACTTTCTGAGTCGATTTAGCAATGTCCGTCTGTCTGTCCGTCTGTCCATCTATTGTTGTAATCACGATGTAGGTCGCAATTGTAGCCAGAACCAAACGAAACTTTGCACAACGAAGTTTTTCGGGACAAGGACGAACGATATTTAATTTGAAGAAAATCGGTTCAGATTTAGATATACGAATTTCACTCCCGATTTGACCCTTTTCACTCTAGATACCACATATTTCAACAGATTTTCTTCAAAATTGGCAAAACATCTTATAGTTTAGCTAGAAACACCTGTGGTAAAAACGTGTTAGATCGGTTCAGATTTATATATATCTCCCATATAAATTTCGTTCCCAATTTGAATTTTTCCGCTCTAGAATCCACATATTTTAATAGATTTTCTTCAAAATTCGCAAAACACCTTATATTTCAACTGGAAACACCTGTTGTAAAAATCTGTTAGATCGGTTCAGATATATATATATATAGCTCCCATATAAATTTCGCTCCCAATTTTAATTTTTCCGCTATAGAATCCACATATTTTAACAGATTTTCCTCTAAATTCGCAAAACACCTTATATTTCAACTGGAAACACTTGTGGTAAAAATGTGTTAAATCGGTTCAGATTTATATATAGCTCCCATACAAATTTCACTCCCAATTTGAATTTTTCCGCTCAAGAACCCACATATTTCAACAGATTTTCTCCAAAACTGGCAAAACACATTATATTTGAACTAGAAACACCTGTGGTAAAAATGTGTTAGATCGGTTCGGATTTATATATAGCTCCCATACAAATTTCGCTCCCAATTTGAATTTCCAGAATCCACATATTTTAACAGATTTTCTTCAAAATTGGCAAAACATTTTATATTTAAACTAGGAACGCCTATGGTGAAAATGGGTCACATCGGTTTCGATTTACATATAGCTCTCATACAAATTTCGTTCCCCCAGAAACCGCGTATTTTTAGAATTTCTTAAAATTGAGCATAACACGTTACACTTCAACTAGAAGAACTTATTGTGAAAGTTAGTCACTTGTTTTGATATAGCCCCGATAAAAATATTATTCTCGATTTGACTAATTGGACCTGGTCATATTAGCCTGTGATTAGGAAACATACAAACAATTTTCCCATTTTCACTGAATTTTTACTGAATTGAATTGTATTCCGATAGAAAGTGGAGTTTATCATATAGTCGGTCCCGCCCGACTTTAGCCTTTCCTTACGTGTTTTTTTTTGTCCGGTTTGTTTTTTAAAGGTTCAGGCATTCCGCGACCTTTTTTTGAATTTAACATCAAAAAAATAGTTTATAATATTTTATAATATTTTTTTTGGTCTTGTTGTCCAAAATATATTTAAAATATGTCTGTAAACTAGTCTACAAGGAAGGACACTGGGACTAGAGTGTACATATATTCTGCAGAGCAGTGCTATTCTTGACACCATCATCTAAAATATGCTGCCATTAAAAGTTTGTGCATGTTGGCTAGAAATCACTTTTGATATTTTCCGAATGTGGACCGTAATAGTTGCAAACTGCACTTAAGTGATTCCTTACCATTCGTGCCGCCCCCTCCCCCCTTACAATGGCTTCCTATAACTTTAAATCCACAAAATGTGTAACATTAAGCCAGCACTCGCACTCATCGCTCGCACAATGATGCAGTTGCCACAAAAGATTTTCTTGCGAGTTTCCAAATGGAAAAAATCAGTTTTCTAATCCAAACAAACGTTTTGTTCCGCACTGAATGATGGCAGATTGTTGGTGGTTATTCCATGTTAATGTATCCTTCTTTAGCATAGCCAACGCCATGGTCTGCAGCGTATTTTCTAAAGAAGAGATGATGTGGTGGTGGGCGCTGAAGAGGGGATACCAGAGATTTTCACTTATAAATATTAATTTTATATAATGCCATAAATGGCAGCACCATTTCTTTGCTTTGGCGAAATCTTAAGAAATCACTGCAGCGAACAATAAACATTTCATTACAATTCTCAACTGCGGAGGAGCATTGAGCATGAGCGACGACGACGTCAGTTCAGTCTGCCTGTTCGGAATAGGAAATTTGAAAAATGAAATATTTTATTTTTTGTTCGCGTGAACAGGAGAACAAAACGAAAACCTCTAGCACTGGCACTCCAGGTATTCTCTTTCGTTCGTTCGCCGTAACACACAAACAATGACAAAAGGTTGCTCCAGTTCTTCGTGTTTTTCTGGCCGTCATTCGTTTTGCGAAAAATAAACAGAATTATGAATTAATGTTAAATGTAAAATGTGAATGAAGGTGGTGGTTTCAGGTGAATGGACAAATGTACGGATGACTGCGTCACTGACTGAGTGACAGACAGACTGCGTAATTTGAATGACGCACTGACGTCTGAAGTCATAAAGTTGTTACTTGGTGCTTGTGGAAATCGTATTTTTAGAAGTTTCAATGGATATGTAAACAAAGAAATAGATTTTTGCATTGTATGAAGGTTTTTGTTTTGGGTATTAGCAAGAAAGAATATTATTTAATTTTTTGGAAAATCCGATTTCTACATATGTTGCAAAATAATGACAGCATAAGTCTCACCTGAGCGAAAAAGTACAAATGCGACTGACAGACGGAGAGTACAAAAAGAGGAAAGTGATGATATGATATTCCAACTACCACATGTTCTGTGGAATATATGGCAGTTGCTGTCATTTGATCAGTGTTTGGCTGATGATATGGTAGAGGGTTGCTGATAAATGTTGTTATATTAAGAAACAACCTTTTTAAATTCATATAAATTATTTTGCCTATGTTCATTTGAAAACTAATACATCTTTCATGGCTTTTAAAAATAATAGAATTTAAATAATCTCCACGTTTGGTGAGGCTTGTGCGATATTCCTCATTTCATTACTGCGAAAAAGCTGCATCATAAATTGCATCAGTTGTTGTTCGTATGCATTGCTTTTAAATTCAAATTGTTGGGCCATTCGCTTTCGGCGCAGTTCTGTAAAGTAGAACACTTACAACAACAGCATAGTGGCAGCATTCACCAGCCACCCAGCATTCACTGAGTTGGTCCCAAAGTGTGAAAGAAATGTCAATTCACTTCTTAATTATCTATCTATATATATAAAAATGAATCTGTGTTTGTAAGTTTGTGGGTTTGTTTGTTTGTTTGTTTGTTTGTTTGTTCTTTATAGCTGACTAAACTACTGGACCGTTCTTCTTGAAATTTTCACAGTATGTTCATGTTGAACCGGTGGTGAAAATAGGCTATATAAATTTTTGATATTTTCAGTGGGCGTGGCACCTCCCACACAAATTGGGGAATTATTCGTTTTTTATAAATTAGAATATTCGGAGTACTGTTGCAGCTAGAGTCTTGAATTTTTGTGAAAGTCCACTAATTGTTAGTCTGCACAGTTTTGCCAAAAATGGGCGGGATTGGACAAATGGGCGTGGCACCTCCCATACGAAATTAAAACCTATTATTGAATATTGTCAGTTCTATGACACCTAGAGCGCTGAAATTTTGGGTAAGTGCATATAGCATCAATTTGCGTAGTTGTGCCAAAAATGGGAGGTATTGGAAAAGTGGGCGTGGCACCTCCCACACAAAGTTAAAAGCTATTATTGAATATTGTCAGTTCTATGACACCTAGAGTGCTGAAATTTTATGTAAGTGCATCTAGCATCAATGTGCGTAGTTGTGCCAAAAATGGGCGGGATTGGACAAATGGGCGTGGCACCTCCCACACAAAGTTAAAACCTATTATTGAATATTGTCAGTTCTATGACACCTAGAGTGCTGAAATTTTATGTAAGTGCATCTAGCATCAATGTGCGTAGTTGTGCCAAAAATGGGCGGGATTGAACAAATGGGCGTGGCACCTCCCATACGAAGTTAAAACTTATTATTGAATATTGTCAGTTCTATGACACCTAGAGAGCTGAAATTTTGTGTAAGTGCACATAGCATCAATGTGCGTAGTTGTGCCAAAAATGGGCGGGATTGGACAAATGGGCGTGGCACCTCCCACACAAAGTTAAAACCTATTATTGAATATTGTCAGTTCTATGACACCTAGAGTGCTGAAATTTTGTGTAAGTGCATATAGCATCAATTTTCGTAGTTGTGCCAAAAATGTGCCAAAAATGGGAAAAGTGGGTGTGGCACCTCCCACACGAAGTTAAAACCTATTATTGAATATTGTCAGTTCTATGACACGTAGAGTGCTGAAATTTTATGTAAGTACACATAGCATCAATGTGCGTAGTTGTGCCAAAAATGGGCGGGATTGGACAAATGGGCGTGGCACCTCCCATACGAAGTTAAAACCTATTATTAAAAATTGTCAGTTATATGACAGCTATAGCGCTGAAATTTTATGTAAGTGCATCTAACTTTAATGTGCGTAGTTGTGCTAAAAATGAGCGGAATTGGAAAAGTGGGCGTGGTACCTCCCACACAAAGTTAAAACCTATTATTGAATATTGTCAATTCAATGACACCTATAGTGCTGAAATTTTGTGTAAGTGCAGTTGTCATAAATGTTCGTAGTTGTGCCAAAATGGGCAGTATTGGAAAAGTGTGTGTGGCACCACCCATACAAAGTTATAACCCATTTTCGAATATATTCAGTTCTATTACATATACAATTCTGAAATCTGAAATCTAGCATCAATATGGGTAGTTGTGTCAAAAATTTGCAGTATTGGAAAAGTGGGCGTGCTACCTCACATACAAACTTAAAACATATTATTGAATATATTCAGTTTTATAACAGCTACAATACTGAATTTTTTGTAAGTGCATCTAGCATAAACCTTCGTAGTTGTACCAACAATGGGCGGTAGTGGGATAGTGGGCGTGGTACTTCACATACGAAGTTAAAACCTATTATTGAATGTTATCAGTTCTATAAAACTAGATTGCTGAAAAATTTTCTGAATAGATCCATCGTAAATAGTTGTGCAAATATGGGCGGAAAGTGGGCGTGGCCCTTCCCATATGAAATTGAACCCGGTTTTAGAGTATATTCGATACCGAGATGGGCGGAAAGTATCCGTGACCCTTCCCATACGAAATTAAAACCTGTTTTAGAGTATATTCGACACCGAGATTCCTATATTGTTATATAAATGGGCGGGATTTGAAAGATGTGGAATTTTTGATTTGAATTTTGTAAAATTACACGTTTTCTTTGGATTTTTTTAGCAAAGAAAGATTAAAAAAAAAGAAATATCGCCAAAAGCCGACTTAAGTTAAGAAAACGGAAATAATATTAATTTTTTAATTTTTGTGTTGTTTAATTAGTGAACAATTTGATTGACTTTCTATGTGTTTTGAATGTAGTACATTCGAATTCCAGCTATTCGATTAAGTAAGTTCTTCTTACGTAGGAAGCTTTTTGTTTTGTTAATGGAAATGAGGAGAATCACACTCAACCTAAAATCAATTTGATTTTTGACATTTCTTCCTTTATTCGCCGTACTTCGCCGTACTTCCATGGAACATATCCACTTCTTTTGTATCTCAGGGAAATACCTTGATTATAAGTTGTACATATAATACCGATCACAAGATAAAACAATATGATTTTTATTTCCGTTTGTTTTTCTGCCTGGCGAAGCGGGCGGGGGTTCAGCTAGTTATGTATATTTGTAATTTTAAATAGAAAAGACACGTTCAAAATAACAGAATTTCCTTAAAACAGTTCACGGTGAGAATGGTAGTGAGTAAATCCCGTTGAAAATTAAAATAATTTAAAGGGTAAAATAAAGGGTAGATTTTTACGATTTTAGTGCAATTTTGATGCATTTTTATAAAATACGCAATAATTTCCACATTTGTTACTTCGATTTGTTGTTTTAGGGTCTTGTTCGAGGGGTATTGATCGTCAATTGCAATTTTTAGAAGCCACATATTTAACAGATTTTCATCAAATTGGGAAATTGAGATTTTCATTCAAAGTTTGTGTTCAAATTTTCTTACAAATACAGATAAAAGTATGATATTTGCAGTATATATACCAGGTATATACCACAGGGTATATTGACTAGGTATAGGGTATCATATAGTCGGCCACGCGCGACTTTAACCTTCCTTACTTGTTTATTATTTGATCTTTTCTTTTCATAGTTTTTTGTAACTACTAACTCAGGTTCGAGATCATTTTTTTGTTTTCTTAGACAGAATACAAAATGTTTTAAAAGAAGTGTGTGACATTTATTTGGTTCGGTTGCTAGCAGGACAGACGATCGTTTCAAGGGTCGCTACTCCCCCTTTTCAATGCCCAGTGCAATGTAACAACTACTCCGTTGATTATCGGTTCTGTATATCTGCCTCGCCAACTCGATTGAATGAGAATTGCTTCGAACTTATACCCGAAGATCCCAGTCAGTAGTTACCGAAATCTAACAAATGTTCACACTTCTTCTCGTGTGTATTTTTTGACGTAGCATTTTTGTCCAGAAATTTTATTCTGAATTAATAAAATTTCGGAAGCACTTTAAATATAAATTTTGATTCTTGTCTTAGAGTTAGTAGACTAAGTCGATTTTTTGTTTTTTCATAGTAACAACTGAATTTATTTATTTATTTTATTTTATTAGAAATAAATAGCTGCATAATACCTTTTGAATTGACGTTGCAGCGCTCATTCTTGTAAAAAGAGTTTGAACATTTTGGCTCTGATAATCCATCTCCAGTATTAAATTATTTCACAAATATGGCGTCAGTGACGTCAATTAACGTCCGATATTCATCATTTAGGCATCATTCGACAAATATTGAAATATGAGTTTGTAGCTGTCACTTTGAAAACCCACAGAAAATCAATCTAAATAATACAAATGTGTTATTCTAAGACAATAAAAACAATTTATATTTAATTCGGAAAAATCCAATATAAACAAATAACACGGGAAAACATGATTTTTGTAGGTGTTTTCAGGAGTGACGAAATATTTTCCAGATCATCAAAAGTGGTTCAAATGGTACCAACCAAAAAAAATCGGGTTAAAGATGGTACAAACCAAAGTTTTCAGCTAGAATATGAAAAGGCTATTAGAAATGTGTGTATATTTCTCCGAGTACGTAGACGACATTTTCGAAATTTGTATGTTTAAGGGCGCAAGCGGCACAGGGAGAGTTCTGTGTGATCATTATAGTCATTATCTCCAGCTAAATAAAAAAAATGTTTGTTCTATTTATATTAGGGTTTGCATCCCGGGATTTCCCGCGGGAAAATTCCCGGGAATTCGCACATTTTTCATTTCCCGTATCCCGGGAAATTCGTACGGGAATCCCGCGGGAATTCAGTAGAAAATTTTACATATTTCTTCGCATATTTTTGTCCATCATTTCCACAATAAAATTAAAAATGTTGTATAAAAAATGTAATCAGGTATGTCTAATATTGCAGTTGGATGACAAAATATTTTTAGGCTGCGTTCGGATGTAGACTCAAAATCAACTTTTTCGGATTTTTCCTGTCATATGAAAAAAATTAAAATCTGGGAAAAAAAGATTTTGGGCGTGTATCCGAACGCCAAAAATAAAGAATTTAAAGTTTTCGAAGAACAAACATTTCATTTAATGCTCTACTTACTATTAATGTGAACGATCGTTCTCCGTCGTGTCCACATTATGCAATAGAATAAGAAATATCTGATCTTTAATTAATTTTGAAACTTGAAAAGATGTTTGAATTGATTTCACATTGCGCTTTATTATATGTGAATGTTTCATTGTAAAAAATAAACTTAACTCATGGTAAACAGTATGTTGACGATTTCCCGTGCTGTCCCGGTATCCCGGGAAATTGAAAAAATAATTCCCGTTTCCCGGGAAATAAAAAGTACTGGAAAATGCAAACCCTAATTTATATGTTCCGATTTCAATTCATCGGTATAACAGTTATATGTAAGGGTTTTAATTTTAAATTGGATAGGGACTACAAAGGACGTGCCAAAAGCAAAAATACTTTGTAGGTTTAGAGTGATTATAAAAACATTTTAAAATCTCGAATTGCAACTAATTTCGATTATACGCCTGTAGGTTATTTTGACCAAAGCTTGCGTCAATTTTCGTGGAAAGGGTGTGACAATATCGCCCATATTCTGTTATGTGAAAATATTGCTAAATATAATATTTAGGTTTAATTTTACGTATGTACGGGTCGTTTATTTTGGAATATCGACTATACGTGTGGGGGTAAAATAAGATGTATATCAATTTCCCCATCTCCGAATTTAAAATAAGTCTGGGAAAAAATACTATGTGCAGAGTTTGAATAAATTCTTTAAGTACCTTCCAGAGTTTTAGTGTATACCGGCGAGCCAGACGGACGTGAAAGGGACGTGGGACATACTTATGGCACAGTGTAAATGGATTTTTTTAATTTGTACAAGGTGTATAAATCGAATCGAAAAGTTAGTGTGAATATACCGCTGAATACGTAGTTGCGCAAAGTAAAACGATTTTTCAAAAGTTGTGAGCGTTTACAAACGATTTACTCTGAAAGTGATATCCTTAGACTAAAGAAAAATTCCACGTACGAAGTAGCGGGTATTTTCTAGTTCATCATAAAAATATGCAATAGGATGAACCGTTGACCCCCTTCTAAAATGACTTCCATACGTAAACTTTCAAAACGCCGATATATGTACGTGTATTCCTTTTTACTCCCTTTATCAAAGTCGGTTTGATTTTGTTCTACAGTTCATATCCATAAAATTTTAAATTTAAAAAAAAATATTTTTTTACGCGGTCGGATTTATTATTCAATCTGCGGCGACGTACATAGATAATTTCATTATTCCAGCTGCGTCTGTTTAGTTTTGTTCCATTTTATCCCCCTTTCGTCCCGTTTCCTCCAACATACATATGTACAAATATCGAAATATTCCGCACTATACTGGAGAATCTCATGATTTCAGTTTGTGCTCTTTGGTTGATATCATTTTTTATTTTACCCCCCAAAATCCTCTTTCTTACGAGTCTTCGTAATTATGGTATGTACACACTGAATGTCGTGCTTTCTCTGTTGTGGTTTAATTGTGTTGTGGTACCATGTTTATCCATTTTGACCTATTTGAATTATTATGTAAATAAAAAGCAGAAATCTTGAAAAAATACTTAAATACTCAAATATTAGGGGTTTTTGGTGGAATTTGACCGTCCGTGTTAGGGAAAACATTGACCCATTTACCCAAAAGTTCGCCAGCTATGAGACGTATTCTTGGAAATTTTGTTACAGAAATATTTTTCAACCACTGTGCATTAGGGCTTACAGAAAGCACAGCTATTGTTTGTTCGTGCAAACACCCTTTAAAAACACAACATAAAGTAGCGAAACTTTTCATTCAAATGATTTATTGTCGACTTTAGCCAGTCAAACATAAACAATAACGCGGCCTTTAACATAGAGAAATATAATTTTCTCGCAAACAAATCATGTGATATCTGATATCATTTGCAGATGTATATCTACGTATGTACATTAGGGTGAATTTTTTTGACACTTTTCCAAAGTTTTTTGATTTATAGATTTTATAAATCGAAGCTATACGAACATAGTAAAATTTTTTAAGTGCGAAAGATTAAAATTTAAATTATTTTAATTGTAAGAATATATAAAAATGTAAATTTATAAAATTCATTTTTCGAGGAATTTTCTTCTTCAAATCCGCCTGGCAAAGTAAAACTCGCCCTAATGTAGATACATATGAACATGATACCAAAAGGGTACCGGGCACGACATGATATGTGTGTAAAACTCTTAATTAAGTTTTATGAATCTCGGGCTCTGTGTGTGCACCTTCATCGCCCTGATAGTCATTGTCGCCGTAGTCTCGTCACTTTTGTTTGCTTTTCCACGCCCCTCCTCCCCCCTCCAGCGACCAACCAAACTGGCGGAAAAATAAAGACTTTATTAAACAATTTTTTAATTACATGGCGAATATCGTTTCTCGTTTGTAGCGGTGGTATTTTCCTCAAAATAAAGCTGGCAGAGAAGAGACAAAATATGATTACATGAGGAATTTTGCCAAGGAAACCGAACTTAAATTGTTTTAAATACGAAAAAACAACAACTGCAAAGCACAAGCACTGAAGGCAGATGGGGTAAAAAAGACAAATGATATTCACACGCTCCATAATGCTTAAAAAAGATGATTAAAGTTATAACCAGTAATAATAAAAACACACATCCATACACACACACATAGAGTAGATGTATGAATGTAGCGAAAAAATCCAATGCCAAACAACACAAGAAGACGAAAAACAACAGCACGAAACGTTAACAGAACATTAAGTAACAAAGTACTTCATATTTTTCTTGAGTTAACAAACGAATATGAAATAAGACCGCACAGCAGGGGACACTCGAAGAATAACGTCTATTGAAATTGTTCAATGTAGTTTTCAAGGACTTACAGGAAACTGTCTCGAAATTAGGTTCATATCACAAAATAGTTAATTTTTATCTTATAATAAAAATACTTTATTTTCGTTGTAGAATTTCTATTTTTTTTTTTGAAAAGAACGAAATGCAGCTATTTTCTCTATATAGAAAAGTTAATTTTATCTCATGGAAATTATCTATCTCAAAATAATACCTCAAATTTATTCAAAAAACTAATACAAGGCAGCAATATTCAAAAAATTTAATAAATACCCTAAATAAGTGTTTATTCAATACAACCTTTTAAATAAATAATAATTAAATCTATGTACATATAAAGGGTGATTTTTTAAGAGCTTGATAACTTTTTTTAAAAAAAAAACGCATAAAATTTGCAAAATCTCATCGGTTCTTTATTTGAAACGTTAGATTGGTCCATGACATTTACTTTTTGAAGATAATTTCATTTAAATGTTGACCGCGGCTGCGTCTTAGGTGGTCCATCCGCTTAGTCCAATTTTGGCATTTCCACGTTTTTGAGTAACAGAGACCCAATTGGTGCGAACGGCGACGAATCGAAAATTGGTGGTCATCATTAACACTGGCCGATACAGATGCGATATTTTCTTCAGTTCGCACTCTACGTAAGCGTGTTGGTGGTTTAATGTCCAACAATGTAAATTTGGTGCGAAATTTAGTCACAATAGCCCGAATAGCCGCTTCAGTGGGTCGATTAAACTGACCATAAAATGGAAGCGCGCAATGAACTTTCTTAACAGAGCACGCATTTTGATAATAAAATTCAATAATTTGCAAGCGTTGTTCGTTTGTAAGACGATTCATGATGAAATGTCAAAGCATACTGAGCATCTTTCTCTTTGACACCATGTCTGAAATCCCACGTGATCTGTCAAATACTAATGCATGAAAATCCTAACCTCAAAAAAATCACTCTTTATATAGGGTGATTTTTTAAGAGCTTGATAACTTTTTTTTTAAAAAAAACGCATAAAATTTGCAAAATCTCATCGGTTCTTTATTTGAAACGTTAGATTGGTCCATGACATTTACTTTTTGAAGATAATTTCATTTAAATGTTGACCGCGGCTGCGTCTTAGGTGGTCCATTCGGAAAGTCCAATTTTGGGCAACTTTTTCGAGCATTTCGGCCGGAATAGCCCGAATTTCTTCGGAAATGTTGTCTTCCAAAGCTGGAATAGTTGCTGGCTTATTTCTGTAGACTTTAGACTTGATGTAGCCCCACAAAAAATAGTCTAAAGGCGTCAAATCGCATGATCTTGGTGGCCAACTTACCGGTCCATTTCTTGAGATGAATTGTTCTCCGAAGTTTTCCCTCAAAATGGCCATAGAATCGCGAGCTGTGTGGCATGTAGCGCCATCTTGTTGAAACCACATGTCAACCAAGTTCAGTTCTTCCATTTTTGGCAACAAAAAGTTTGTTAGCATCGAACGATAGCGATCGCCATTCACCGTAACGTTGCGTCCAACAGCATCTTTGAAAAAATACGGTCCAATGATTCCACCAGCGTACAAACCACACCAAACAGTGCATTTTTCGGGATGCATGGGCAGTTCTTGAACGGCTTCTGGTTGCTCTTCACTCCAAATGCGGCAATTTTGTTTATTTACGTAGCCATTCAACCAGAAATGAGCCTCATCGCTGAACAAAATTTGTCGATAAAAAAGCGCGAAACACATTTCGAAACGAACACTGATTTTGGTAATAAAATTCAATGATTTGCAAGCGTTGCTCGTTAGTAAGTCTATTCATGATGAAATGTTAAAGCATACTGAGCATCTTTCTCTTTGACACCATGTCTGAAATACTAATGCATCAAATCAATGCATGAAAATCCTAACCTCAAAAAAATCACTCTTTAGATAGCGCGCAGACCAAATACGATTTTCAAGGTAGTTCCCAAATATGACGGATACGCGGACTAAGAGAAGGTTTTATGAAATTCGTACTTTTAGATGATAAACAAGTAAAAAAGGCGTTAAATTCGGCCGGGCCGAACTTTATATAGCCTCCACCATGGATTGTATTCCACATAGGCTGTCGATTTTCGTAGATGTGCAGTAATATATAAGAAAAATATAATTTTTATACACTCCACGAGAGTATTATGTCTTTGTGCATTTGTTTGTAACACCCAAAAGGAAGGGAGATAGACCCGTTGTTAATTATACCGATCGAATTAGAATCACTTTTTGAATCGATTTAGCAATGTCCGTCTGTCTGTCTGTCCGTCCGTCCATCTATTCTTGTAATCACGATACAGGTCGCAATTGTAGACAGAACCAAATGAAACTTTGCACAACGAAGTTTTTTGGGATAAGGACGAACGCTATTTAATTTGAAGAAAATCGGTTCAGATTTAGATATAGCCCCCATACAAATTTCGCTCCCGATTTGGCTCTTTTTACTCTAGATACCACATATTTTAAACGATTTGCTTCAAAATTGGCAAAACATCTTATATTTGAACTAGAAACACCTGTGGTAAAAATGTGTTAGATCGGTTCAGATTTATATATAGCTCCCATACAAATTTCGCTCCCGATTTGGCTCTTTTCACTCTAGATACCACATATTTTAACAGATTTTCTTCAAAATTGGCAAAACATCTTATATTTGAACTAGAAACACCTGTGGTAAAAATGTGTTAGATCGGATCATATATATATATAGCACCCATACAAATTTCGCTCCCGATTTGACTCTTTTCACTCTAGATACCACATATTTTAACAGATTTTCTTCAAAATCGGCAAAACATCTTATATTTGAACTAGAAACACCTGTGGTAAAACTGTGTGAGATCGGTTCAGATTTATATATAGCTCCCATAAAAACTTCGCTCATAATTTGACTTTTTCCGCTCTAGAAACCACATATTTTACCAGATCCTCTTCAAATTAGGCGAAATATCTTATATTTGTTCTATAAGCAGTTATGGTGCAAATGGGTCAGATCGGTTCAGATATATATATAGCTCCCACACAAGTTTCACTCCCGATTTCACTTTTTCCAATCTATAAACCACATATTTTAGTTCAGTTTTACATATAGCTCCAATACAAATATCGCTCCCAGATAGAATTTTTCCGCCCCAGAAACAACGAATTTTTTTTTTTTTTTATATTTGAACTGGAAGAACTTATTGTGAAAGTTAGTCACTTTATTCCATGTTTGGATATAGCAATTACAAATATTCTTCTCGATTTGACAAATTGGACCAGGTCATATTAGCCTGTTATTGGGAAACATACAAAAATTCAGCCCGTTTTCATTTTTTTACCGAGTTGAATTGTATTCGGATAGAAACTGGAGTGTATCATATAGTCGGCCCCGCCCGACTTTAGCCTTTCCTTACTTGTTTTATAATAGCCAAATACAAATATTGAAAAAATAATTTTATAAATAAATATAATATTTTTATTATTTCAAATCACGCTTATAGGGCAAGGCTACCAATACGTTTATATATCGAAATAATACTTCAAGCCGTTTAAAAATAAATATTCTTATATTTATATTTTCAAAAATCTTAAATACCATAAATATTCGTAGATAGTGGGTGTTACAGTTGGTTGTATTTCCATTCTATTTTAATTCCGATAGTACAAATTTTGAAAATCCATTTACATCTCACGCACATAGTGCAAAATAACCTAACTTCATGATTCAACCAATTTTTGCTGTACAAGTAAAAAGTACGATTTTGGAAAAATCTTCTTATTGTGCGTGTCTATGCAATCAGAATCTAGCAGCGGCCATTCGTTGGTACCAGTTTTATCCCCCTTTTTCCTATTTTACACCCTTAAAAGTACGATTTTCTAAAATCTCTTTATTTTTCGTGTCTACGCAATTAGAGAGGTACACACCAAATTTCATCATTCTAGCTGTAGTCGTGCAGTTGGTACTATTTTTATCCCTGTGTACCCATTGTATCCCTTGGAAGTACGAATTTGGGAAAAAAAAACTGTTATATTTGGGTTTAGGGACTCAATTCAATTTCGCCTACTTTCAATCCCAAAAGATATATAACTATTATATATATTCTTGGATAATTTAGACCTCTTAGCTTCTGTTAATCAAGATGCCATCGTGCTTTCAAAAGACGGACATGTCTAGATTATCTTAGAATTTAATGATCATGAATATATATAATTATTGTTTATTTATTAAAATTTTAAAATGAAACTTCTATTTGTATTACCCATTATATGTATGCATATATATTTATATACATATGTATATAGTTGTATGTTATTCAATATAAATTATTAAAAATATTTATAGCTTTTAATTTTTTATATCAAAAATATGGGAGCGAGACCGAGGTAATTATTTATAAACAAAAACAAAACAGCCACGTACCACTGATGCGTATATAAAGTAAACATTTAATAGAGAACATACAATTAAAATAACAATTACATCTAAATATTGATTGGGTATTTGTAAACAATGACGCAAAACATTCTCGTTGTCTACCTACCAGTATTCAAATAGCTGACGTTTATGGCGGGAGTTTAGTCTAGTCTAGTAACACAAGAATTGAAATAAAATATCTGTGAATTATGTGGTTTGAGCTTAACATTTTAATAATTATATTAGTGCTAAGACCAGAAGATGGGCATCAAGTCTATAGTCGCAAGGTATGGAGAAAAGCCCATAAAATATTAACTTATTTCAATCAATATCTTTATTATCAGATTTATGGATATTTCGACCATCTCGATTGTCAGTATTACGATGCCAATTATGTAGAAGCCTTGAAATGTTGGCTGCAACCGGACCAGACTGGCCAACTTATGATGAATGCGGAATTCAAGCTAAAACAAGATTTGACCAATCTTAGGAACAAATTTCAATTCATTGTCGAAATTAATAAGAGAAATCTGACGTACTTGTCCCTCGACATCGATATATGTGGCATTTTAGGAGCGGCCACGAAAAATCCGGTTATGCGTCTAATGCTTGATGAAATTCGCTGTACAAGTAATTTGCCATTGAGTTGTCCGTTGAAAAAGGTAATAGTAATCGTATCAACTCGAATATTTCTGAATATTGATTGTTTGCTTGTTCACAGGGTATCGAATATGCCATTCACAATTTCACCATAAATTCAAAGTTAATACCATCGTTTACACCACGATTAAAATGGATGGCTAATTCGAATTTCTACACAAGTTCGAGGGGTGCAACTGAGCAGAAGATACATCATTTTGTCAGTGCAGGCAGAGTAGATCATATCAAGCCCAATTATTCAGTATTGGATTAGATTTTTCAAAATAATTACATTCATTCGATTTTTCATTCAAAATACACTAATCACATTCAAAATACCTAAAAATGTGTTTTCTACGTTCTCTGATTTATTCGTACTTTTAGGGTGAAAAAGGCGAAAAGGGATACAATTGTTACAGACAAAATGGCTACAGATAGACACATAAAATTCGTTGTGTACATTCCGCTGACTGTATAGACATGCAAAATAAAAAAAATTTTCAAAATTTTTTACTTTTAGGGAGTAAACGGGTAGAAAGGGATACAAATGGTACCAATCAAAACGCTACAGGTAGATTAATTGTAAACGGTCATGTCCGCCTGTCTGTTGAAAGCATGCATCTAAACATAGCATAGCATCTAAACGAAAGGACCCAATTTTCCTAGAATACGTCTAATAGTAGTAGATTGAAAGTAGGCGAAATCGGTCCAGAGGGACAAATTTATCCCTCTCAAGGACTGAAAGTACCCCTAAGAGCACCCAATATTTTGAGTATTTTAGCATGTTTTTTTTTCAATATGTCTGCTTAGATTTACTTGATATTGGGTATGCGCATTCCTCTTATAACGAAAACGTGCACCATAAAGCGATTCTTATTTGTAGTGGGTGAATTGAGGCAAAAAGCGATACGAATGGTAGCTATCAAACGACAAAAGCTAGAAACACGAAAATCGGTGTATACATTCCTCTTTCCTAATACTAAATATATTTTTACTAAATCTTAGTAAAATTTTGCCAAAAATTTCCTAAAAGAAAGTAATTTTTTACTAAAATCACGTAAATATTTACTTAAGCTCAGGTCAATTTTGCTGATTTTTTTCCTTAAAACGCGTAATTTTTTAATTTACTGAGAAACAAGGAAAAAAATTGAACTTAAAATAAGTTTAATTTAACTAAAAAATCAAACAAATGGTTTTGCAAAAGTGATACAAAAAATTACAACATGAAATATTTCTCAAAAGTTTCATGATACCTCTGCCATAAAGAGCTGAGCTCTTACTCCATGATTGCTGTGAAGGCAAGAGAGGTGCCTTCGCAGTGGTTGTTTACAATAATTCTCAAAGTATTTAAGAAATAAGTCACTGCAAACGAACGAGAATTGCTTCTTAGATTAATATTCAAGAATTTTTAAACAATTTCAAATGTTTTTTAAAAGTTCATTAATACTTAAATGTATCGGCAAAAAATCGGCAAGCTCGTCATACATTTCAGTAAACATTTTAACTTCATTTTAGGAAAAAAAAACACATTTTTTAGTTAAAATTTCCCTTTTCTCACTTAAAAGCTTGGAAATATTCTTCCACATAAGTATGAATTTACTCAATTGTAAATATTTTTTATTATATCCAAATAAATGTTTTTAAGTAAATCTATAATCTTATTTCTAGTAAATGAACTATTTACTATGACTTTGAAAGAATGAAACTTTACTCATATTTAGTTAATTTTTCAACTCTTTAGCAAATTTTTACTGAACTGGAGTAAAATTGTTGAACTAAATTGCAATATGAATTTTAATCAGATTTAGGAATGCTATTTTTCTGAGTGTAGTTTTACAAAAAATAAATCAGGTGAAAATTCTGGCATCAAAAACTCATTTTCGAGAAAATGGTTCATAACCACTTTTGAATATAAGTCCTCGATACATATTTTGGAGAAATATTGCACAAAATATTAACCCTTCAGGCCCGCATTTTTTCTATGATAAATGCAGGAAATTGAATACGCTTTTTGGCAAAGTATGGGTCTAAATAGGATGTCTAATGAGTTTTGGGGTTTTTAATTTATATAGGACATGAGTAATAGGATGTTTACTCAAAGTCTTTATACGCATATTTCGATTAAATAAAAAAATTTGTAAATGTTTCTCCATTTTTATAACAGTTTTTTTGTACTCGATGAAATGCAAGAAGAAACACCTAGAAATTTTATTTCCAAAAAACCAAATAATTGGTATTTTAGAGTTTCGTCTTCCTACGTAGATTCAAGTTACTGAATTTGTTGTTTCTCTTTTGAATAATACTTGTTACATATGTACAAAAATTTGAGTAGGTTAAAACTCATTTCTTTTTGTTTCGCAACTTTAAAGTAGATTTTAAAATGGAGACCTAAACACAGAGAAACAATGCATTACGTAGAAACGAATTTTTTTGAGTTTCTTTTGTGGGAAAAAATAGTTAGTTTCCGTCAAATCAAAAACCCGGCCTCTCTAAGGAGATGATTCTCTCAAACGAACGAGATGTTGAAAAGTCGCTGCGAAGCCACTTGAAAAGGCTTTTGACATGGTCGAAATCACGATCGTGGTAGTCTGCAGCCAAGTAATAAATGTCACTATGCCATTTGTAAATAAATTTGCATTCTATTGAATATAGATGCAAAATGGTCTTGAGCCAGGATAATATCCCAGTTCAAATCAAATATTGATTACAGACAAAAAAAAATACAAACGAAAAACTAAAAAAATTTCTAAAATATTTTGTTATTAAATTTTAATTTTAGTACACAATTAAAAGTTCATAAGATATTGCTCTAGTGGAATGACAAGAAGTGATATCGGTTAATTAAAATGAAACTTTTCCGAACAATTTGGTGTCCATTAGCGAAATTAGCAGCACACAATCTTGAAACCTTTGTTCGAAATTCAAGAAAGTGTCCACGGTTTTTTATGTAAATTTCGTGTTTTCATGATTTTACTGCAAAATTACCATTTCAGACGAGTTATTTTAAAAAGACCTTAAAAAATTCTATATTTTATTGCTTCAGAAAGTCCAGAAGGTCTTAAAAAGTATATGTTCGAAACCTCTCTGGGGGGGTTTGAACCCCCAAAACCCCCTTGCGCACGGTCCTGGCCACGACCCTTCTAGTACTTCCCCACAAATCACCCTAACCTACGTTAAATTAAAGCTGTTATAACTTTTATACGGATTATCGGAATATTCTGAAATTTTATATTCGGCAATGTTTTTTATAGACGTTGCATTCACGTGCAATATTTGCGATATTGTCTGGTAACTCCCATACAAATTTACATTTACATTTTGGTCCTTTGGTACCTTTTATTCCTTTTATTCAACATATATTTTCAAAATGAGAGTACAAATGTTAAAGGTACCTTCGGCGAATTTTAGTAAAAAAGTAAAAAACATTATTCGTAAAATTTTTAAATGTAGTTTTCGAATTTAGAAAGCTAAAAATACTTCAGAAAATGTTAGACATATACCTTGGTCATTTTTTTGGTGCATAGTGTTGTTATACCGAATCATTAGTGAGTTTGAAGTACACTGAAAGAATTTTCCTTCATAATATTTATAAAAGGTTTTCATAAATTTAGTGATTTTTTTTCTTAATATGTATGAAAAATTCATAAATAATATGAAATGTGTTATGAAATAAATGTCTTCATAAATCTAAGGATTTCATAGTTGAACTGGTCTGATATTGTCCTGGCTCAAGACCATTTTTCATCTATATTTAATTTTATTTACAAATGCAAATTTATTTACAAATGGCATGGTGACATTGAAATGTTTCATAACTTGTTGAATGCTAGAAATTCTCATTTGTACTGTGTTAACTCTGACATAAGTATGAACCCCGATTTAGGTAAAAGACATATTCATTGCAAAAACTCTCGCAAGGTGGTGTGTGTTGATTGGTTAGTCTGACCTTTTTTTGTTATTTTTGTTTATATTGTAAACTTCAGTACTTACTATTTTTGAAACTCTTTCATAAAATTAATGAATTTTCTTCATAAAATCCATGAAAATTTTCATAAATCATATTATGAACAAGTAAGGAAAAGCTAAAGTCGGGCGGGGCCGACTCTATGATACACTCCACTTTCTATCCGAATACAATTCAATTCGGTGAAAAAGAGAAAACGGGAAGGTTTTTTGTATCCTGTAAATGTATGTGGTAGACAAAAAATGTTAAATCGGAAAGGACATTTGTATGAGGATATATTGAAACCTGGAACGAAATAGGTGAAATATAAAATGTATAGTTTGGCCAAAATCGGTTAAACTTTTAGGAGCAACATTTGTATTAGCGCTATATTTAAATCTGATCCGCTCTTACCCACTTTCACCATAGTTTTGTTTAGTTGTATAAGATGTTGTGCCAATTTTAAAGAAAATCGAGTAGAATGTGTGGTTTCTATAGCGCAAAAGTCAAATCGGGAGCGACATTTGTATGGGGGCTATATCTAAATCTGAACCGATCTTACCCAATTTCTGCATAGGTGTTTCTAGTTGGATTATAAGATGTTGTGCCAAATTTAAAGAAAATCGGGTACAATATGTGGGTTCTAGAGCGGAAAATGTCAAATCGGGGGCGTCGTTTGTGTGGGGGCTGTATATAAATCTGAGCCGATCTTACCCAATTTCTGCATAGGTGTTTCTAGTTGGATTATAAGATGTTGTGCCAAATTTAAAGAAAATCGGGTACAATATGTGGGTTCTAGAGCGGAAAATGTCAAATCGGGAGCGTCATTTGAATGGGGGCTATATCTAAATCTGAACCGATTTTCTTCAAATTAAATAACGTTCGTCCTTGTCCTTGAAAAACTTCATTGTGCAAAGTTTCATTTAGTTATGTCTACAATTGCGACCTGTATCGTGATTACAAGAATAGATGGACAGACGGACGGACGGACGGACATTGCTAAATCGACTCAAAAAGTGATTCTAAGTCGATCGGTATAATTAACAATGGGTCTATCTCGTTTTCTTTTTGGTGTTACAAACAAATGCACAAAGACATAATACTCTCGTGGAGTGTATACAATTAATGAACTTGTATGACAAAAGTTGATCGAATGAAGAACTGCATTTCATAGTTTCTAAGAAATGTTCCATAAATTTTATGAAATATAAATTCATTGATTTGTGCTTTATGAAACATGTTTCATACATTTTATGAAACGTTTCTTTGGCGACTTTTTAATGAAAATTTTCACTGAGGTTAAGACAAAATCATAAAAATTATGAAGATTATTCTTTCGGTGTAGCTGAGGTATTCCGAAATATAGAAACTGCTCTGGGCAGTTTTCATCGAATAGTGTGCCTTCTGACTGCATTTCTGTGGGAAATATCTCTTCTGGTCTGTAATAATAAGAAATAGTATTTATTGCTAAATTTGTTGTCGAAATACTTTAAAATCGATCAAAGAACCCAGACCGCGAGCAGTCTATCTTTACTTTTACTTTTTTCCTCGAGTGTACAACTCTTCAACCAGTTCGATGAAGAGTCATTTGCCAAAAACAAAAAAAAATGAAAACATAACCAAAACCAAAACCCAAACAAAAAACCCTGCTCAAAAGACACATGAATGACATTAAGTTAAGTGAACTTTTGCCTTACACTAATAATAATAATAATGCTCATATGTTTGTACTCTTAGCAAATGTATTAACCATGTTTGGAGGGAGCATTCACTAACAGCGGCAGCCGACCTGCAAAAAAAAAAAAAACAAAGCATAGAGGAAACCCGGCAAGCAGCAACTATAATTATTCAACGAACCAATTACAAATGTTTGAAGTAACACGTAAACTACCACGACCACTACGGGAGGCAGACACTGCCGGTGCCAGTGCCACCACTGTGAAAGAGTGTAATCGGAGGAGGAGGAGGTGTTGTGTGGCAAAATGCTTTTAAGCAGTTTCATGTTGCCAAAAATTGTATCCGTCCGAGTCCATTGTGCTGTTGTTTTCTGTTCTTTTGCCCCTTCCTGCCCTGCCCTGCCGCCACAGATATTTCCCATGGCTCTGTTGGCGTTTTGTTCTGCAAAAGATCTGAAGAATTGGAGCAAAACGTTGTTGAACGTTGTTTGGTTCCAGCAACAGTACCAGCACTAGTACTCGTCGAATGTATCTTTTGTTTGGTGGTCGGTTACATATTCTGTACTCGGGATTTGTAGTCAAGCATAGACCAGCGTCATCATTATCATCATCACCAGCGTTGCACAGTGGTAACAATTTTGAGGCATTAGACAAAGAACAAAATCATTACTCTGACTTTGGACATACCTCGAGAGGAGGAAATCTTTAATTCGTTACGCTGCCTAGCAGGACGTGAAATATATTTTTGGGGGGATTTTTTATATTGGAATTTTGGAATTTTTATGCGATTTTTATACACTCCACGACAGTATTATGTCTTTGTGCGACGAAGTTTTGCGGTACAAGAATGAACGCTATTTAATTTGAAGAAAATCGGTTCAGATTTAGATATGGCCTCCATACGAATTTCACAATCGATTTGACTCTTTTCACTGTAGATACCACATATGTCAACAGATTTTCTTCAAAATTGGCACAAAATCTTACATTTCAACTAGAAGCTTCTGTGGTGGAAATGTGTTAGATCGGTTCAGATTTACACATAGCTCCCATTCAAATTTCGCTCCCGATTTGACTTTTTCTGCCCTAGAAACCACATATTGTATCAGATTGTCCTCAGATTTGGCAAAACATCTTATATTTAAACTAGGAACACATATGGTGAAAATCGGTTCAGATATACACATAGCTCCCATTCAAATGTCGCTTCCGATTTGACTTTTTCTGCTCTAGAAACCACATATTGTTCCCGATTTTCTTTAAATTTGGCACAACATCATATAATCCAACTATAAACACCTATGCAAAAATTGGGTAAGATCGGTTCAGACTTAGATATAGCTCCCATGCAAATGTCGCTCCCGATTTGACATTTTCCGCTGTAGAAACCACATATTGTATCCGAGAGTATTATGTCTTGCAAACAAATGCAAGACATAATACTCTCGTGGAGTGTATAAATATGCCGATATCTTAAAATTTTTTGATAGTCAAGATCAGTTTAAGCCCTCTTTCGTTTTTGTGGTACATGAGACTCTGGCCATCCATTTGGAACCCGTGTGCATCGTACTCATTAACATCTTTTGCTGGAGCTGCAGTAGAGCAGCATCGGTCGTCATCATCGTTTAAAATCCACAAAGCAATGAATGAATGGTCGGATGGTTGGCTGGCTTGGTTGCCTTGGCTGGTTGTCTGGTTGGCTTGGCTTGTATATTTCGTGGTGGCTTAGAAAAGTGATGGGCAATACATGAATGAATGTTTGGCCAAATCTATGGTGCGGATACTTAGTCAGCCGGTCAGGCAGGCAGGCAGGCGGGTATGAGGGCGATTTGCAGTTACGTCCGCCAAGTCTATATATTTATGCTTCCGTAATTATAATGTTCATGGGTTTTTTTGTTTGCGTTTGAAACATTCATTGCCGCCTCGGTAATGTACTCCACATTTCTGATCTATAAACAAACTCTAGAGCAAGATGGACATGGTATGGTGGAATTCATAAACATTTGTGTGTGTGTGCTTGCGTGTGTGTTACTCTGACTGCCCGGAATGAACACATTTCAATGTTGGCTTCGGTCGGTTGTGATTACATGTTTATTTGATTTGATTCATTATCAGTCATGCAAAGTGGGACACCAGCTCAGACGAGGATTATCATATCATATCGCAGCAATATCGTACTCAAATCGACTGCCTTGTATCCTGTCGTTGACCATCCAACATGAGCGAGAGGGTCGGGGCGGGATGGCCCATTAGACTCTTCAAATGTGAATATGTGAACTTAAATTTGTTGGGGTTTTCAATGACATTGTACATTTGTCATTGTAGAGATAATTACATTATGTCAAAGGTCAGCATGTTGTTGATTTTTTCCTTTGCTGAAGTATAAATAACATAATGGGTAGGGTTGGATGAGGGATTTGTCATGGATAAGTTAAAAAGGCTTGATGGGGCTTCAGTGAAATTTCGGCGATATAAATAAATCAGGATTGTGTAAAAGATAATGTTATGACATGTTTGTTTGCATTTGGGGAGTGTGGGCGTAATTCGCAATTCGGTTTGCAGAATGTATGCTGTCTTCCAAGGCTTCCATACACCGGGGAAAAAGTTTGGCGGTCATTTGATGCAATTTAACTTCATTTGGAACACCTGAAATGCAATCATTTATCCATATTTCATTTAAAATATTTCGTCTCTATGTCAAGCCGTCCGAGAACTAGGAGCAGAGTAGGAGGGTATATATCATTTGGGACAGAAAAAAGTCTAACGCATTGAAGGAGTAACTTAAGACCCCAAGTATGTTTGACCAAATCCCTTTCACGACTTTTTAAGCTGTTTGAGCCATGTCTGTCCATGTCCGTTGGAAAGGAGTTAAGGAATAAATTCAAACTTTGCACATGGTAATATTTTTCTCAAACTTCATTTTATTTCGACGATGGACGAAAGGGCCACCACCAATGTTACTTCCACACAGATATTCGGAATCGTCTATATTTTTGTATTATAAGTTTTTATAATCACTTTAACCGTACAAATTATGGCAGGTATTGCCACGCCCCTTCTTGTACCTCACACACAAATCACTCTCACCTACGTACAATTAAAGCTGTTATAACTTCTATGCGAATGATCGGCATACTATTAAATTTGATATTTGGCAATGCTTTTATAAAGGGTCCGCCATCTAACGTTTTTTTTTTCAACTATTTAACCGTTGGACTATTATTTGTGGGGTGCCCTTAGCAGCCATTTGAATGAAATTATTTTCCATTATTAACCGGAAGGGTTGTACTTTCAAATAAAAAAAGAAATTTGAGAAAATATTCAGCAGTTTCTTCATAGCATTTTCAAAAAAAAGTTATTTGGCGGACCCTTTATAAGTTGCATTCATGTGGAATATAGGCGATATTGACACACCTTTTCTGGTTAAAATAAAACCGATATAACTTCCATACGGGTGGTCAAAATCATTTGATATTTGAATATGTTTTTATAATCACTTTAAACCAAACAAATATTTACGCTTTACCCAAGCCCCTTCTTGTACCTCCCACATAATTTTCTGTATCCTAGGTAAAATTACATCCTTCATAGAATCTATACTAGTGCATGGAATCCACTATGACTTGATAGTTGATCATGTTTTTGCAATTGTTTTATAACTGCGAAAGCTAGGACCAAATGCCATGAACCTTCTAATATCTTCCACACATCACATCCGGCCATAAGTAAGATTTAAGTAATTATAATTTGCATATATATGTTCTCTGAGAGTGAGGGTATATGTATATATATATATATCGGACAACAATTGCTACCTTACTTTGATAACAAGCATTAAATCAGTGGTGGGCAAAGAGTGAATTTAGTTTTGTTTTTGGTCCTTCGGCACTTGGTTTTTTTACACTTTTTCAATTAAAACCAATCAGAGCAAAGTTTCTAATTTCATTTCACTCAAACAAAACCTCTTCTAAAATGTAAACTTTTCTACGAACTTTAAATTTTCAATTTTACTATTTTATTTTATCTAAAAATGAATAATGCAGAATTACAAATATATCAGCAGTGCCGATTTTTACATGGCTATTTGTTTGTTTTCCACACGTCTTGGAAAAACAGGCACTTATGGTTTAACAAATGAGCCAAAACCTCGTTCGAATCGTTTGGAAAATTGCCTCAGCTGTTTGGGCTTTTTTAAACAAGGATGCTTTTTCATTTTCCTAACAGAGCATTTTTTGAATTGATGCATATGAGTATGTTTTATTACGTTCAGCCGCATGTTTTGGAATCACACTTCAAAGAAACCCATGGAACGTGTTCCGCGTGGCTGATTTGCTCTCGCAACTTAGGAGTAGATCTTCCTAACAGCTGGGACTTTTAACACCAGCACCCTGCTTACGTTTTATGAAGTGGTGGTGGTGGTGGCCAGGTCCATTCAATAATCGAGTGGAAATTGTTCCGCAGGAAAAAATAAACATCTCACCGCTTACACAGGCTTGGTGTAACATCTGTAAGTGGTGAAATAAGTAGTGGTGGGCGGGTGTGTATTTCTGTAAATGTATTTCCTTTCGGTTGTTTTTTCGCAAATGTTCTTGACCTTTTTCCCTGTAAATGTATGTGAGTGTGTGTGAGGCTTGGTTACTTTGTTTCGATAAGAGCACGAGTACAAGTGTATATTTCTGTTTTCGGCGTATGTTTCTTCTCTCGTTTCGTGCGTTTTTGCTTCCACTTTCATGCTGCTGCCATGCAAGCCTCGACCATTAAGTCCAATTCTTTGGGGTTTTCAGTTACATGCCCGTACTCGAGTTTCCCCATTCAACGGCGCATTTCTCGTGAACAACGACGACGACGACTACCGGGGGTATTTGATCTGTAAATGCTTTTAACTTTATTCATTTGTTTTTGCTCTTGCTCTTGGTCTTGTTTTTGTTTTCGGCTTTTGTTTTTTTTTTGCTGTTGATGTTGTTGTTCATTTTGTCGAATGTGCTCAGCTTACATTTAACATTTTGAACGCATTTCCGGTTGTTATTGTTTTTGTTTGCTGTGAAATTGAACTGTTATTTTTGATATGAATTTCTGTAGCACAGCCACTACATGAGTTACGGGCGTATGTGGGACGAGCGAATGGTGTTAGTTACATTTAGATTGGCGAGTGGTAACATTTGTTTGTTTGAAGATCGAATGTATGACGTAAAATTTAGATTTTTTGATATATGCATTTCGGACACTCAGAAAAAAATTAATACAAAACGAGCTAAAATTAACAATGATTTTTATGAATTTAAGACGCTAAATAAATTTGTATTATAAGCTTATTAAGCTTTGCTTATTAATATTTTTTGGATTTTTTGTTGAGCCCACGCGGAATTTTAATAAGCCTCATGAGAAGCAACTATAGGATTTTTTAAGTTTTTTTTCGTTTATGTTAAGACAACTTTATGAAAAACATAAACTGAATTAAGAATCACGATTATCAAATATAAGATTTTTTTAATTTCTTTATTAATGTTTAGACAGTTTTATGAAAATTAGTTATCGAAGCTGTTCAATGAAATTCACTGCGGATTAGTGATTAACTTCAACATTTTTGGTCCGAATTGAGTTTTAAACGGTTTGCTGGAAAGGTAGGAATTTTTTAACACATTAATGACCGATTGTTTTTAATTTTTTGGACCTAACGGTGTTAAATTAAAACATTTAGAAAAATTACTAGGAAAAAATAAAAAATATATTTTTTAAGATTTTTTGCTAATTTTATATTAAACTAGAATCAATTTGCTTGAAAATCCCTAAAAAATATACCTACCAAGGAAAAACATATGAATTTTTAAAATTGCCTTATGACAGAATTCCATATTTACACACTCCACGAGAGTATTATGTCTTTGAGCATTTGTTTGTAACACCCAAAAGGAAACGAGTTAGACCCATCGTTTATTATACAGATCGTCTTAGAATCACTTTCTGAGTCGATTTAGCAATGTCCGTCTGTCTGTCCGTCTCTCCATCTATTGTTGTAATCAAATTAAAGATCGCAATTATAGTTAGATCTTAACAAAATTTGGCGCAAGTAAGTTTTGTGGATCAAGGACGAACACTGTTTAATTTGAAGCAAATCGGTACAGATATAGATATAGCCCCCATACAAATGTCCCTCCCGATTTGACTTTTTTCGCTCTAGAAACCACATATAGTACCCGATTTTCTTCCAATTTGTCCTAACACCATAACATCCATCTAGAAACATCTATGCTGAAAGTGGGTAATATCGGTTCAGATTTATATATAGCCCCCATACATATGTCGCTCCCGATTTGACTTTCTCCGCTCTATAAATCACATATAGTACCCGATTTTCTCCAAATTTGGCTTAATACCTTATAATCTAACCAGAAAAACCTATGGCGAAATCGGGTTAGATCGGTTCAGATTTAGATATAGCCCCCATACAAATGTCGCTACCGATTTGACTTTTTCCGCTCTAGAAACCACATAGTGTACCCGATTTCCTTTAAATTTGGCACAACTTCGTATAATCCAACTAAAAACACAAAACATCGGTTCAGATTTAGATATAGCCCCCATACAAATGTCGCTCCAGATTTGACTTTTTCCGCACTATAAAGCACATATAGTAACCGATTTCTTCAAATTTTGCTCAACATCTTATAATCTAACTAAAAACACCTATGGTGAAAGTGGATAATATCGGCTCAGATTGAGATATAGCCCACATACAAATGACGCTCCCGATTTGACTTTTTCCTCTTTATAAATATTGTACCCGATTTTCTTCAAATTTGGCTCAACGCCTTATGATCTAACTAGAAACACCTATTGCGAAAGCGGGTTAGATCGGTTCAGATTTAGATATAGCCCCCATACAAATGTCGCTCCCGATTTGACTTTTTCCGCTCTAGAAACCACATAGTGTACCCGATTTCCTTTAAATTTGGCACAACTTCGTATAATCCAACTAAAAACACCTATGGTGAAAGTGGGTGAGATCGGTTCAGATTTAGATATGTATTTGCTCCCAAATATTTATCCGATTTTGGCCAAACTTTACATATTATATATCACCTATAAACATACATGGTGAATGTCAAGTCGGGTCACATCGTTCCATGTTTCAATATACTTCCGTACAAATGTCCTTTCCTATTTATCATTTTTTGTCAAACACATACATTTACAGGGTACAAAAATACTTCCCGAATTCACTTTTTTACAGAATTGAATTGTAATAGGATAGAAAGTAAATTGTATCATATAGTCGGCTCCGTCCGACTATAGCCTTTCTTTACATGTTTTGATTTACACTAGTGTGTACAATTTCATATTTATTGAAAATCTGGAAATGCAGTTATATTTCCCTTATTCGGATAGTGCTGATTTTGTACCGAAAATGAATTATTAAATAAATTAAATTGAAATGAAACTGTGGTAAAATTGAGTGTTTCTCCCATTTTAAATAACACTGTCCAATAAATTAAGAGTTTTTGAATGGGACAGAATAGCGACCCTATAATTCTGAAGGGGCATGCAGAATAAACTCATAGTCCAGCTGGTCTGAGTTTCGTTTTACAGTGGGTCAAAATTTTCATTTTTTATATTTTTTACTAGTGTATGAGAGAGAACTATATTGTGGAATTTTATGAGAATCCTTTCTTTATGGCTCAATTTCACCCTTTTTCGAGAAAATCAATAAAAGTTTTTCAAAAAGTCCTTTCAAATTGTATATTAGGTGTAATATCCAATAGTGTAATTGGATATAGGGTGTAATCATTTTTTTAAATAAGAGCAAGATTTGAACTTGAATATAACTTCATACCAAACTATTTGTATACCCTCCACCTGCAGGATGGAGGTATACTAAGTTTGTTATACCTTTTGTAACATCTTGAAATATCGACCTGTTACCCTAGAAAGTACATATATTCTTGATCGTGATAAAATTCTAAGAAGATATATGCCATGTCATTCCGTCCGTCTGTTGAAAGCACGCTAGGATCTAATCGAAAAAAGATAGGACGTCCATATAAATGTATATTATAGGTTTAGGTCGGTTGGGATTGAAAGTGGGCAAAATCGCTTCACAGGGAAAAATTTTTCCCTCAGAAGGACTGAAAATACTCCCAATAACGCTTAATATTTAGAGTATTTAAGCCTGTTTTTTGAATATGTCTTCATATAATTACGTGATATTTGGAATGCGCGTTCTTGTGATTCTTATTTCTAGCGGTGACATGGGGCAAAAAGGGATAAAAATGGTACCTATCAGACGACAGCTAGAAATTAAATTTGGTGTGTATATTCATCTCACTAAGTAGATACATAATAATAGAATGTAAAATGGTACCAACAAAATGGCTGCACCTAGAATAATGAAATTCGGTGTATACATTCCTCTGATTGTATAGACACGTAAAATAAAGGTATTTTCGAAATTCTTGCGCTTAGGGGGTACAATGCAAAAAGGGGATACAAATTGTACCAACTAATGGCCGCAGCTAGAGTCGTGAAATTCGGATTCCTCTGACTGCGTAGGCACGAAAAATAAAAAGGTTTTTCCAATTCTGTTTTTACTTTTACGGCAAAAATAGTTATGATCATGGATTTAGGTTATCTTGCACTGAGTAGGTGAGAGATAATATATCTTCAAAATTTGCACTTTGGAATTAAAATAGGATGGAAATACAACCAAACAAACGGTTTTAGTTGAAACTATCCCCCAATATTTAGGGTAGTTAAACTTTTTGATCATTGGTACCTTATATTTACTTTTGGAATTGACTTACAGTATTATTTCCATATATAGTATAAACATATTGGTAGACTTGCCTTATAAACGTGGTTTAAAAAAATTATAATTTTATATTTATTTATAAAATATTTTTTTCCGATATTTTTAATTGTTTTGGTATGGTTGTTTAAAAAAATAACATCGATAAAATTAAAATCGACAACCTCTGTGGAATGCTCAAAGCTCAATTTACTATTTGGAACAAGTAAGGGAGGTTAAAGTCTGGCGACTATATGATAGTCGGTATACCCTGTTGTGTAGGATATAAAAACGTTGTTACATTTGAACCGGGTGATATACAGGTATAAGAGGAGACTATACCACAAATTTCATACTTCTATCTTGAAGAAGAAAATTTGAACACAAAGTTTGAACGAGAGCTATATATAAATCTGAACTGATCTGACCCATTTTTAGCATAGGTTTCCTAATTTGATAGAAATCTGTTAAATATGTGGTTTCTAGAGCTGAAAGAATCAAATCGGGGAAGTCATTTATATGGGAAATATATATAAATCTAAACCGATGTGACCCACTTTCGCCATATATGTTTCTATTTGAAATATTCGGCACATCAGCCGAATTAGAAGAAAATCTGTTCAAATATGCTATTTCAATTCAGTGGCGAAATTTGTATTGGAGCTATATATATATATATATATATTAACCAATCTGGGCCATTTTCACCAGATCTGTTTCTAGTTGAAATATAAGCCGTTTTGCTAAATTTAAAGAAAATCTATTAAAATATGTGGTTTATAGAGCGGAAAGAGTCAAATCGGAGGAGACATTTGTATGGGAGCTATATATAAATCTGAATCGATTTTCTTCAAATTAAATAGCGTTCGTCCTTATCCTATAAAACTTCGCTGTGCAAAATTTAATTTCAATAATTGCGATCTGTAGTTTGATTACAAGAATAGATGGACAGACGGACGGAGGGAGATTGCAGAATAATAAACGATGGGTCTATCTTAGGGTATCCAACCGATTAAATTTTGTTCGATTAATAGAATAATTGTTTTCAAATATTTGTTCGAATCAAAAAAATCATGATTTTCGAATAACAAATAACTCGAATAAATTACCCAAAATAATCGATTAATCGATATTATAAGTTTTGCATAAAAATACTGAAATTAATATTGTAAATTTATGTAGAATCATCCGTTGGCTTTTTTGGCGATGTTCTATATTTAACCACGGAATTGTGGACAAACTGTCCAGTATACTCTAAAAATGCAATTAGATATTTCCATCGACTACATACAAATTGTGCTTTAAACATATTCTGAATTTCGAATTAAAACCTAAGTATATAAGTATAAAAATATATAATAGAATATTTCATAAATATTATATTACACAGATGTAGAACCAATATAGGAAATGCATAGCCGCAAACTCCTGTTTTTTTTTTCGAAATTACACATTATTTATTCGATTAATTGGAAATTCTTTGTTTTCGAATAAACGATTAATCGAACATCTTAAAAGTCTGAATAATTGGATACCCTAGTCTATCTCGTTTTCTTTTGGGTGTTACAAACAATTGCAGAAAGTCATTATACCCTATGGTTTAAGGTATAAAAACTGTGGAAAGCCTTCATAAATCACTGTTTCTACGTGAAAATCATTCATCACATTTATAGCCTTCATAATTACCTTTCATTTGACGTATAAACAGGCGAATCGAAAGTACACTAAGTATAAAAGGTACCTACGACGGAAAATGGAATTTCGGAATAATATCGTTTTCGAACTTAGGACAACAAATACAACAGAAAATGTTATATACAGCCCTTCGACAAAATTGTTGTAAGCTAGTGTTATGAATGAAAATCTCATTACTCAATATCCGATAAATATGAATCCTTGTTGGAAGAGATTTTTTAATTATACCCCAGCAAATTGAAAATTGACAATATTTAAATTTTGCGATTTTATGAGCGCACTAGTAATCTCTTTGAAGTTTAGGGTATACTTAAGTCGATACATAGGCTACGTTAAACATTTTCACTTGTTTCAGTTTTGTAATATTATGGAATTCATATGTATTAACAAACGAGTATAAATATTTACAGTAGGTTGTACCGATGATATTGAATGTAGAAAAATATAATTCCATAGATATTAAACAATGTATGATTTGTAAAATAGTTCATCCCTACACTAAAAAAATTTTCCATCATAATATATATAAAGCGATTTCCTCGCTCCTGAAAATTATGTTTTCCGGTCTAATTTTTTATGCTGCACATTTTTCCAAATTCTTTTTCTGTAACTAAGCTTTTTCTATCAGAGTATCTGCAGCCGTATATCAGTCGTTGGAAAATGCGATTATAATCACCAAACTATGGTTGCTTGTTGTTCAGCATACCCTAATGTTTATATGTCTGTAGTTGTGTCGTAAATATTATGCCCACTTTAACCATTTACAACTATGTATATAATTTCACAGCAAATTAAAGGGGAGGGGGACGGCAGCAGGAAGGTATCACCACAAGCACCACGGTTCCGCTTGGCTTTGTTATGGTAGGCATCCGACCCCCCTCATCACCTCCTCCACTTTGGCAATCGTCTCCATTTACAACATATCTGGACTTACATATTACATGTCCGTACAATTGGCAGTGCCACCACTGTTTCCTGTTGCCGTTGTTGTAGCTGTTTTTGTTGCTGCTGTTGTTGTATCTGTATTTATTCATTTATTTGGTTGGTTGATTTCGTTCACTCTTTGGTATCAACTTTCACTTAAATTTTTGTTTCATCCCATCCATTCATTCATTCTGACATTCATCCGTTTATCGTTACAATTCGCCTTACATAAAATAAATTTGAGATTTCATCTCATTCACCCACCAACCCATCGACCGACCGACTTGAATTTTCTTTAGCGTTGCCAAATAAAAAACAAACAAAAAATAAACAAAACGAAAACCTTCCAACCTACCTATCTACCAAGGAGAGACATGCGAACGTACCGGTGTACATTAATACACCTACCTACATTCATTCATTCATTCTTTAATTTAGTTTTACTTCCTTTATTTTTTGTAGTTTTATTTTTTTTTACTTTTTTGTTATGTTTTTGATAGCCAAAGGGTGTGACGCAATGTAAGTGACAGAGAAACAGGTTCAGACAAATATGTGCAATATTTTGTTTATTAGCCAAATGAAGATGGAATGTGGCGAAAATCGGTTCAGTTATATATAGCTCACAAACAGGTGATTACTTTTACCACTTTGTGCTCTTACCAAAAACTGTTTAGATAGGTTTAGATTTTACAAATGTGTCCTTTTTTTGATGTTTTCGCGGGGGGGGGGGGGGGGAATTTTATTATAATTATAAAGCAGAAATGTGGTAATACTTTTTGAGCAGTAGGTTAACATAAGATGCTAAAACAAGTAAAACTGCGTTAAGTTCGGCCGGGCCGAACTTTATATACCCTCTACCATGGATTGCATTCCACAGAAGCTGTCGATTGTCGTAGATGTGCAGTAATATTACAGGAAAATATAAATTTTTTATTATAGCCAAACCAAAACAAATACAAATATTGAAAAAATAATTCTATAAATATATATATATATATATATATATATATATATATATATATATATATATATATATATATATTTGTATTATTTCAAACCACGCTTATAAGGCAAGGTTACCAATACGTTTGCATATTGAAATAATACTTTAAGTTAATTAAAAAAACGTTCTTATATTTATATTTTTTAACTACCATAAATATTGGTAGATAGTGGCTGCTACTGTTAGTTGTAATATGCCTTGCCTTATAAACGTGGTTTAAAAAAATTATAATTTTATATTTATTTATAAAATATTTTTTTCCGATATTTTTAATTGTTTTGGTATGGTTGTTTAAAAAAATAACATCGATAAAATTAAAATCGACAACCTCTGTGGAATGCTCAAAGCTCAATTTACTATTTGGAACAAGTAAGGGAGGTTAAAGTCTGGCGACTATATGATAGTCGGTATACCCTGTTGTGTAGGATATAAAAACGTTGTTACATTTGAACCGGGTGATATACAGGTATAAGAGGAGACTATACCACAAATTTCATACTTCTATCTTGAAGAAGAAAATTTGAACACAAAGTTTGAACGAGAGCTATATATAAATCTGAACTGATCTGACCCATTTTTAGCATAGGTTTCCTAATTTGATAGAAATCTGTTAAATATGTGGTTTCTAGAGCTGAAAGAATCAAATCGGGGAAGTCATTTATATGGGAAATATATATAAATCTAAACCGATGTGACCCACTTTCGCCATATATGTTTCTATTTGAAATATTCGGCACATCAGCCGAATTAGAAGAAAATCTGTTCAAATATGCTATTTCAATTCAGTGGCGAAATTTGTATTGGAGCTATATATATATATATATATATTAACCAATCTGGGCCATTTTCACCAGATCTGTTTCTAGTTGAAATATAAGCCGTTTTGCTAAATTTAAAGAAAATCTATTAAAATATGTGGTTTATAGAGCGGAAAGAGTCAAATCGGAGGAGACATTTGTATGGGAGCTATATATAAATCTGAATCGATTTTCTTCAAATTAAATAGCGTTCGTCCTTATCCTATAAAACTTCGCTGTGCAAAATTTAATTTCAATAATTGCGATCTGTAGTTTGATTACAAGAATAGATGGACAGACGGACGGAGGGAGATTGCAGAATAATAAACGATGGGTCTATCTTAGGGTATCCAACCGATTAAATTTTGTTCGATTAATAGAATAATTGTTTTCAAATATTTGTTCGAATCAAAAAAATCATGATTTTCGAATAACAAATAACTCGAATAAATTACCCAAAATAATCGATTAATCGATATTATAAGTTTTGCATAAAAATACTGAAATTAATATTGTAAATTTATGTAGAATCATCCGTTGGCTTTTTTGGCGATGTTCTATATTTAACCACGGAATTGTGGACAAACTGTCCAGTATACTCTAAAAATGCAATTAGATATTTCCATCGACTACATACAAATTGTGCTTTAAACATATTCTGAATTTCGAATTAAAACCTAAGTATATAAGTATAAAAATATATAATAGAATATTTCATAAATATTATATTACACAGATGTAGAACCAATATAGGAAATGCATAGCCGCAAACTCCTGTTTTTTTTTTCGAAATTACACATTATTTATTCGATTAATTGGAAATTCTTTGTTTTCGAATAAACGATTAATCGAACATCTTAAAAGTCTGAATAATTGGATACCCTAGTCTATCTCGTTTTCTTTTGGGTGTTACAAACAATTGCAGAAAGTCATTATACCCTATGGTTTAAGGTATAAAAACTGTGGAAAGCCTTCATAAATCACTGTTTCTACGTGAAAATCATTCATCACATTTATAGCCTTCATAATTACCTTTCATTTGACGTATAAACAGGCGAATCGAAAGTACACTAAGTATAAAAGGTACCTACGACGGAAAATGGAATTTCGGAATAATATCGTTTTCGAACTTAGGACAACAAATACAACAGAAAATGTTATATACAGCCCTTCGACAAAATTGTTGTAAGCTAGTGTTATGAATGAAAATCTCATTACTCAATATCCGATAAATATGAATCCTTGTTGGAAGAGATTTTTTAATTATACCCCAGCAAATTGAAAATTGACAATATTTAAATTTTGCGATTTTATGAGCGCACTAGTAATCTCTTTGAAGTTTAGGGTATACTTAAGTCGATACATAGGCTACGTTAAACATTTTCACTTGTTTCAGTTTTGTAATATTATGGAATTCATATGTATTAACAAACGAGTATAAATATTTACAGTAGGTTGTACCGATGATATTGAATGTAGAAAAATATAATTCCATAGATATTAAACAATGTATGATTTGTAAAATAGTTCATCCCTACACTAAAAAAATTTTCCATCATAATATATATAAAGCGATTTCCTCGCTCCTGAAAATTATGTTTTCCGGTCTAATTTTTTATGCTGCACATTTTTCCAAATTCTTTTTCTGTAACTAAGCTTTTTCTATCAGAGTATCTGCAGCCGTATATCAGTCGTTGGAAAATGCGATTATAATCACCAAACTATGGTTGCTTGTTGTTCAGCATACCCTAATGTTTATATGTCTGTAGTTGTGTCGTAAATATTATGCCCACTTTAACCATTTACAACTATGTATATAATTTCACAGCAAATTAAAGGGGAGGGGGACGGCAGCAGGAAGGTATCACCACAAGCACCACGGTTCCGCTTGGCTTTGTTATGGTAGGCATCCGACCCCCCTCATCACCTCCTCCACTTTGGCAATCGTCTCCATTTACAACATATCTGGACTTACATATTACATGTCCGTACAATTGGCAGTGCCACCACTGTTTCCTGTTGCCGTTGTTGTAGCTGTTTTTGTTGCTGCTGTTGTTGTATCTGTATTTATTCATTTATTTGGTTGGTTGATTTCGTTCACTCTTTGGTATCAACTTTCACTTAAATTTTTGTTTCATCCCATCCATTCATTCATTCTGACATTCATCCGTTTATCGTTACAATTCGCCTTACATAAAATAAATTTGAGATTTCATCTCATTCACCCACCAACCCATCGACCGACCGACTTGAATTTTCTTTAGCGTTGCCAAATAAAAAACAAACAAAAAATAAACAAAACGAAAACCTTCCAACCTACCTATCTACCAAGGAGAGACATGCGAACGTACCGGTGTACATTAATACACCTACCTACATTCATTCATTCATTCTTTAATTTAGTTTTACTTCCTTTATTTTTTGTAGTTTTATTTTTTTTTACTTTTTTGTTATGTTTTTGATAGCCAAAGGGTGTGACGCAATGTAAGTGACAGAGAAACAGGTTCAGACAAATATGTGCAATATTTTGTTTATTAGCCAAATGAAGATGGAATGTGGCGAAAATCGGTTCAGTTATATATAGCTCACAAACAGGTGATTACTTTTACCACTTTGTGCTCTTACCAAAAACTGTTTAGATAGGTTTAGATTTTACAAATGTGTCCTTTTTTTGATGTTTTCGCGGGGGGGGGGGGGAATTTTATTATAATTATAAAGCAGAAATGTGGTAATACTTTTTGAGCAGTAGGTTAACATAAGATGCTAAAACAAGTAAAACTGCGTTAAGTTCGGCCGGGCCGAACTTTATATACCCTCTACCATGGATTGCATTCCACAGAAGCTGTCGATTGTCGTAGATGTGCAGTAATATTACAGGAAAATATAAATTTTTTATTATAGCCAAACCAAAACAAATACAAATATTGAAAAAATAATTCTATAAATATATATATATATATATATATATATATATATATATATATATATATATATATATATATATATATATATTTGTATTATTTCAAACCACGCTTATAAGGCAAGGTTACCAATACGTTTGCATATTGAAATAATACTTTAAGTTAATTAAAAAAACGTTCTTATATTTATATTTTTTAACTACCATAAATATTGGTAGATAGTGGCTGCTACTGTTAGTTGTAATTCCATCCTATTTTAATTCCAAAAGTACAAATTTTGAAAATCCATTATCTCACGTACATAGTGCAAAATAATCTAACTTCATGATCAACCAATTTTTGACGTAAAGTAAAAAGTCCATGATTCTAGCTGCTGCTATTTGGTTGGTACCATTTTTATCCCCATTTTCCTATTTTACCCCCTGATGAGTACGACTTTCCTTATATGTCATATGTGGCTACGCCATTAGAGCGATGTATACACTAATTTTCATTTTATCTCTGTACTCATTGTATCCCTTGATAGTACGAATTTGGAAAAAATCTTTAATTTTTCGTGTCTAAGCAGTCAGAGTAATATATACTCCGAATTTCATGAGTGTAGCTGCGGTCATATGGTTGGTACCATTTTTATCCCCTTTTTCCATTTTAACCCCAAATAAGTGCGAATTTGGAAAAAGCTGTTTATTTTACGTGTCTATACAATTAGAGGGATATACACACCCAATTTCATCATTCTAGCTGTATTCGTTTAGTTGGTACTATTTTTATCCCCTGTACCCATTGTATCCCTTGAAAGTACGAATTTTGAAAAATCTTTAATTTTTCGTGTCTAAGCAGTCAGAGTAATATATACTCCGAATTTCATGAGTGTAGCTGCGGTCATTTGGTTGGTACCATTTTTATCCTCTTTTCCCATTTTAACCCCAAAAAAGTGCGAATTTCGAAAAATCTGTTTATTTTACGTGTCTATGCAATCAGAGGAATGTATACACCGAATTTCATTATTCTAGGTGCAGCCGTTTGGTTGGTACCATTTTTATCCCTCTATTCCCATTTTACCCCTTAAAAGTACGAATTTGGAAAAAATGCTTTTAAATTATGTATCTACTCAATTAGAGGAATCTACACCCCGAATATCTTGTTTCTAGCTGTGGTCGTTTAGTATGTACCATTTGTATCCCTTTTTGTCCCATTCCACCCGCTACGAATAAACATCGTTTTATGGTGCACGTTTTTGTTATCGGGGGAATGCGCATACCCAATATCAAGTAAGTACAAACAGACAATTTAAAAAAATATGCTAAAATACTCTAAAATATTAGGGGTTATTGTGAGGTTTTTAGTCCTTGTGAGGGAAAAATATTTCCCTTTTGGGCCGCTTTCGGCAAGTTTCATTCACAACCGATCTACAACTATAAGACGTATTTATGCAAAATTTGGACCTCCTAGCCACTTTCGTTTAGATGCTAGCGTGCTTTCAACAGACGTACGAACATGGCTAGATCGTCTTAGAATTTTATGAAGATCAAGAATATATATACTTTATAGGGTCTCAGGTCGATATTTCAAAGTGTTACAAACGGAATGACCAATTTAGTATACCCCCATCCTGCAGGTGGAGGGTATAAAAATATACAAAACATTTTCTAATCGGTGTTTTGCGATTAGAGCATTTTTGAAAATACATATTTTAATATTGAAAATTGGCACTTTTGTCGGCCAAAATGATTTCAAATTACACTAAATTCGTCTGAATTAAGTCTTCTTTACGAAAAATAACAGACATTTCTAATTTTAGGAAGAAACAATAATATATACAAGCGATCTAATGTTGGCGCCTTAAAAAACAAAAATGAATCCGTTTTGGAACATCTGATTCAAGTACCACATTTACACAAATATTTCCATTAATTTATTTAGAATTTTATAAGTAATCCAACTGCATAATTCGAAAATCGAATTTATAATCGAGTTATTTACGACCAAATATTTTGCAATCGATACATAATTGATCTGTTGGCAACCAGTTAACATGCATGCGAAATTTCAGCAAGATATCTCTATCAGTTACAGAATTAATTTCATATAAAATCGATTTCGAAAATTGACTTTTTATATCAATATTTCTCTGTGCATTTTTTATGAACACATGATTAAATCATAGTACACAGAACAATGTGGGTCCTACTCTTTATATTGGCTACACAAAATCGCCCAACCGACATTAAAACGCGGGCATTGGTGTTGGGTATCATGTAGTCTGACCCGTTCGACTTTAATCTTTCCTTACTTGTTTTTAATGTATTATGGACTTCCAACTGCCAAATTGTAAAAATTTGTAATTATATGTAATTTTTTTTATTTCCTTAGTAAAATTTTTGATTTTTGAAAAGGTTGCTCCACAGCTGGAGAAAGATGTAGCCGACCTTTAGAAGCCTTCTCTTCACAAAAACCCCACCACCAACTTTGGACTACTGTAGAACTCAAAACAGGTACTTCTTTGAGTTACGGGAAATGCTATATTACTAGCAACCATTAGTAGAATATATGTGCTAAATTTCACCAAAATCGGAGGGGATGAATATTCTTACCTATGGTTTTTGTGTCGTTTTCTATTGGATTTACCCTTTTCTTTAATTTTTGCATAGTGTTGTTGGTTTTAAATCGATTCAACATCTCTTGATGTATATACACCAAGTAAATACTATTTAGATCTATTAAGTTTAATTTATGATGATTTTCTCTTTAACTAAGCGAATGAGTAATATTATCATCAATAAATATAGCGCATACGCCACCTATTGAAGGTAGACCGAAAGGGAAAAATATATAGAATATTCTAAGGCGAATATTCCATATTCAAATATTTTACCAGCATCACTAGAAACTTTCATTTCATCCATCATTCGCTTTCACCCAGTTTAATTTTTTTATTGTACAAATGTTGCGACTGAGCTCATATCTTAATTCAAATGCACACATTTAAACTAAAATAAATTAGTTGCGAATTTGTAAAATTTGAAACTTTAGACATTATGGTGTATCGAAAATAAAGACAGAAGAAAGTGACACTATTAGCTGTTATTAAAAATTATTATAAAAAGTCGAAGATGTTCTTGATTGAGTGCATTCCACAGTATTACCAGCAGATTAAAGGATGTCGACATAGAAGTACAGAACCATATTACGAAAATTGTGATATGTTTATTCACATTGCTATATTTGATTACTATTTCAAACTTATGCGCACTGCTTAAAATCTACTTTGCTGGAAAAAACATGCAGAATTCTTAAGTTTTCTTAATTAATCTATCGAAAGCTCCAGGTTTCCTCTTTGCAAATCTGATGAGAAAGTAAAAAATCGATTTATAACCAACTAAGTTACGTGCTTGTAGGTGTGCAAATGTACAAAAAACGGGTTTTTTACCCGTAACTCAAGATTTTGAGGGTGTCTGGGAAATACAGATTCTTGTTCTACTCGACAATACGTAGAAGAAAAATAATAGTACTCTCCACAGTTTTTGAACTGTCAGATAGTGTTATTATCTATAGAGTATTCTATAAGCAAGAAGTAATTTGCTGTAAATTAGCCAAAAATATATTTGTATATATTACTTCTCCTCCTTAACTAAGCGAATGAGTCATATTATCCCTAATTTATATATAACGCATACGCCACCAGTATGATGATAAGATTATTGCACAATTCATAGCACTTCCATTAAATTTTAAATGAAATTTGAAATCAACGAAAACACTTCTGTGGTCGTCATATTAGACATTTTCAATATTTCTAATTATTTTGAATCAATTCTATGGATTTGAAAAAATCTCGAAAACAAGACCTGGATTCAAGGTGTTCCTGGAACACTTTTTTCTTTGTTTAAAAATCGATATTTTATTTAAATAAAATTTGCTTAAATACGGTAAATATTAAGGGTTTATTATGGGGTATTTGTCAATACTTATTTGGTAAAAATTTTCTCCTCTATACCTGTTGCGCCCATTTGTCATCAAGCGTTCAAATACGACAAGCTTCCATGTAGGTCCCCTCGTTGCACTAAAATTTGTAGACACCATCTGCCGCAACACCCTCTACCATTCAATGAGTTTGAAAGGTATTCAATTCAACCACCGTAACCAAACCCAAAAAACTGTGTTTTTCATCTCCTCCTCGCCTTCTTCTTCTCCGTTTCTTTTCCAACGTATTTAACACAGTTATTGAAGCGTTTAAACGGTTTCTTCAGTTTTCTCATAGAGCAACTGAAGTAACTACAGACACTACCAAAATAATATCAATATCAGTGTGTGTATTTGCAAAATTTTCAATTGTTTTTAAAAGCGGGAAAACGAATCGGGGATGGTTGATTGTAAGTGCAGTGTTTTCGGAAAAGACTTGAGCATTTTTGTACATACACCCTACCATATGACGTGGGAGTATCCCTCGTTGTCACTTCGTTTGCAACACTTTGAAATTGTCATAGTAGACCTTGATGAAAATCTAAGACGATGTCAACTGGTATATATATCTAATCAATAAAACCAGAGAATTTAAATTTTTCCGGGCATATACCCTTGATCACTGAATAATCTATAGGGAGCATAATTCTTGTTGAAAGGTACATACGATTCGACCCGGCCCAACTTAACTCCGTATAAACGAGTATTTGTTTCCATTCAATTTCTTATTGTTTTCTTTTCCTCGTCGTCTTCTGCTGTTTTAAACCAAACCCAAGGCGAGACACCGTAACAATGAGGGAAGGCAAATTCAAACTTTAATGAAGTTAAAGTTACAGATATTATCTAAACGAATTCAACAGATGGTACGACGGTGTAGTACGTACATACATACACATTTATGTATGGGATATGTAGGTATGTACGAAAGTAGGGATATAAATTATTTTGGATAATATCGAAAAGTTTGACGTTTTGTTTTTGCCGCAGTCAATTGTTTAAAAGAGGAGTACTTTTGGATGACTTCCTTTGAAGTACTGCTGCCACTTTTTGTGAGTGGGGGAGTAGCGATGGTCACACCTTATGAAAAACTCTTCATTCGCTCGTTTTGGCTGGCGGATGTTTTGTGTCTCTGTTCCAGTCTGGGCTAGCAGGTGCCTGTTTTAAGTGCTTAGCGCAATTAATGGGAATATTCGTGAGACATTTGTGCTAACGAAATGTTGTTTGTGAACGCCTCGCCCACTGGTTAAGAGGATATGTAGGGGTATATCATTGACCACAGAAAAAAAGGCAGCTGGGTAATATTCTCTTAATGTATGATTATGATTATTCTCAAAATATGAAATTAAATTAAATATTCAACATCTTTAAATTTGGGATTCTCGGCAAAACGAATCAAAGAAAACAATTTTTTGAAAAATTTTGTGTTGATCATAAATCTACTACAGAGATAAGTACATTGAGTTAAATAGATGCGGGGGGTAAGCATGGAGTCTACTTGCCATTGGTGTAAGGGACTTAAATTTGATCTCTAATGGCCATTTTCGACAAACCGGGGAAACCGGTTTTTTCATGTCGGTTAACCGGTTTTTAAGTTACAAAACATTTGCATTTCGTGGATATATTCTACAATAAAAATACGCAAGAATATGTGAGAGTGGTGATTTGTTTACTAGCTGCGAATATAAACGGCACTAACCTCTTAATACCGCAGGTTTAAGATTTTCCCATAATATTGATTTGTGACGTTGAACCACGCAGGATATTAAATAAACATCGACGCATTGACTGCTTTTGCTATTTTTAATGGTAGTATTTGAATTCTCAAAAAAGTTTAAAAATCCGAAAACCGGTTTTTCAAAATTGTAAATTTTTGTACAAACCGAAAACCGGTTTCTCGAAGAGAGCCGGTTTTTGGCATTTGGCTAACTTTGCCATTCTGTTTGTAACATCTTGAAATATCGACCTAAGACCATGTGAAGTATATATATTCTTGATCGTCATAAAATTCTAAGAGGATCTCATGTCATTCTGTTAGTTACATCTTGAAATATCGACCTGAGACCCTATAAAGTATATATATTTTTGATCGTCATAAAATTCTTCGATCTAGCCATGTCCGTCTATCCGCCCGTCTGCTGAAAGCACGCTAGCATCTAAACGAAAGCAGCTAGGACGTCCAAATTTTCCATAGATGCGTCCTTTAGTCGTAGATCGGTTGGGATTGAAACTGGGCGAAATCGGCCCAAAGGGAAACAATATTCCCTCACAAGGACTAAAAATACCCACAATAACTCCTTATTTTTAAGAGTATTTAAGCATGATTTTTCAATATGTCTGCTTGTACTTACTTGATATTGCGTATGCGCATTCCCCCTATAACAAAAACGTGCACCATAAAGTGATTTTTATTCGTAGTGGGTGAAATGAGGCAAAAAGGGATAAAAATGGTACATATTAAACGACAACTGCTAGAAACACGAAATTCGGTGTGTACATTCCTCTAATTGTGTAATATAAAAGTATTTTTTTCCAAATTCGTACTTTTAAGGGATAAAATTGGAATAGAGGGATAAAAATGGTACCTTCCAAACGCCTACACCTGGAATAATGACATTTGGTGTATACATTCCTCTGATTGCATAGGCACGTAAAATAAACGGATTTTTCGAAATTCCTACTTTTAGGGTGTAAAATGGAAAAAGGGGATACAAATAGTACCAACCAAATGACCGCAGCTAGAGTCATGCAATTCGGAGTATACATTCCTCTGACTCAATAGACTCAAAAAATAAATGGTTTTTCCAAATTTTTACTTCCAAGGGATACAATGGGAACAGAGGGATACAAATGGCACCAACTAAACGGCTACAGCTAGAATGATGAAATTTGGTGTGACACGTAAAGTAAAGGTGTAGACACGTCAAATAAAGAGATGTTAGAAAGTCGTACTCTTAAGGGGGTAAAATGAAAAAAGGGATAAAAATGGTATCAACTAAATGGCGCCAGCTAGAATAATGAAATTTGGTGTGTACATGTCTCTAATGGTGTAGACACGTAAAATAAAGAGATTTTAAAAGTCGTACTCATAAGGTCTAAAATGGGAAAAGGGATAAAAATGGTACCAACCAAATGACCGTAGCTAGAATCATGGAATTCGGTGCATACATTCCTCTAACTGCAGAGACACGCAAAATAAAAGGAATTTTCCAAATTTGTACTTTTTACTTTTACGGCAAAAATTGGTTGATTCGGGAAGTTAGGTTATCTTGCCCTGTGTACCTCAGATAATAGATTTTCAAAATTTTTACTTTTCGAATTAAAATTGAATGGAAATACAACCAACTGTAGCACCCACTATCTACCAATATTTATGGTATTTAAGCTTTTTTGAAGATTTCTGTTTTATATTTATTTTTTTAAATTGACTTAAAGCATTATTTCGATATATATAGTATAATCTTATTGGTGGCCTTGCCTTATAAGCGTGGTTTGAAATAAAAAAATATTATATTTAATTATAAAACAAGTAAGGAAATGCTAAAGTCGGACGGGGCCGACAATATGATACACTCCATTTTCTATCTGAATACTATTCAACTCGGTAAAAAAGTGAAAGCGAGAAGAATTTTTGTATGTTTCCTAATCATATGATAATATGACCTGGTCCAATTTGTCAAATCGAATTTGTATCGTGGATATATCCAAATATGGAATAAAGTGACTGACGTTCACAATAAGTGCTTCCAGTTCAAATATAACGTGTTATGCTCACTTTCGGTGAAAATTCGTGGTTTCTGGGGAGGAAAAGTTCTATCCGTAAGCGAAAGTTATATATAAATCTGAACCGATCTGACCTATTTTTGCAATGGGCGTTTCTAGTTGAAATATAAGATATTTTGAAAGATTTGAAGAAGATGTATTAAAATATGTGGTTTATAGAGTGGAAAAAGTGAAATCGGGAGCGAAATTTGTATGGGAGCTTTATGTAAATCTGAACCGATCTAACACATTTTTACCACTGGAGTTTTTAGTTCAAATATAAGATATTTTGCAAAATCTGAAGACAATCTGATACAATATGTGGTTTCTAGAGCGGAAAAAGTCAAATCGGGATCGAAATTTGTATGGGAGCTACATATAAATCTGAACCGATCTAACACATTTTTAACACAGGAGTTTTTAGTTCAAATATAAAATAGTTTGCGAATTTTGAAGAAAATCTGTTGTAATATGTGATATATAAAGTGAAAAAAGTCAAATCGGGATCGAAATTCGTATTATTTTTTCAATATTTATACACTCCACGAGAGTATTATATCTTTGTGCATTTGTGTGTAACACCCAAAAGGAATGGGGATATACCCATTGTTAATTATACCGATCGACTTAGAATCACTTTTTGAATCGTTTGAGCAATGTCCGTCTGTCTGTCCATCTATTCTTGTAATCACGATACAGATCGCAATTGTAGCCAGAACCAAACGAAACTTTGCACAACGAAGTTTTTCGAGACAAGGACGAACGCTATTTAATTTGAAGAAAATCGGTTCAGATTTAGATATAGCCCCCATACTAATTTCACTTCCGATTTGACTTTTTTCACTCTAGATACCACATATTTTAACAGAAACAAAACATGTTATATTTCAACTAGAAACACCTGTGGTAAAAATGATTTATATATAGCTCCCATACAAATTTCGCTCCCGATATGACTTATTTCCGCTCTAGAGACCACATATTTCACTTGATTTGCTTCAAATTACCTTGCATTACCTTTAAATTCTACTAGAAACATCTTTGTTGAAAATGGATTAAATCGGTTCAGATTTAGATATAGCCTCCAAACAAATTTCGCTCCCGATTTGACTTTTTCCGCTCTAGAAACCACATATTGTATCAGATTGTCTTCAGATTTGGCAAAACATCTTATATTTCCACTAGAAACAACCATGGTGAATATATGTCAGATCGGTTCAGATTTTTATATAGCTCCCATACAAATTTCGCTCCCGATTTGACTTTTCCCCTCTAGAAACAGCATATTTTATCAGATCTTCTTAAAATCTATAAAATCTATGATATATTTGAACTGGAAGAACCTATTGTGTAAGTGGGTCACTTCATTCCATATTTGGATATAGCCCCAATACAAATATTTTTCTCGATTTGACAAATTGGGTCAGGTCATATTTGACTAGGAAGCATACAAAAATTCTTCCAGTTTTCACCTTTTTAACGAATTGAATTGTATTCGGTCAGAAAGTGGAGTGTGCCATATAGTCGGCCATGGCCGACTTTAGCCTTTCATTACTTGTTTTTGTTTGGCTATATTTAAAAACCAGTAAGGAAAGGCTAAAGTCGGGCGGGGCCGACTATATGATACACTCCATTTTCTATCAGAATACAATTCAATTCGGAAAAAAGTGAAAACGGGAAGAATTTTTGTATGTTTCCTAATCATAGGCTAATATGTTCTGGTTCAATTTGTCAAATCGAAAAGAATATTTGTATCACGGCTATATCCAAACATGGAATGAAGTGACCCATTTCACAATAGGTTCTTCCAGTTCTCAATTTTAAGTAATACGTGGTTTCTGGGGCGGAAAAATCAAGTCGGGAGCGAAATTTTTATAGGAGCTATATATAAATCTGAACCGATCTGACTCATTTTCATCCTGGGTGTTTCTCATGCAAATATAAGATATTTTGCCAAATTTGAAGAAAAACTGTTAAAATATGTGGTTTCTGGAGCGGAAAACTCAAATCGGGAGTGAAATTCGTATATGGGCTATATCTAAATCTGAACCGATCTGGCTCATTTGGTCTGTTTCATGGGTGTTTCTTGTTTAAATAGAAGATGTTTTGCCAATTTTGAAGAAGATCTGTTAAAATATGTGGTTTCTACAGCAGAAAAAGTCAAATAGGGAGTGAAATTCGTATGGGGGCTATATCTACATCTGAACCGATCTGACCAATTTTCACCATAGGTGTTTCTAGTTGAAATGTAAGATGTTTTGCCAAGTTTGAGGAAAATCTGTTTTAATATGTGGTATCTAGCGGGAAAAGAGTCAAATCGGGAGTGAAATTCGTATGGGGGCTATATCTAAATCTGAACCGATCTGGCTAATTTTTACCGTGGGTGTTTCTAGTTGAAATATAAGATGTTTTGCCAATTTTGAAGCACATCTGTTAAAACATGTGGTTTCTACAGCAGAAAAAGTCAAATCGGGAGTGAAATTCGTATGGGGACTATATCTAAATCTGAACCGATCTGGCTAATTTTCACCGTGGGTGTTTCTAGTTGAAATATAAGATGTTTTACCAATTTTGAAGCACATGTGTTAAAATATGTGGTTTCTACAGCAGAAAAAGTCAAATCGGGAGTGAAATTCGTATGGGGGCTATATCTAAATCTGAACCGATCTGACCAATTTTCACCATAGGTGTTTCTAGTTGAAATGTAAGATGTTTTGCCAAGTTTGAGGAAAATCTGTTTTAATATGTGGTATCTAGCGGGAAAAGAGTCAAATCGAGAGTGAAATTCGTATGGGGGCTATATCTAAATCTGAACCGATCTTGCTCATTTTCACCGTGGGTGTTTCTAGTTGAAATATAAGATGTTTTACCAATTTTGAAGCACATCTGTTAAAATATGTGGTTACTACAGCAGAAAAAGTCAAATCGGGAATGAAATTCGTATGGCGGCTATATCTAAATCTGAACCGATCTGACCAATTTTCACAATAGGTGTTTCCAGTTGAAATGTAAGATGTTTTGCCAAGTTTGAGGAAAATCAGTTTTAATATGTGGTATCTAGCGTGAAAAGAGTCAAATCGGGAGTGAAATTCGTAAGGGGCTATATCCAAATCTGAACCGATTTTCTTCAAATTAAATAGCGTTCGTCCTTATCCCGAAAAACTTTGTTGTGCAAAGTTTCATTTGGTTCTGGCTACAATTGCGGCCTGTACTTTGATTACAAGAATAGATGGACAGACGGACGGACGGACGGACGGACATTGTTAAATCGATTCAAAAGTGATTCTAAGTCGATCGGTATAATTAACAATGGGTCTATCTCGCTTCCTTTTGGGTGTTACAAAAAAATGCACAAATACATAATACTCTCCTGTAATGTTACTGCACTTCTACGAAAATCGAAAGCCTCTGTGGAATGTAATCCATGTTGTTGTATCTCAATTGGGGTAATGCCGCCTGGACCAGCTTGTTTGAAATGATTTAAAACTATTTAATGGCCACAACAGTGTAGCATACGTTGTAAGATCTATCATAAGATGCGAATCCATGTGAGGCGAATCTGAAGTCCCAGGAAATTCTGTTCTATTTCTCATCCGATCTTCATAATGCTCGTGATTTCGGCATAGAGTTGCCTTTTCTAGGTGTGGGCTTCCTCTTCATTGGCTACCTTTTCCTGTTTGTGGGCAATTTAGTGTTTGGTTCAATACCTTGTTTGGCTAATTGATACATCGTATTGTACAATGTACATATTGCCTAGACTAAATGTATATGAAACTATTTGCAAAAGTTAAGTTAAATTGATGATTAGTATCTTATTATCAATGTACATTAGAATGGGTCAGGGAAGAAAGTTGCTGTCATTGACATTGCGACAAGTGGTAATCTTCAGCTGTTGATCCGAATTGTTCGTAAACTTGACTATATTCAATGCGACATACGTTGTGACCTAGCTCGAAATATCGTCAGAGAATTCAAGAATTTATAATAATTTTTAAAATTCTATTATAAATTCTAAGACAATTTTTATATTAATTTTGTAATTTAAAAGTTCGATTCGTTTTAAAAAGTAGTAGTGGCATTTTGAGTCAAACCGCTTTTTCTTAATTAGCATCTGGTGTTAGTATTTAATTCCGCATTGCCAAATTATTAATAAGGCCAATACCACGACTGTGATAATGACATCTTAATTCCATCCAAATCGCTGTGTTAATCGCTGCATACTTGCCAACATTTCTCTCTCTCCCTATCTATCTATATATCTGTGTAGTGATACTATAACGATATTGGAAAGCAAATCTAATAAAAAGCCATACTTGATATATTTCCAGATAACAACAATTAAAGACGCCAATGAACGGACATTAGCCACACAACGCCAAGGATACGGGACAGGGGGACAATCAATGATTGTAATAATCTGCAGCAACAACAGCAGCGGCAGCAGCAGCAATTGAAAACATAAGGCAGGCATCTCCCCAACCAATATCACCAACACAAGGGCAGCTGTCTTTAGGCCTGGCCAACAGGCTAGAGAAGTGGAATTAAAGGTCAAGACGACGACAACGGCAATAGTTGACAATAATGACCAATAAGACCTTCTGTCACGGCAATAATGTGAACAACAATAATCAGAGCAAAGCATCGCATTCATTATTATCGTCAGCGAATAAGGCAGCAACAGCAGCAGCGGCATCTTCAACGCAATCATCATCAGCACTGTCAAATAGCAACAACAGCAACACCAATAATACATCAAATACAGCTCAAGCCAATAATAGCAACAACAGCAGCAACACTAAACCATGTTCCGGAGGTGGCAACAATGATGGCAGCGTGGACAGGGAGGCCAATGTCGGGGGTGGTGGTGCTTGTGCTGGCATCATCAAAGCATATGCCCATGGCATATGGTATCAGGAGTATGATACAATTGACAACAGTGTCCAGCAACATATACAACTATTGCAACAACAACGACAACGATTTTACAGCAACAATGTAGGAACAACAATGTCGCCGTATGAACTGGATGACAGTGGAAATGTGTTACGTCCGAATAATGATGATGAGATGAAGAATAGCAAACGCCAACAGCAACAACAACGATGGCACAAAGGACTAAAGGATAACAGCGACAGCAACAACAATAATGCCAATTCCAACAACTGTGATATTGTTGTCGTTGACATAGAGGATGAACAATTGTATGATGAATCCGATCATTCGCCACCACCAGCGCCACTCACGAATCGAATAACCTTATCGCAGTATCCCATAAATGCATCATCGGTCCGAAATTGCAGACAAGCGCATCTGAAAGAAAACATTACCAGCAGCAATCACCATGAGAATGTTGGACATGTCCTCAGTGCCAACGATAATGTTGCCAACGATGACGATGACGACGACGGCGATGATGATTCATTGGCCTCCATGGAAACGCTTTCAGACAATGTCTCGATATGGATTGACGGCGAAAAGCATTGGATCGCCGGTGTTGATGCACAGACGACATGTGCTGATCTTATCTGGGCACTGCTCAATTATCAAAATGGACATCCTGAACACACGTTAAATGCGAACGATGACAGCAAAGTGGTGGATGCCAGCACAGCCGGCAAAGAGCAGCAGCAACAGCAACCGTTTAGATGGCACAATAAGGACATCCAGACACAGAGCTCTATCAACAGCAATAAGACAAGTGGGAGCGCCAGTGCCAGTACCAACTCCCACACAACCACCGTTACCACCTCCACGGGCAATATCAATCAATCAATGCCAAAAAATACCAAAGAAGAAGAAAATTGTAAAATAACACAAAACTCATCAAGACTTACACCGCCGATGCCACTACACACTGCCACAGCAACATCAACAGGGACCGGAACTAATGCTACAGTGTTGCCATGCGGCCCGGTTACAACTTTCCCATTTCCGCCTGGCATCACAACAGCCGCTCAGCTGGCTATGGAGTATGTTATCGTTAAACAGTATCATCACTGCGAGGAGTATCTGGATGGCAGCACCAAAGTTTTTGATGTACTACCGCCACGCAATAGTCAGCACAAGAAGGAGGTAAGTGTGATCAGGAGCAATGGAATCCTGCAAATATAGAGAATAACACAAAGCAAAAATTACTTTTTGGGTGCATTAAGACATACTGATTCATAAAATCGACTCAACATTTTTATGAATACATTTTTTAAATATTTTTTACCAAAATTCCAATTTTCGCCGTAGGTAACTTTAATATTTTGGAAATAAATAAATAAGGATGCAACTAATGTTATTTTAGCGAATTAAAATATTGAATTTCTTACTAATGTTCAAACACTTGCTTTTGTGAAAACCAGACATTTATTTTCCGGATTCATGTTACCTTTCAATTGAAAGATCATTTTTAAATTCAGAGTCATATATAAAAATTTAGAAAATTAATATGAACAAATAAGGAAAGGCTAAATTCAGGCGGGGCCGACTATACGATAGCCTCCACTTTCCCATTTACAATTCAATTCAGTGAAAAACTGAAATCTGGAAGGATTTTTGTATGGGTCACACGCATATCATGGATCGATGTGACCTACTTTCACCATATGAGTTTCTAGTTGAAATATAGTGTATTCTTCAGGAAAAAATTAAATCGGGAAGGACATTTGTATTGGGGCTATACATGTTTATAGGTGAAATATAATATATTGTGTCAACTTTGACCAAAATCGGATAAGCTTTATGGTTTCTAGAGCGAAGAAAATCAAGTCGAATTTAAAGAGTATGTTTTTTTATTTATATTTTTTCAAAATATACAATGAAATTTATTTTTTAAAGATCCACGTTTCATTTTTTCGATTTTTTCTCAGCTACATCTGGTTCTAAAATTCTGAAAAATCGGAGATGTTAGCAGAAATGTAGATAAACTCGAGTGGAGAAATAATATAAAAGCTAAAAACACTGGAGTACTACTGCATTTCTATCTATATCTCAGAAACTATTGAAAAGCCCATTATGCAATTTTTAGATGGGGGTATACAGGATAAGGTCTTTAAAGTATATATAAGAGTAATTCTAGCCATGTAAGCTCGCAAGCATTTAAACCTGAGGATCTAGGTCGTCCAAATTTTGCAAGAATACGTCTAGTAGTTGTAGATCTATTGGGATTTTCAAAATAAACCATTAAGGAAAGGCTAAAGTCGGGCGAGGCCGACTCTATGATACACTCCACTTTCAATCCGAATACAATTCAATTCGGTGAAAAAGTGAAAACGGGAAGGTTTTTTGTATCCTGTAAATGTATGTGTTTGACAAAAAATTTTATATCGGAAAGGACATTTGTATGAGGATATATTGAAACCTGGAACGAAATAGGTGAAATAGAAAATGTATAGTTTGGCCAAAATCGGTTAAACTTATGGGAGCAACATTTGAATTTGGGCTATATTTAAATCTGAACCGATCTTACCCACTTTCACCATAGTTTTGATTAGTTAGATTATAAGATGTTGTGCGAAATTTAAAGAAAATCGAGCACAATATGTGGCTTTTAAAGATGCAAAAGTCAAATCGGGAGCGTCATTTGTATGGGGGCTATAACTAAATCTGAACCGATCTTACCCATTTTCTGCATAGTGTTTCTAGTTGGATTATAAGATGTTGTCCCAAATTTAAAGAAAATCGGGTATGGTTTTTAGAGCGCAAAATTCAAATCGGGCGCGACATTTGTATGGGGCCTATATCTAAATCTGAACCGATCTAGCCCGCTTTAGCCACAGAAGTTTCTAGATAGATTATAAGATGTTGTTCCAAATTTAAAGAAAATCGATGAGAATATGTGGCATTTAAAGCGGAAAAAGTCAAATGGGAGCGACATTTATATGGGGGCTATATCTAAATCTGAACCGATCTTACCCAATTTCTGCATAGGTGTTTCTAGTAAGATTATAAGATGTTGTGCCAAATTTAAAGAAAATCGAGTACAATATGTGGTTTCTACAGAGGAAAATGTCAAATCGGGAACGACATTTGTATGGGGGCTATATCTAAATCTGAACCGATTTGACCTATTTTCACCATAGATGTTCTTAGTTTAAATATAAGATGTTTTGCCAAATCTGAAGACAATCTGATACAATATGTGGTTTCTAGAGCGGAAAAAGTCAAATCGGGAGCGAAATTTGTATGGGAGCTATATATAAATCTGAACCGATCTGACCGATATTCACCATGGGTGTTTCTAGTGTAAATATAAGATGTTTTACCAAATCTGAAGACAATCGGGTACAATATATGGTTTCTAGAGCGGAAAAAGTCAAATCGGGAGCGAAATTTGTATGGGAGCTATATATAAATCTGAACCGATCTAACCGATATTCACCATGGGTGTTTCTAGTGGGAATATAAGATGTTTTACTAAATCTGAAGACAATCTGATACAATATGTGGTCTCTAGAGAGGAAAATGTCAAATCGGGAGCGAAATTTGTATGGGAGCTATATATAAATCTGAACCGATCTAACACATTTTTACCACAGGTGGGTCTAGTTACAATATAAGATGTTTTACCAATTTTAAAGAAAATCTGTTGTAATATGTGGTATCTAGAGTGAAAAGAGTCAAATCGGGAGTGAAATTCGTATATAGCCCCGAAATCGAAATCTGAACCGATTTTCTTCAAATTAAATAGCGTTCGTCCTTATCCCGAAAAACATCGTTGTGCAAAGTTTCATTTGGTTCTTTCTACAATTGCGACCTGTATCGTGATTACAAGAATAGATGGACGGACAGACAGACAGACGGACATTGCTAAATCGACTCAGAAAGTGATTCTAAGACGATCGGTATAATTAACAATGGGTCTATCTCGTTTCCCTTTGGGTGTTACAAACAAATGCACAAAGACATAATACTCTCGTGGAGTGTATAAAAATGGAATAGAAATAGAAGCAAATAATCAGCTGTAGTTGGTAGGAAATTCTATGAGCAAGATCCTCTGACTGATTGGACGGTTGGAATTGAAAATGGTCGAAATCGGTTAATAGTGAAAAAATTCTCCCCAATGAAAATACCGGCAATAATCTATAATATTGACGGTATTTAAGAAAACTTTTTGAAGATTTCTGCATTTTTGAATATATAGTAAAGAACTATCACGCCACTATCATGAATTTTACATTTTTGTAGCCTCGCCCTATTTTGAATTAGTAATTATAATAATGAGACATCACAATTTATTTAACAAATATTGGGAAAAAACAATTAAAAATGGCCTGGCCGAACTTTAAATAACCTCCACCATGGATTTCATTCCACAGAGGCTGTAGATTTTCGTAGAAGGAAAATGTTACATTTTTAATATAGCCAAACCAAAACAAATAAAAATAATGAAATGAAATTTATAGTATAAACATCGAAATAATACTTCAGGTTAATTCAAAAGGTAAATAAAAGGCAGCAAGTCAAACAAGCTTAAAAATCTAAATATTGGGGGATAGTGAGTTCATTCCATCCTATTTTAATTCAAAAAGTATAAATTTTGAAAATCCCTTATCTCCCACGTACACAGTGTAAGATTACCGAACATAATTTACCCATTTTTGTCGTAAAAGCAACAAAATTAAGTATGAATTTGGAAAAATCTTTTTAGTTTGCGTGTCAAGAATGTATGTACCGAATTCCACGATTCTAGATGCGGTAATTTGGGTGGTCAAATTTGTATCCCCTTTTGCCCATTTTACCCCTTAAAAGTACGACATTCGAAAATCACTTTATTTTACGTGTCTACGCAATTAGAGGGTTGAACACACCAAATTTCTTCATTCCAGCTGCAGCCGTTTAGTTGGTACCATTTTTATCCCTCTATTCCCATGTATTTTTTATACCCTCCACCTCCAGGATGGGGGTATACTAACTTTGTCATTCCGTTTGTAACACCTTGAAATATTGACCTGAGACCCTATAAAGTATATATATTCTTGATCGTCATAAAATTCTAAGACGATCTAGCCATGTCCGTCCGTCCGTCCGTCCGTCCGTCTGTCCGTCTGTCCGTCTGTTGAAAGCACGCTAGCATCTAAACGAAAGGAGCTAGGACGTCCAAATTTTCCATAAATGCGTCTTATAGTCGTAGATCGGTTGGGATTGAAACGGGGCGAAATCGGCCCAAAGGGAAAAATTTTTCCCTCACAAGGACTAAAAATACCCTTAATAATCCCTACTATTTTAGCGTATTTAAGCATGTTTTTTGAATATGTCTGTTTATATTTGCTTGATATTTGGTATGCGTATTACCCTTATAGCAAAAAACTGCACAATAAAGTGATTCTTATTTGTAGGGGGTGAAATGGGGCAAAAAAGGGATAAAAATGGTACACATTAAACGACAACAGCTAGAAACACAAAATTCGGCGTGTACATTCCTCTAATTGAGTAGATACATGATATAAAAGTATTTTTTTCATATTCGTACTTTTAAGGGGTAAAATGGGAAAAGAGGGATAAAAATGGTACCAACATAACGGCTGTACCTAGAATAATGAAATTCGGTGTATACATTCCTCTGATTGCATAGACAAGTAAAATACACGGATTTTTTAAAATTCGTACTTTTTGGGGTTAATATGAAAAAAGGGGATAAAAATAGTACCAATCAAATAACGGCAGCTAGAGTGATGAAATCCGGAATATACATTCCTCTGACTGTGTACACACGGAAAATAAACCGATTTTTCGAAATTCGTATTTTTTGGGGACAAAATAGAAAAAGGGGATAAAAATAGTACCAACCAAATGACCGCAGCTAGAGTCATGAAATTCGAAGTATACATTCCTTTGACTACGTAGACATCACTGTGTATACACGGAAAATAAACGGATTTTTCGAAATTCGTACTTTTTGGGGACAAAATAGAAAAAGGGGATAAAAATAGTACCAACCAAATGACCGCAGCTAGAGTCATGAAATTCGGAGTATACATTCCTTTGACTACGTAGACATGAAAAATAAAAGGTTTTTTCCAAATTCGTACTTTCAAGGGATACAATGGGTACGGAAGGATAAAAATGGTACCAACCAAACGGCTACACCTGGAATAATGAAATTCGGTGTAAGCATTCCTCTGATTGCGTAGACACTTAAAATAAACAGGTTTTTCGATCAGCTAGAGTCATGGAATTCTGAGTATACATTCCTCTGACTGCGTAGACACTGAAAATAGACGAATTTTTCGAAATTCGTACATTTTGGGGTTAAAATTGAAAAAGGGGATATAAATAGTACCAACCAAGTGACCGCAGCTAGAGTCATGCAATTCGGAGTATACATTCCTCTGATTGAGTAGGAATCGGAAAATAAACGAATTTTTCGGAATTCGTACTTTCAAGGGATAAAAATAGTACCAACTAAATGACTACAGCTAGAATGATGAAATTCTAATTGCGTAGAAACGTCGAGGGGGTAAAAATAGTACCAACCACATGGTCGCAGGTGGAATTATGGAATTCGGTGTATACATTAATCTGCCTGCATAGACACGCAAAATAAAAAGTTTTTTTTCCAAATTTGTACCTTTTCTATTATGGCAAAAATTGGTTGAATCATGAAGTTAGGTTATTTTGCACTATGTTCGTCTGATAATGGATTTTTTGGTACTTTTGGAATTAAAATAGAATGGAAATACAACCAACTGTAGCACCCACTATCTACCAATATTTGTGGTATTTAAGCTTTTTGAAAATATAAATATAAGAATATTTATTTTTTGATTTGAAATAAATAATGGTTTGAAATAATTAAAATATTATATTTATTTATTTGCCTATATTAAAAAATTATATTTTCTTGTAATATTACTGCACTTCTACGAAAACCGACAAACTCTGTGGAATGCAATCCATGGTGGAGGGTATATAAAGTTTGGCCCGGCCGAACTTAACGCCGTTTTTACTTGTTTATTCTATCATATTCCATGCGAATGTAGCTTCTATAGAAGCATTGCCATATATCAAATTCCACGGTGTTCCGATCATCCGTATAGAAGTTATAACACCTTTAAATTTGCGTAGTTTTGGATGATTTGTGTGGGAGGTACAGGAAGGAGCGTGTCAAACCCAGCCATATTTAGTACAACTGGAGTGATTATAAAAACATTGTCAAATACCAAAATATAGCTGATTCTGAGTATCCGTGTAGATGTTACATTAGTTTTAATTTATCATAGGAATATGGGTCATTTGCGTCGGAGGTACCTGAAGGGGCTTGGAAATTGCGCCCATCTTCGTACTTAAACTAAGACATGGCTCAAACAACTTAAAAAGTCGTGAAACGGATTTGGTCCAAACATACTTAGGGTCTTAAGTGACTCCTTCAATGCGTTACAATTTTTTCTGTCCCAAATGATCTTGGGAGCTTTTGGTTTTTTAACAGAATTCAAAAATGTCTACTAGAACAAAAGTTATTGAATTTTTGCCGATGGATTTTGATTCTGAATCACTGTACTTCGTAGCTCCTTTAATATAGATGCTAGCGTGCTCTCAACAGACGGACGGACGGACAGACATGACCAGGTCATCGTAGAATTTTATGACGATCAAGAATACATATACTTTATGGGGTCTCAGGTCGATATTTCATGGTGTTGCAAACGGTATGATAAACTTAGTATATACCCATCCTGGAGGTGGAGGGTATAAAAATCATAATATTTGATTGCAGTTATACTCCTACATAGTGGAGAGTATATAACACTTTTAATTGCATTTTAATTTTTTGCGCTAAAAACTAACAATTATCTCAATGCGATGACTGGTTTAGTAAACCCCATGTTGTAAAATATGGAAAACTTCAACGATAAACGGTTGCAGTAGTTTTCAATATTTTAAAAAAATTGTCTAACATAATATCGTGCAATACCAAAGACGTTCACCAAATTTCAGTAAAATCCCAAGACCTTCGAAAAATTCCCAAGACCTTCGAAAAATTCCTTGTTAAATAATTTAATTAATATAGAATATATATGACACTATTTCGATACATGAATATTTTCCAAAATTTAGCAAAGTTGTTGCCGGGTACTTATATTTGCAAAATTTTGTTGATTTTATATGCACATAAAAAAATTTTTTTTGGTCTCGGACACAAATTCTTTTATTATACCCTACACCACTTCGTGGACTATGGTATTATAAGTTAGTTTTCCGCCAAATGTTTGTAACACCAAAAAATAATCGAGCCACATTTAAGAATACGGATCGGCTTAGAAACACCAGATGAATCGATTTACCGATGTCTGTCTGACCGTCCGTCTGCTGTCCATCTATTCGTGTTCGCACTCTACAGGTCGCAATTGCTGTCCGATTATCATGAAATTTGGCAGAATTTACTTTTTTGGCCAAGGACGATCGGTATTGAGTTTGGAGGAAATCGGTTCTGATTTAGATTGACTTGTTCCGCCCTATAAAGCACATGTAGTACCCGATTTTTTTCAAATTTTGCATAACACCTTATAATCTAACTAGAAATGCCTGTGACGAAAGCGGGTTAGATCGGTTCAGATTTAGATATAGTCCCCATGCAAATGTCGCTCCCGATTTGACTTTTTCCGCTCTAGAAACCACATACTGTTTCCGATTTTATTTAAATTTTGCACAGCATCTCATACAAATGTTGCTCCCGAATGTTTAACCGATTTTGGCCAAACTTTATATATTATATTTCACCAATAAACATACATGGAGAAAGCGGGTCACATCGTTCCAGGTTTCAATTTTTTGTCAAACACATATATTTACAGGATAAAAAATCCTTCCCGATTTCACTATTTTTCTGAATTGAATTGTAATGAGATAGAAAGTGGAGTGTATCATATAGTCGGCTCCGTCCGACTTTAGCCTTTCCTTACTTGTTTGGGAGATGCCCATATGTCCATACGTTGGTAGAACCCAAATGAGGCCCCATTTTGCTCTATTACAGCTCTAGAAACTACATCTTACATGGGATCTTCATCAAATTTTGCAGATCAAAATAGGAATACCTACCGTGAATAAGAAATATATAGGCGCATGTTTTGACACAGGCCGCATGTTTTGACAAGTGCTGTTATAGGCCACCTTCAAATGTCCGTCCGATTCATCCTATTACCTCTGTATAATCTGTATCATCACCTCTGTATAATCTGTATCATTCGATCTTGATCAATTTTTCCAGATCATGTTATATTTACTTTACTGGGAATATCTGCTGGAAATTTGGATCAATTACTTTATTATTTACCATATTCATTAAATTTGACTAAAGATGAATTTATAGTAACTGCATAATTTATATGAACTACATCAAATTGCTCCCATTAAATACCTGGGTCTAGTAATCAAAGCGAGGTATATACGCAGGGAGTGGTGTAGGGTATTATATAGTCGGCCCCGACCGACTTTAGCCTTTCCTTACTCATTTTTTGTTGCATAGTGTAAGCGATAGAATCTGAATAATTGAATAATCTGACTAATTGTTTAAAAAAGTTCTTAAAGCCAAAGTAAAACATTAGACATTAAAACAAAGAATCTGTTCGCACTTGTAGCGGAAGTTAAGTTGATGTAGCCATAAATCAATAACCACTGACAGAGTTCTTATCAGACCATGGTGGATGGTTGTTGGTGTAAATGTGCCATCAAGGAGATTATGCGGACGATGATGTTCGATTATCTAAAGGATATGACAGTTTTCAATTAAGTTGTTACTTGCAGACCCTGAAGTGTTATGCTGGATGTGATTTTATGTTTATCTGTATTTATTAGAAACAGCAAATCGATGCAGTGTCAAGGATGTTGTAAGGAGTTATGACCACACAAACACAGAGATGAAAAATAAATATTTAATATGAAAATCATTTCTATTGGGATCAGAAAATATTTCACATTTATAGTTCTCACAATTATTACGATTATTTCCGTTTCCTGTTTAGTAAACTTGATTTGTGAGACCTGTGTACCTAGCAGTTTGCCCTCTGCCTTCTTAACCTGGCTTATGCGGTTCACACAGAACAGAAGTATCATAATTTTCATACTTATCATTGCCTGTATTATATATCGACGTGGCTTGTGGTGTTTCTTTAATGGAAATTAATTTCAAAATTTCCCCATCTCCTGTCATTTGGTGGTCGTACCACTGTGTTCCATGATTGGAATACGCATGCATGTGGGTCATTAAAAAGGTTACCTGATGGAATGATGCGGTTCCCTACTGACAGGTCTCATCCAATAAGTAACTTTGTTGTTGTTTGACGAGACTTAAGTAACTGAAGACAGGTCACGCAAACTATTTAAATCAGTTTTTTCTACTCCTTCTCTCTCCTCTCACACATACTCCATATGGTAATCTCTTAAGAAAGGAAAGTAAATGAAAGGAATGATGGTGATGATGATGATGAAGGATGACTCACACAGTGGGTCAAAATGGAAGTGATTGGATATCTTTTAAACTAAGGAACCTAAACAAAGTAACAACGGAATTTGTGGGATAAAAATTGTTCTTTATCCTCTAAAAATCCTTTAAGAAATCAAAGGAAATTTCACATTGAATTTTAAGAACCTGAAAAATAATTTTTTCCATTTTTTTTTCTGAGTCTACAAGCACAGTGTGCGACTGTCCAAGGAACAGATATAAGAAAAAACATATTTTTTAAGTAATTGTTTCAATTATTGCACTTTGCTTAACAATTTTAATGTCTTCGGCCACATAATGACCACCTTTTTTGCTAAAACAAAAACGAAAGCAAAACCGAAAAAATGAACACATAAATATTTTGGAAGTGTTGTTTCTGTTTCCCTGCGGTGGGGACTGACGTCGAGAGCAATTATGCCATGATTACATTGAACCAAAGGATGGAGGGCAAAGGCAATAAATTTGGACAAGTCACGCAAAAGTTGGTGTTCCTTAAGACTTTTTTGTTTGACTTAAGGATAAGGAGCGAGCGAAAGAGAGAGAGTGAGTGAGAGGAAGACAAAGCGAGAGATAATTTCTCCAATAATTTTGAAAAATTATAAGTGACCAGAAGTAAATTCGCTGCTTAACTTAGTAAACAATTTATGTTTTTCTTCTTTTCTTTTTTCTTTTCTTTTATTCATTACGCCCGCAGTGTGAACTGCTGTTGCGGCGTTTAGGTCCAGCACCGATGTCCGTCTATGCCAACAACAATACAACGACGCCGCAGTTGTCATCATTAATCTCCACGGACAAGGACAGCGGCATGGGCAGTCCGGTGGGCAGTGCACGAAGTGCTAAATTTCGTCGCCGCAAACATAAATCATCACAGTGGTTGGCCCAGGCTAATACACTGCATCCAAAATTGTCCCGCTGCACGGCCACGGCCAATGAGCGCCTGCTCAAGATTATTCTGACACAGGATGAGACAATTCAACGGCAATTGTCGCTGCTACGGTAGGTCTTTATTGAATTATATCTACACACAATGGACAAACAACAGTCATCAGCGACGACATCATCATCAACCGCAGCCGCAGCTACAGCCTCAGCAACATGGCCAAAATTAAGAAACTCTCACTCATGCCTTGCACTACTCTTTCATTGGCACGTCTTGATCTCTGGGTTAGGTGGGAGGGAGTGCATGATGTGATAGCTTCATTATTGTCAAACTCTCAGAGGATACCCCGCCCAGTATTAGCTGAGCAGCTCAGAGTGGTTACTGTAGCCCTTGGTAATGATGTTGACTACACCAGGGCTGATGATGATGATGTGGGTGTTTTTGCTGAGCAGTTTCACGTTAATTCAGCGCAAGCAATCGAGATCGGCTAACGACTAAAACTTATGGCGTACTTAGTTCTGTTTTAAAATGATAGCCACAATAATTCGGATCGGATGAAATCCTTTGGGAATCGTTCATATTTTGAAAATACCTCTTAAATCTTGTGTTCTCTCCGAAGTCGTTAAGATATGGTATCCCTATAAAAAGAAATATCAAATTTAGCAGATGGTAGTTTTCAAAAGAAATCTAAAAAACTACTTTTTTAAGAGAAATTAAATAAAGGGTGATTTTTTAAAAGCTATAGGAAAGTTTTTCAAAAAAAAAAACACATAAAATTCAAAAAAAAATGCATGAATTCTTTATTTGAATCGATAGGACGGTCCATATAATTTAATGTTTGAAGATTATTCCATGCAAATGTTGACCTTGACTGCGCCTCAAATGGTCCATCCGCTTAGTCCAATTTTTGCATTTCCACGTTTTTGAGTAACAGAGGCCCAATTGCTGCGAACGGCGACGAATCGATAATTGATGGCCATCATTAACATTGGCCGATACAGCTGCGATATTTTCTTCAGTTCGCACTCTACGTAAGCGTGTTGGTGGTTTAATGTCCAACAATGTAAATTTGGTGCGAAATTTAGTCACAATAGCCCGAATAGCCGCTTCAGTGGGTCGATTAAACAACTGAAGCGCGCGATGAACTTTCTTAACAGAGCACGCATTTTGATAATAAAATTCAATAATTTGCATGAGTTGTTCGTTTGTAAGATGATTCATGGATAAATTATAGACCAAACTGAAGATGCTGTTTAAACCAGTGTTGCCAAAAATATAATAGCTAAAAAATCAACCTTTATATAGGGTGTTTTTTTATTGAGGTATAGAACTTCGAATTGAAATAAAACACAAGAAAATCGTTTTAATGTCCATCAATTTGGCTTTATTGGAAGGATAATTTTATGCCATTAATGTTTAAATATGATTTCGGGCATGTGGCCGCCGCGGCTGGCTCGAATATAGCCAATTCTACAGGTCCAATTTTCAACCACTTTCTCCAATTGCTGTGCACGGTGGCGAATCTATTCATTCGGGTCCTCTTCAACACTTTGCTCTACAGCGGCAATTGTTTCTTCGGTGCGCACTGTTCGACGTCTCTGCGGATGCGTATTATCAAATAGAGTAAACGTAGTGCGAAAACGATCTATGGTTAACCGAATTAATTGCTCTGATGGACGATTATGTCGACCATAAAATGGTGAACTTCGCGAACTGAACCATTACTTTCAAAATAAATTTGCACGATTTGCAAGCGTTGTTCTTTTGTCAACCTGTTCATGATGAAATGGCAAACCAAACTAAATATTAATCACTTGACAGCTGACAAAATGGCCGCCAGTTAAAAAAGTGATGCCAACTTAAAGTTCTATACCCCAATAAAAAACACCCTTTATATATACATATATATTGATTTTGATATATTTTGATATTTCCCGACTGTGCTAAGTTTTCGTTTTGATTTTTTTAATATATCGTTCTTTATTCGATAAAAATAGGGAAAAAATAGAAAATGTCAGGGGTGATTGATATTTGGTAACTTTTGCCATATCCAAAATGTGTTTAAAACTGGCTCGTGAATATTCATTGATGTCTAAACAACAAGAGAATCACATGGAAATGTGAGCTACTAAGAACTCCAAATAATTCAAAGAAGAAAATCTTTAAACCCGATAACACCCCAGAGGAGAATACGGCAACGCCTATACCTTTACTCTTCGGAGTGTACCAAATAGGTTAAAAGGAAAATGAAAAAACGACCAGATGTCATTAAAAAATGGGTGATTTTTGGCGTTTTGGGCGACCTAACAAAACCTTGCAAAATTTTCAGAATTTTCATTGTCATATCTCAGGAATGCGAATTGATAGAACATTTCTGATTCAACGTACTGAAATCATTCGAAATTGAGTTCAGTTATTTTTGGTTCTTGGTTATTTTGGAGCTTGAGGGTTGAGATCTGCCTCATAAAATTCCACTATATATTTCTGACAATTAGAATTCTCTCAGATATTAAAATACAACATTCCTTTCATTTATAAAAACTCAGACCAGCAGGACAATAAGGTTATTTTACGAAAATGATTTAGTCAATATGCCATTTTACTTCTAATTTCCATTCCAATACCTGGACAATCGTTCGATGGCGCACATGTTATGTCAAAAATATATTATGGGTCTATAGCCTCTTTCAAAAAAATCCTACTACGTCAATGGTGAAAGGGGATACAAATTGTACCAAATAATATACATCGTTCCCAACAAGTAAAGTAATACGAAATCGATTCGAAATCGTATCGTCTAGAGAAAAATAATATTGCGGCAACAATCATATTCGTATTGCGGAGGTTCCCTCAATTGGAGAAGTTTGTGCGGCCAGGGCGATACGCCTACGCAATATGAAAACAAAACATCCATATGATATATCGGCGATATTTTCAGATTATCACCCGGAAGAAATCTGCATGATATCGCCACAATATTACCTGGAAGATAAAAACGAGATATCGCCAGATAACCACCTAGAAGACAAAAATGCAATTTTCCATATTTTTCATGTTTTCATATTTCATGTTTCGAAATTAAAAATCATTTAACTTCAACTTGCAGCTTCCAGTTTATTTATAGCGTGCTAGTTCATTTTACAATGCACCAATAAAATGTGAAAAGATACACGGATTTCCAATAACACAGATATTTTATAAAATCTCTCACAAATTTATAATAACATTCTTACGAAATATGACAACAAAATCAATATCGCCAATATTTCCTCAAAATGATACAAGGGTGATATGAAAAAAAATATTTTGATGTATTTCGTCAAAATGATAAATGGAAGATATTTCGGCAATATCTTCTTGCTGATATATCATCCAAATGTTTGTAGGGTTCTGTCTGTGCAGACGCTAAAAATATAGAAATCTTTCTGTATTCGTATTCTGATTTGCCTGTAATATTGTGCAATGCACTCCATAGTGAGAGTACTTAAGATTCATCCCGGTCGAACTTAACGCACTTTTACTTGTTCTAGTTTGTAAAGATTTTCTCATCTGGAATTTTACTACATCTCAGAAGTCGTCTACTCAAAATAGAGGTTTCACACAATTCTTAAATATTGAAATAAAAATGTCCACAGCCGGCTATACAGAGTAAAGATTTCATGCATTGCCGGACATCGGCTGGACCTAAAGATTTTCTCCTCTGCACTATGGTACAGATGACCAGTTTTAGAGGCAAAAAAGAATTGGAGGCACCTACACCTTTGAAATTTCGTACATATAGTTATGGTGGTTACCAAAGTCGTCCATACAAATTGAGTTGCCACGTCCACTTACAGTGGGATGGTAGTAGATTTTTTGAGGCAAAATATCATAGGAAACAGATAGGCCATTCAAATTTCGTACATACAATTATGCTGCTTACAGAAAATGTTTAGAAAACAAAAATAAGTTTCTCAACCTAGTGCCACGCCCATTTGTAGTTGTACAAATGGTTACAGTGGGATGGTAGTTGCTTTTTTTGAGCAAAAATACCTCAGGAAACAGATAGACACTTAATGTGTTTTACAAGTACTTATGCTGTTTACAAAAATTGTTTAGAAACAAATTTTGAACCTACTGCCACGCCCACTTAGTTGGTAGTTAGTTTATGATAATTCCTTTAAATTCCGCCCATGTACTTATGGTCCTTAATGATTTAATTTTAAATTTATCAATCTACTGTATGGGTGTGGCACTCATCTTTGAAATGTATTGAAGTTATCTTGATGATTGCTAATCCTTTCCAAAAACGAGTTGCCACCTGGTTCCAATTTTCCATTTTTGGTAATTTTAAAATGTTGGCAACATACTTTTTGAAAATGTTTTAGTTCAAAAATGAACTTTTTTCCTTAAAAATGAGTATCTAGCCACGTCGTGGCACATGTAGGTGTATCATAACATATCGTCACCAGAAATTCAAAAAGACGTAACAAGCATTTTCATAACTTTACAGGAGAAGCAAAAAACGTTGTAAAATCTTGAATACTTAACCAATTAATGACTTTTTGTTATGAATGGTTTAATATTTGACGGCACATTTATTTGTAAAAAAATATTTATATTTTCTTACTATGGTCGTTTTATGTGCGATACGTTTTTTGGTCTATCAATTGTGAAACAAAAAGACGTATCATCAATACAAATTATGGAGAACATTGTGAGTCACATGTTTTTCCTCGTTTGAATGGTTTTTAGACTGCATTATAATAAAAAAAGATTTTTAAACATATTTTTCTAAAAACAAATTTATTAGAGGAAACTTCAAGTAACAAAAAATTAATTTTTTCAGATAAAGTAATTCATAGTTTGACTGAAAGTAATTTAAAAAAATAGTATTAACGTAACTTAAATTATGGTTATGTAATGACAATCCGCCTACGACGAATGTCTACATTTATTAAAGTTTTTTAATTATTATTATTTCTCAATTCTAAAATGTCCTTTTTTGACTTTTTAAGAAAACCACAAAAGTTAACAAAATACAATTATCTTTAAAATTAATTGCCTTCATTTTCTGAATTGTACCTACGCATTTTCACACAATACCATTTTCAATGTTCCTACCTCGAACCTTTTTTCTTGATTTTACTAATTCTCAATTGGTCATATCTTAAAAAAACTTTGTTCGTCCTCTATAAATCAAATATTCTATAGAGTGCAGTTATCCTATCATGTTGCAAATAAATTGGAAATGGTAATTTAATTTGATTTGATACAAATTAATGATTTGCATACAAATTGTATAATATAAGGACATGAGGACAGATTTAAAATTTTCTAAAATTAGCCAAGAAAATCGCCAACTATTTTATAAATCCCCAAATCGAAAATAAAGTCGCCAAACATATTTAAAATTCGCCACATTTGGCGAGAAATCGCCATATCTGACAACCCTGGCCAGAAGCAATAATTTAAGATCTTGCAGGTAATCCCATTTCTTTTTGGAGATGTTTACTCTATGTGAATGTAATTGGGAGGGTCCAGGGTAATCTAATAGTTGAACTGTTCGTTGTGGAAGCATTTCATAATCGTCCAATATGTTTGTTTTGAAATAAATAGTCTCAAATGGATCATATGCCACTCAAAAGAAATAAGACAATAGGCAACGTACATGTTGTTTTATTTGTACAATTGTGATGTTACGCTTTTTTGTTTCATTGTATGACACATGGATATTGAAGTGTAAAATTTTTCAGAGATTTCACCATAATCAATCAAAAACACGATTTTGGGATTTTTGATGTTTGGTCATTTTAGATTTCGGGTGACGATATATTCATAAAATCTTAAATATTACATCGTTTATTAAAACGAGGTATAAACGCAAAGAGTGACCTTAGCCACTTAGAGTAGCCTTTCCTTACTTATTAATTAATACTTTAATTATAAACACTTCTGTGAAACTTCGCAGAGATCAATGGCATTTCGACCATTTTCTAACCAAAATGTTTGCAATATCAGCATTTTAATGCACCTTTTAACCTTTCTTCTCATATATATGGTTCAGCGGATACGTCCAGATAAACAAAGTTCTATTCTAAGAAATACAGGAACGGCTAAATAAAATGTAAAAATTTCATTCAAAATAAAAAAATCTTTTTTAAAATTGTCGCCAAATGCAATAACAATGTGTGTGTGATAACAAATTTTGAAAAAATAATTTTGTGTTAAAAATTTTTGACTTAGCCTGGATAATTATCCAGTGTAAGTCAACATGATGGTTAAAATAAAATTAATAAAATATTTTTTTTTGAAAATTTCTTTTGATACATATATTTATTGGAGTTGGCGACAATGTGAAAAATAGTTTTTTATTTTGAGCAAAAAATTAAATTTTATTAACGTTTTTGTTATCACAGCTTATTACCCCGGCTTAAAGAAAGACAGCCCTATTATAACATTTGGAAAATACGTTACTTTTTTTTTAACTTTTTGCCTCTCAAATTGGTGCTTGGCCCCATCGGGTTTTGTCCAGGAAAAAGTTACTTGAAAGGCGATTTCGACCGAGTTTCTCGTCTGGGGTATGCCTGTCTAGCCGGAATAAAAGTTTGCCGAAGGACGACAATGCGTCCTTCCATTGCATTTTCCAAAACCATGTTTTTCTTTGTGGAGCAAAATACAGTTTTATATATTTCCTCACCAGAGGTCTTTGATCTGTTTTCTAATGAAAATAACTCGGCCAATTTCCGCCCGCATTTACTTTTGTGGGCAAAGTATGCACATAGTTCTTCTACACATTTTATAATGATTCATAAGAAAATAATAACTGAAACTATACATTTTTCGTAACCCGCTCTAATGAATCCATATAGATTTCTTAACAACAGGCTTTGTCATTCAAGTGTCGTCGATTGAACGTGGAATTGCTCAATGCGCCCAATGATGCTGCTGTTTGGCCTGGGTACCAGTTAGTAGCTGCGTATTTTGGCCATAATTAAAAAGAATGCCGGTTGTGTAATTAATTGAGTTTTTTACTTAACTTTTTGCTTAAATTCTTATTTTCTTTTCTTTGCTCTGTTTCCTTTCTTGTTTTACTTTCATCCCGTTTGGGCTTGTTTGCATTCTTCATCGGCAACGCGTGCCCGGTGGTCATGTGTCTTCCTTAACAATCATTTGTGGCACAATCACATCCTTACAATTCTCCAAACAACAACACAACCGCAACCCCGTCGCCCGTCGCCCACCGCCTGCCACCCCCAACCGATACACAGTGAAAAGGAACGTCAAATTAACAAGATTGAAGAGGAGAAACATCGTAAACGTGAACGTGAGCTGGGTAAAAACTATTTACTGGAAACCTACTTAAACGGTCTCGATGAGGCGGAATGCGAGCCCGAGCAGCAGGATGGCGAGGAGATTTTCATAGGTAAGCAGACCACTGGAAATTTCTTGGTACTTGGTATTTGTAGTGCTTAAGATATTATTAAATAATGGAATTTAATAAACATATTAAATTGTTGGTAAAATGTGTTATATGGGAAGTTTACTAAAGAAATTTCAATTTGTTTTGCAAATTTGCAGTCTGGGCCGGTTGCATGGAACAAAATCCTTGTTTGGCATGTCAATCAAATAAATTTGTCACAAAATGAAAATATTATTTATTTTTAGGAACAACCGATCATTCAGGAAGAAGATATAACAAAATAAGTAACCACACCAAATATCAATGAAATATTGATTTCATTGAATCACTTCAATATAAGGGGTGACAAGTACGCCGACTTTAGTTGGCACGATATTGCCAGTTATACTGTTGTCAAGTAGTGGACACTACATACACACGGCCATCGATGTTAACATACATTCTCGTATCGGTGGCCTATTTGGGTAGGGTCTACATCAAAACAAGGACCTATGTGTATGGGGGTAATATAAAAACATGATAACAGTAGGTTCCTATTTGAAATAAATCTTGGAAATTTGATCAATGTAACAAGAGAGGTTTGAGGCGATAATAATGAAAATTGGAGGGACAGTTGTATGGGGGCTATATCAAAACATGGACCCATGTAATCCACTTTCACGTTAGCTGTTTCTAGTTCAAATCTCTATATTTAAAAGAGTTGACTGACTGACTTATCATTGACCAGCCCCTAGACCAAACGGCTGAAGCCAAGGTCATGAAATTTTCAGGGTAGTTCCGAAATATGACGTAGACGTCGACTCAGAAAGGGTTTTACGAAATTCGTACTTTTAGGGGGTAAAATAGGGCAAAAAGGGATAAACATCGAACCTTCGTCCTGACTAAACGGCAGTAAACATGAAATTTGGTGTGTTCCTTGCAAATACCATGCAGACGAGCTACAAACAGGGATTTTTCGAAATTTGTACTTTTAAGGGAGGAAACAGACAAAAAGGGATAAAAATGATACCAATTTAAGAATTACAGCTAGAATCGTGAAAATCGGTATTTACATTTCTCTGACAACGTAGACTTGCAATATAAATTGATTTTTCGTAATTTGTACTGATAAGTGGTGAGCGGGACAAAAAGGGATAAAAATGGTACCAACTAAAGTATTATAGCTAGAATCGTGAAATTTGGTATGTAAATTCCTCTGACCATGTAGAAGCGCGTTAAAAGGGGATTTTTCAAAATTTGTACTTTTAAGGGTTGCGAGGGACAAAAAGGGTGCCAACTAAAGTATTGCAGCTAGAATCTTGAAATTTGATGTGTAAGTTCTTCTGACCATGTAGAAGCGCAGTAAAATTGAATTTTTTGAAATTTGTTCTTATAAAAGGTGAGCGGGACTAAAAGGGATAAAAATGGTACCAACTAAAGTATTGCAGATAGAGTCTTGAAATTTGATATGTAAGTTCTTCTGACCGAGTAGAAGCGCAGTAAATTTGGATTTTTCAAAATTTGTACTTTTAAGGATTGCGCGGGACAAAAAGGGATAAAAATGGTACCAACTAAAGTATTGCAGCTAGAATCTTGAAATTTGATGGGTAAGTTCTTCTGACCATGTAGAAGCGCAGTAAAATTGAATTTTTCGAAATTTGTTCTTATAAAAGGTGAGCGGGACAAAAAGGGATACAAATTGTACCAACTAAAGTATTGCAGCTAGAATCTTGAAATTTGATGTGTAAGTTCTTCTGACCATGTAGAAGCGCAGTAAAATGGATTTTACGAAGCGGGACAAAAAGGTATACAAATAGTACCAACTAAATTATTATAGTAAGAATCGTGAAATTTGGAATGTAAATTCCTCTGACCATGTATAAGCGCATTAAAATTGGATTTTTCAAAATTTGTACTTTTAAGGGTTACGAGGGACAAAAAGGAATAATAATGGTACTAATTTAAGTATTGCAGCTATAGTCGTGAAATTTGGTGTGTCAATTCCTCTGACAACGTAGACTTGAAACATAAATGGATTTTTCGAAATATGTACTTTTAAGGGGAGAGTGGTACCAAAAGCGATAAAAATGGTACCAACTTTAGAATTACAGCTAGAATCATGAAGCGTCATCAAAATGGATTTTTTCGATTAAAAGGTTTTAATTTTTTGTTAAAAACTGGGTAGAAAATGTTAAAAAATATATATGCGAAAGGAGTTCAGCTAAAAAAGTGCACATCGACAAGCACATTCCTTTGACTGTATATGAGTGCTATGTTTGCAATTTACTATTTTAGAAAAGAAAATCAAATAAATACTATCCAAAAACAGAGACGGATAAAGCTAACAACAAATACCTGGCTTTTTCGCGTGCCAAGCAGCGGGTACTGCTAGTATAACATGATTCAGAAAATTTTTCTAAAGATTCAATGTAAAATGTGTATTCTAGAGCAGTAATAGCGTAAATTGTAGGGAGGCTATACCTTATTCAAAACCGAGTTTGGTCCAGAAAAATGACTTCTACCAAATTTCATGGCAAACGGATAACAATTTCGACCTGTAATGTGCGAACCTGCTTTTGATGGACAGCAGACGGTCATTCGGACAGACTGACATCTTTGAATCAACTCAGCTGGTGTTACAAATATTTGGGGTGAAACTATCTTATTCCTCAAATTTTAAATTAGAATGGGCTATAAAAAAGTAAAGACTATTTTTTCAAATCTCTAGTTTTATTGGAAAGTTTGTACTTTGTCATTTAATAATGGAACACAATATCATTCATATGACCACCACGGCAGTACCTCATTTGATCAATACAATTTCACTTGGGTGGGTCGAAAAGAGTATTTATGCCATAAGATGGTTTACATTTTTGGTCGAACTCACAGAAAATTGTTTTAGTTTAATAGAAAATTTTCGACTTTTTAAAAAAAAAGAAAGTTTAATTTTTTTCTTATTAATTTTTATTTTTTTTAAGATAAATTTTTATTAACAGCTGATAGCGTCAGTAAGACTTTTTCTACAACAATTCTAAACGTGATTGCAAATATATAATATAAATAAAGAATTAACATATTTTAAGCTGGCTTCATAAAAAGTTGTGGATTTTCCCGATCATAATTTGTCTTTGGTTTATCTTTCGTCTTTATCACTTTCCGTTGTTGAGGTAGCCAGTTTTTACGATTTTAGCAATATTTTATTGCATTTTTTATAAAATCCACAAGAACTTCCATTTATTGGGCTTCTGAACACCTAACATAAATGTGAATCATATAGAACCGGGGTTAAATATATTCTTCTCTGTGGGAATTACTGTTGCATTTATGAAAAACGCCCAAACTAAATAAATAAAGGGTTAAACTTCAAACGGTTGTTAATGCTGAACTTATACAGATAGAAGCATGCAATGTGAAGTCTTTTTATCAGTCAAAAATTTTTAATACAAAATTATTTTTTCAAAATTTGTGATTGATTTGATATTGCTTTTGGCGACAGTTTTAAAAAAGAATTTTTTTATTTTGAAATTTGTGAAATTTTAACATTTTATTTAGATTAGTTATGCAGTCTTAAAGAAAAACAGCCATATTATCCTTTGGAATTTTTGAAGTCCTGGATGGGGAAATGAAAAACGGAAATTAACTTAATTTTACCTATAGTTCCATAACTATATCACCCGGTTAGGGGCAAAGAGTGGGGTGGATATAATAGGGGTCCGCCAAATAACTTTTTTTGAAAATGCTATAAAAAAACTACTGAATATTTTCTCAAATTTCTTTTTTTATTTGAAAGTACAATCCTTCCGGAGAATAATTTCATTCAAATGGCTGCCTCGGCTGGCCATGCAGTAGCCTACACGATCGGTCCAATTTTTAAGCACATTATCGATTGTGTGCAGCTGTATTTCACCAATGGCTTCACGAATATTGTCCTTTAAAGCGTCAATTGTCTCTGGCTTGTCGGCGTAACACTTATCTTTGAGGGCACCCCACAAATAATAGTCCAACGGTGTCAAATCGCAGCTCCGAGGTGGCCAAACGACATCAGCTCTGCGGCTGATAAACAGGGCGCAAAACAGCCGTCCTGTTGAAACCAAATGTTGCCAATATCCTCCTCTTCAAATTTTGTGAACAAAAATTCGTTCAACATGTCCCGATAACGATCGCCATTGACTGTAACAGCTACTCCTTGCTCATTTTCGAAGAAAAATGGCCCAATTATGCCTCTGGACCAAAATACGCACCAAACACTGACACGTTTTGGGTGTATCGGCTTTTCAATGTATGCGTGCGGGTTTTCTGTGCTCCAAATGCGACAATTTTGCTTGTTTACATACCCACCAAGATCAAAATGAGCTTCACCTGAAAAGATGATTTTTTGGCAAAATCGGCATTTTCTGTAAGTCCCACTTGTTCAAGCGTATACACAACCATATTCGTTCAGCGGAAGGATAAAACTAATTATCTGTCAAATCAGACATGAGCTAAGTGTTACCATTCACGAAATAAGCACTAGTTGAAAAAAAAACGTTAGATGGCGGACCCTTTATATAAAGTATATACTGAAAAATAGATTTTACAAATATGAACATCAAATGCGTCATCTAATTATCTCCGTACAACAGGTCTCGACCGCATATTTTAGTATTTATAAATTTCTTCTTATAAATCTTTGCTTTATTCAAAATATTTTTTTTGTCATGTAGCAAATTTTATTTTATGTTAAAAAGCATTTAGCTGGAGTTGGAGTCGACTCCAGAAAATTCTGATTCAACAGCCCTACTATTTTGGGCGATTTTTACTTAGTTGATTATTTTCCTCTGATGTAAATTTAAAGCCACGCAGTGTATAGGCTCATAATCAGGCTCTCAGGTATGACCGAAACGGTCGGGTACTCAGTGTAAATGTTGCCTGTATCGTCCTCTTTTGGGCAAGCTTACAGACTTCATCCTGTGATATCCGATAAATCACTGATATTTAAAAGCATCGAGGATTGAAATTGGGCAGAATGCGGGGGTATCATGTAGTCAGCCTGTCCGACTTCAACCACTCATTACTTGTTTTTTTTTGTTCTTGAGTATTCTCTTCACATTGTTATTGTTATTTCCGCGAATAAAGCTCCTATAATCCGAAAAACGAACATTTGCTTGGTGTGATGGCAATACTATAAGTATTACAAATGAAAAGTTTTTATTTGGAAATGGATTATCGAACGTTGTGTGTGAACAGATTCTCAATTTTTTCGCTAATATCGACATGGTAAGATATACACAAAAAAGATAATCGGCAGCAAATACTTTCAATGCCACGGCAGGGTGCATATTTTGGCATGAGATAAATTTGGATCAACCCCTTTAGTTTTCTTTATTGGTTGCTTCCAAATTGGAACCATACATTTATGAAGTTGGCTTCGTTTCTAGGGGAGAATAACGTTCGTCTTTATCACTTTCCGTTGTTGAGGTAGCCAGTTTTTACGATTTTAGCAATATTTTATTGCATTTTTTATAAAATCCACAAGAACTTCCATTTATTGGGCTTCTGAACACCTAACATAAATGTGAATCATATAGAACCGGGGTTAAATATATTCTTCTCTGTGGGAATTACTGTTGCATTTATGAAAAACGCCCAAACTAAATAAATAAAGGGTTAAACTTCAAACGGTTGTTAATGCTGAACTTATACAGATAGAAGCATGCAATGTGAAGTCTTTTTATCAGTCAAAAATTTTTAATACAAAATTATTTTTTCAAAATTTGTGATTGATTTGATATTGCTTTTGGCGACAGTTTTAAAAAAGAATTTTTTTATTTTGAAATTTGTGAAATTTTAACATTTTATTTAGATTAGTTATGCAGTCTTAAAGAAAAACAGCCATATTATCCTTTGGAATTTTTGAAGTCCTGGATGGGGAAATGAAAAACGGAAATTAACTTAATTTTACCTATAGTTCCATAACTATATCACCCGGTTAGGGGCAAAGAGTGGGGTGGATATAATAGGGGTCCGCCAAATAACTTTTTTTGAAAATGCTATAAAAAAACTACTGAATATTTTCTCAAATTTCTTTTTTTATTTGAAAGTACAATCCTTCCGGAGAATAATTTCATTCAAATGGCTGCCTCGGCTGGCCATGCAGTAGCCTACACGATCGGTCCAATTTTTAAGCACATTATCGATTGTGTGCAGCTGTATTTCACCAATGGCTTCACGAATATTGTCCTTTAAAGCGTCAATTGTCTCTGGCTTGTCGGCGTAACACTTATCTTTGAGGGCACCCCACAAATAATAGTCCAACGGTGTCAAATCGCAGCTCCGAGGTGGCCAAACGACATCAGCTCTGCGGCTGATAAACAGGGCGCAAAACAGCCGTCCTGTTGAAACCAAATGTTGCCAATATCCTCCTCTTCAAATTTTGTGAACAAAAATTCGTTCAACATGTCCCGATAACGATCGCCATTGACTGTAACAGCTACTCCTTGCTCATTTTCGAAGAAAAATGGCCCAATTATGCCTCTGGACCAAAATACGCACCAAACACTGACACGTTTTGGGTGTATCGGCTTTTCAATGTATGCGTGCGGGTTTTCTGTGCTCCAAATGCGACAATTTTGCTTGTTTACATACCCACCAAGATCAAAATGAGCTTCACCTGAAAAGATGATTTTTTGGCAAAATCGGCATTTTCTGTAAGTCCCACTTGTTCAAGCGTATACACAACCATATTCGTTCAGCGGAAGGATAAAACTAATTATCTGTCAAATCAGACATGAGCTAAGTGTTACCATTCACGAAATAAGCACTAGTTGAAAAAAAAACGTTAGATGGCGGACCCTTTATATAAAGTATATACTGAAAAATAGATTTTACAAATATGAACATCAAATGCGTCATCTAATTATCTCCGTACAACAGGTCTCGACCGCATATTTTAGTATTTATAAATTTCTTCTTATAAATCTTTGCTTTATTCAAAATATTTTTTTTGTCATGTAGCAAATTTTATTTTATGTTAAAAAGCATTTAGCTGGAGTTGGAGTCGACTCCAGAAAATTCTGATTCAACAGCCCTACTATTTTGGGCGATTTTTACTTAGTTGATTATTTTCCTCTGATGTAAATTTAAAGCCACGCAGTGTATAGGCTCATAATCAGGCTCTCAGGTATGACCGAAACGGTCGGGTACTCAGTGTAAATGTTGCCTGTATCGTCCTCTTTTGGGCAAGCTTACAGACTTCATCCTGTGATATCCGATAAATCACTGATATTTAAAAGCATCGAGGATTGAAATTGGGCAGAATGCGGGGGTATCATGTAGTCAGCCTGTCCGACTTCAACCACTCATTACTTGTTTTTTTTTGTTCTTGAGTATTCTCTTCACATTGTTATTGTTATTTCCGCGAATAAAGCTCCTATAATCCGAAAAACGAACATTTGCTTGGTGTGATGGCAATACTATAAGTATTACAAATGAAAAGTTTTTATTTGGAAATGGATTATCGAACGTTGTGTGTGAACAGATTCTCAATTTTTTCGCTAATATCGACATGGTAAGATATACACAAAAAAGATAATCGGCAGCAAATACTTTCAATGCCACGGCAGGGTGCATATTTTGGCATGAGATAAATTTGGATCAACCCCTTTAGTTTTCTTTATTGGTTGCTTCCAAATTGGAACCATACATTTATGAAGTTGGCTTCGTTTCTAGGGGAGAATAACGTGTTGGAAGTTCTCGACTGAAGATTGCTTTTCGAAAATATTTCGGCTTTGTTGCTGCCCTTTTGAGAGCTGGAGGTTTTCAAAATAAATAATATCAAGTTTTTCTTGAAAACAAAAAATAATGGTGTGAGTATTGAGGAGAAAATCTCGAATAACTATAAAATCTACCGTTCCTTTTCAAATTACATAAAAATCCATCAATATGAAGCTTTGAAAGACCATTTTAAATGCATTTTTATAAAATCCGCGATAAGATAAACATTTTTGGCATTTATCTGTTTTGAGGTGTCTATGGACAAGAAAACCGTCTTAACCAATTAAAGACCTGGGTCACGAAAATAAATTACATCGGTCACCCCCTGATAATGAAGATTGGATTGTTTAATGCAAAATATTTCGTCACTGGGTCAAGCCATCTGTGAGCTAAACGCTCCTGAAAATACTTCTAAAAATCATGTTTTTCCCGTGTAATTTTTTTATGTTGCATTTTTGTCCAGACCCTTGGAATCACTTTAAATAAAAATTACTATTCTTGTCATAGAATTACTCATTGGTCGTATTATTGGACGTTTATATTGATTTTTTGTGGTTTAGCAAGGTGACAGCTAAAAACTCATATTTCTTGGAAAAATTTTGTGATAAGTGTTGTAAAAAATATATAAATGGAATCAATATCTTTTGAATGATGCTAAAATTATGAATATAGGACGAAAAATGACGTAACTGACACAGGAGATGGCTTTTCAGAGCCAAAATGTTCAAACTCTTTTTACAAAAATGAGCGCTACGACGTCAATTTCTTTCCGATGTTCATCATATATGCATCATTCGAAAGGTATTGACTGCAGCTATATATTTTTTATAAAATACTGACAACAAATACGAATAGGTTTTTAGTTGTCACTATGGAAAAACGAAAAAAAATGCTATACACGTCCAATAATTCGACCAATAAGTTACTCTAAGACAAGAATATAAGATGTTTTGCCAATTTTGAAGAAAATCTGTTGAAATATGTGGATTCTAGAGCGGAAAAATTCAAATTGGGAGCGAAATTTGTATGGGAGCTATATATAAATCTGAACCGATCTAACACATTTTTAGCACAGGTGTTGCAAGTTGAAATATAAGGTGTTTTGCGAATTTAGAGGAAAATCTGTTAAAATATGTGGATTCTAGAGCGGAAAAATCCAAATTGGGAGCGACATTTGTATGGGAGCTATATATAAATCTGAACCGATCTAAAACATTTTTACATCAGGTGTTTCCACTTGAAATATAAGGTGTTTTGTGAATTTAGAAGAAAATCTGTTAAAATATGTGGATTCTAGAGCGGACAATTTCAAATTGGGAACGAAATTTGTATGGGAGCTATATATAAATCTGAACCGATCTAACACATTTTTAGCACAGGTGTTGCAAGTTGAAATATAAGGTGTTTTGCGAATTTAGAGGAAAATCTGTTAAAATATGTGGATTCTAGAGCGGAAAAATTCAAATTGGGAGCGAAATTTGTATGGAAGCTATATATAAATCTGAACCGATCTAACACATTTTTACAACAGGTGTTTCCAGTTGAAACATAAGGTGTTTTGCTAATTTTGAAGAAAATCTGTTGAAATATGTGGATTCTAGAGCGGAAAAATTCAAATTGGGAGCGAAATTTGTATGGGAGCTATATATAAATCTGAACCGATCTAACACATTTTTACCACAGGTGTTTCCAGTTAAATGATAAGGTGTTTTCCCAATTTTGAAGAAAATCTGTTGAAATATGTAGTATCTAGAGTGAAAAGGGTCAAATCGGGAGTGAAATTCGTATGGGGGCTATATCTAAATCTGAACCGATTTTCTTCAAATTAAATAAAGTTCGTCCTTGGCCCGAAAAACTTCGTTGTGCAAAGTTTCGTTTGGTTCTGGCTACAATTGCGACCTGTATCGTGATTACAAGAATAGATGGACAGACGAACATTGCTAAATCGACTCAGAAAGTGATTCTAAGCCGATCGGTATAATTAACAATGGATCTATCTCCCTTCCTTTTAGGTGTTACAAACAAATGCACAAAGACATAATACTATAAAAATTTATATTTAAAGTGCTTCCGAGGGTCTATTAATTCAGAAAAAAATTGGAGAAGAATGCAACGTAAACAAATTACACGGGAAAAACATGATTTTTGGAGAAGTTTTCAGGAGCGCTCACAGATTGCTTGTCCAAGTGACGAAATATTCGTTAAACAATCCAAACATTATTTCCGTGGGGTGTCTGGAAATTGTTTTTCCTTTTGTATGGCCCGCGACCCAGCCTAATAAATATATCCTCAAACTAAGAGTCAGAATCCCGATCATTATTAAGGAAGTTAGAAGGACTCTACTTAGGACCGTGTTATTTATGTGGAAGGTTTTAGAAAGTTCGTGTAAAATGGTCTAACAATGTCGTTTCTTATTCTGTCACCTCTTTTTTCGTCACCCTTTTACACTTTCTTAAGCTCCACCCTTCCTCCGTAATTATTATAATTTTCTTCTTTTGGCGTTTGTTTTTCTTCTTCTTCTTTTGCTTGCCTTTTGTTTGGAAAAAGTATTAAAGTACTTTCGCTTACGTTGATCATTTGTGTTCATCTCCGGGAGATGTGTCGTAAAATGGGTCACAGCACGTTCCTTCAAAGCCTCGTAGACATGTCAATGACGCACTCACACACACACACACCCATTCATATATACACAAATGTGTATGAGTGCGTATGTGTATAGATGTGCGTGAGAGTGTGTATGTACGTGATGTACCTGTGCCAATGCTAGAAGGATTTCCTTGTGAATTACTTTTAAATCCTTTGGCTTACTTACACTAAAGTTTTGCATACACAAGTACATAGAGAGCATGGCTCAAAGTAATAATGGCCTGTAGCAGATAATAAAGATTTACTTCGAAGTGGAGCTGAAGAGAGCTCCTCAGCTAAAGAAAAAAGTGACCGTCGACCATCAGTAAAATTTTCTGAAGTATCATGGAATGAAGTGAAGACTCTGCTTAACATGCTTTGGGCACACACTATAGGAGTGAATCACTATAAATCTCATTGTAATATTTTGTTCCAAGACAATAAATGATAGTTGGCGTAACCTACATTGGACATACCCCAGAGGAGAAAATCTTTATGACTTTATAGTAAGCAAATGACCACATATTTAAAAGTCAACATATCTGATTTATATTTAGCCCCCATACAATTTTCCCTCCCGATTTGATATTGCCCGCTCTATAAACCACATATTTCATCTAACTTCCTTTAAATTTATTAGAGCACGTTATAGCCCCATGCAAATGTCCTTCCCGATTTAACATTTTATACCACATAACCGATTTTTTTATACACTCCACGAGAGTATTATGTCTTTGTGCATTTGTTTGTAACACCCAAAAGGAAGGTATATGGACCCATTGTTAATTATACCGATCGACTTAGAATCACTTTTTGAATCGATTTAGCAATGTCCGTCTGTCTGTCTGTCCATGATCAATGAAATGACGAAGTTTTTCGGCACAAGGACGAACGCTATTTAATTTTAAGAAAATCGGTTCAGATTTAGATATAGCCCCCATATGAATTTCACTCCCGATTTGACTCTTTTCACTCTAGAAACGACATATTACAACAGATTTTCTTCAAAATTGGCAAAACATCTTATATTTCAACTAAAAACACCTGCGGTAAAATTGTTTTAGATCGGTTCAGATTTATATATAGATCCCATACAAATTTCGCTCCCGATTTGACTTTTGCCGCTCTAGAAACCACATATTGCATCAGATTGTCTTCAGATTTAACAAAACATTTTATATTTAAACTAGGAACACCTATGGTGAAAATAGGCCAGATCGGTTCAGATTTAGAAATAGCCCCCATTAAAATTTCGCTCCCGATTTGACTTTTTTCGCTTTAGAAACCACATATTGTATCAGATTGTCTTCAGATTTGGCAAAACATTTTATATTTAAACAAAGAACACCTATTGTGAAAATAGGGCATATCGGTTCAGATTTATATATATAGCTCCTACACAAATTTCACTTTTTCCGCTCTATAAACCTTCTTCAAATCTTTCAAAGTGGGTCAGATCGGTTCAGATGTATCGCTCACGGATAGAACTTTTCCGCACCTGAAGCCACGAATTTTTACCGAAAGTAAGCATAACATGCTATAATTGAACTGGAAGAACTTATTGGGAAAGTTAGTCACTTTGTTTCATGTTTGGATATATCCACGATACAAATATTCTTTTCGATTTGACAAATTGGACCAGGTCATATTAGCCTATGATTAGGAAACATAAAAAACTCCTTCCCGGTTTTACTTTTTTTACCGAATTGATTTGTATTCGGATAGAAAGTGGGGTGTATCATATAGTCGGCACCGCCCGACTTTAGCCTTTCCTTACTTGTTTTAAATTGCGTAAATTACATCTTGTCAACGACGTGGCCGAACTTTTTGTGCATTAGACTCCCCTAGTGAGGTTGAAGTAAATTTTATAAAAATTTAGCTTTTGTGTGAGTGCCCCCTTATGCATAATAAGAAGTCTATCGACTTTTCCCCTTAAGAAGTGGTGATAGGGTAGTTTAATGGGGGTCAGTCAATGGTCAAATATAAAGGGGCCACCTTAGGGAATGCAAATAGAAGGTATGTTATGAGAAAATTTTATGGTTGGAAAAATTATTGGAGGTGGGTCATAAATTTGGCTCCACTAGGGACTTCCTTGGGCTAGTTACAGAGGTGGGAGCAAACTTTTTAAAAATTTAGTTTTTTAACGGAGATATGGGACTGGTATTTTTGGGGAAAATTTTCAAGAGAGAAAATTTTTGGCGGCCAGTCTTATATGTCTCCTCTCAAGGGGTAACTCGATGGAAGTTTTGGGCTTTCATAAAAATATAAAAAAACAAGTAAGGCTAAAGTCGGGCGGAGCCGACAATATAATACCCTACATCACTCCCTTCGTATATATCTCGCTTTGATGGGAGCAATTTTATATAGTGCATATAAATCATACAGTATAGTATAAATTCTTCTTGATCCAGATATTCACAGTAAAGTAAATTTAACATGATCTTGAAACGTTGATTAAGATCCAATGACAAATACAGATTATTCAGCGGTAATAGGATGAATCGGAAGGACATTTGAAGTGGGCCTTCAACAATAATTGGGGCCAGTGCCAAAACATGGACCTATATAGTTCTCATTCACGGTAGGTATTCTTAGTTGAAATATATCTTGATCTGCAAAATTTTGATCAAGATCCGATATAAGATGTAGAGCTGTAATAGAGTAGAATGGGACCACATTTGGATTATACCAAAGTAAGGGCACATATATTTGACATTCCTAGTATATATTTTAGTTCTTATTTGAAAATTAAAATAATCGGCAAACTTTGAAAAACTTCCGATTTATAAAATGTGTCATAGAGGGGTAATAGTAAAAATGTAGGGGCGCTTCTTTAAAAAGTGGACCCTTATTGATCACTTTCAAAGTAGGTATTCTTAGTTGAAATATAACATGATCTGCAAAATTTTATCAAGATCAAATGTAAGATGTGGGTTTTAGAGCGATAATAGTGTAAACTGGGGACCCATTTGTATGGAGGCTATACCAAAACCTTGATCTATGTAGCTGGTTTTCAAAATAGGTGTTTCTAGTCTAAATGTAACATTGTGTGGAAAATTTGATCAAGATCCGAAGTAAAATCTGCATTTTAGAGCAGTAATATTGTAAATCGGTGGTATCTTTGTATGGGGGCTATATCAAACCATGGACCCATGTGGTCCACTTTCCCATGAGCTGTTTCTAGTTCAAGTATAACACGATCCTGAAAATTTGGTCATGATCCCATGTAATATGTGTATTCTAGAGCAGTAATAGTGTAAATTATACGCATAATTGTATGGAGGATATATCTAAATCTGAACAGATTTCCACCAAATTCAATACCGATCGTCCTTGGCCAAAAAACAAATCACGCCAAATTTCATGACAATCGGACAACAATTGCGATATGTAGAGTGCGAACAAGCTTAAATGGACAGCAGACGGACAGACATCGTTGAATCGATTCAGCTGGTGATTCTAAGCCGGTCCGTATACTTATAGGTGGGTGTAGCTCGATTATTTCTTGGTGTTACTAATATTTGGCGGAAAACTATCTTATAATACCCTAGTCCATGAAGTGCTGTAGGGTATAACAAGAAAGGAAAGGCTAAAGTCGCGAGACCGAATAAATGAAAATCTCCACTTTCCACCTCATTACAATTGAATTCGGAGAAAAAGGTGATATCGGGAACAATTTTTATATGGGTGCTATATATGAGATATGAATAGAGCGGAAGAAAAATATAAGATATTGTGGCAAATTTGTAGAAACTCGGTTGAATTATCTGGTCCCTAATCGAGGAGAATCAAATCTGGAGGGAAATTTGTATTAGATATATATATAAATGCGAACCGAAATTACTTTCATGATACATGTGTCCAATTGAAATATAAGGTGCTGGGGGCAAATTTGAAGAAAATCGGTTAGAATATCTTGTTTCTTGAGTATATTCTGACTTAAATTTATATGGGATATATATATATAAATCTTAAACGATCTGACTTACTTTCACGACAGATATTTCTAGCTGAAATATAAGGCGTTGAGTTAAATTTGAAGACGATCGGTTATAATATGTGGTCTCTAGAGCGGAAAAAGTCAAATCCAGAACAAAATTTGTATGACAGGTCTACCTAAATCTGAAGCGATCTGGCCCATTTCCACAATAGATCTTTCTAGTTCAATCTATATATATAAAAGAGTTGCGTTACTGACTGACTGACTGACTGACTGACTGACTGACTGACTGACTGACTTATCATTGACCAGCCCCCAGACCAAACGGCTGAAGCCAGGGTCATGAAATTTTCAGGGTAGTTCCCAAATATGACGTAGACGTCGACTAAGAAAGGGTTTTACGAAATTCGTACTTTTAGGGGATAAAATGGCCCAAAAAGGGATAAACATCGAACCTTCGTCCTGACTAAACGGCAGTAGCTATAAACATGAAATTCGGTGAGTTCCTTGCAATGACCATGCAGACGAGCTACAAATAGGGATTTTTCGAAATTTGTACTTTTAAGGGACAAGCGGGACAAAAAGGGATAAAAATGGTACCAACTAAAGTATTACAGCTAGAAACGTGAAATTTGGTACGTAAATTCCTCTGAACATACAGTAACGAAGTAAAATTGGATTTTTCGAAATTTGTACTTTTAAGGGACGAGCGGGACAAAAAGGGATAAAAATGGTACCAACTAAAGTATTACAGCTAGAAACGTTAAATTTGGTATGTAAATTCCTCTGACCATATAGAAACGAAGTAAAATTGGATTTTTCGAAATTTGTACTTTTAAGGGACGAGCGGGACAAAAAGGGATAAAAATGGTACCAACTAAAGTATTACAGCTAGAAACGTGAAATTTGGTATGTAAATTCCTCTGACCATATAGAAACGAAGTAAAATTGGATTTTTCGAAATTTGTACTTTTAAGGGACGAGCGGGACAAAAAGGGATAAAAATGGTACCAACTAAAGTATTACAGCTAGAAACGTGAAATTTGGTATGTAAATTCCTCTGACCATATAGAAACGAAGTAAAATTGGATTTTTCGAAATTTGTACTTTCAAAGAACGAGCGGGGAAAAAAGGGATGAAAATGGTACCAACTAAAGTATTACAGCTAGAAACGTAAAATTTGGTATGTAAATTCCTCTGACCATATAGAAACGAAGTAAAATTGGATTTTTCGAAATTTGTACTATTAAAGGGACAAAAAGGGATAAAAATGGTACCAACTAAAGTATTACAGCTAGAAACGTGAAATGTGGTATGTAAATTCCTCTGACCATATAGAAACGAAGTAAAATTGGATTTTTCGAAATTTGTACTTTTAAGGGACGAGCGGGACAAAAAGGGATAAAAATAGTACCAACTAAAGTATTACAGCTAGAAACGTGAAATTTGGTATGTAAATTCCTCTGACCATATAGAAACGAAGTAAAATTGGATTTTTCGAAATTTGTACTTTTAAGGGACGAGCGGGACAAAAAGGGATAAAAATGGTACCAACTAAAGTATTACAGCTAGAAACGTGAAATTTGGTATGTAAATTCCTCTGACCATATAGAAACGAAGTGAAATTGGATTTTTCGAAATTTGTACTTTTAAGGGACGAGCGGGACAAAAAGGGATAAAAATGGTACCACCTAAAGTATTACAGCTAGATACATGAAATTTGGTATGTAAATTCCTCTGACCATATAGAAACGAAGTCAAATTGGATTTTTCGAAATTTGTACTTTTAAAGGGGCTAGCGGGATAAAAATGGTACCAACTAAAGTATTACAGCTAGAAACGTGAAATTTGGTATGTAAATTCCTCTGATCATATAGAAACGAAGTACAATTGGATTTTTCGAAATTTGTACTTTTAAGGGACGAGCGGGACAAAAAGGGATAAAAAATAGTACCAACTAAAGTATTAAAGCTAGAAACGTGAAATTTGGTATGTAAATTCCTCTGACCATATAGAAACGAAGTAAAATTGGATTTTTCGAAATTTGTACTTTTATGGGACGAGCGGGACAAAAAGGGATAAAAATGGTACCAACTAAAGTATTACAGCTAGAAACGTGAAATTTGGTACGTTAATTCCTCTGACCATATAAAAACGAAGTAAAATTGGATTTTTCGAAATTTGTAATTTTAAGGGACGAGCGGGACAAAAAGGGATAAAAATGGTACCAACTAAAGTATTACAGCTAAAAACGTGAAATTTGGTATGTAAATTCCTCTGACCATATAGAAACGAAGTAAAATTGGATTTTTCGAAATTTGTACTTATAAGGGACGTGCTGGACAAAAAGGGATAAAAATGGTACCAACTAAAGTATTACAGCTAGAAACGTGAAATTTGGTATGTAAATTCCTCTGATCATATAGAAACGAAGTAAAATTGGATTTTTCGAAATTTTTACCTTAAGGGGCGAGCGGGACAAAAAGGGATAAAAATGGTACCAACTAAAGTATTACAACAGGATCGTGTAATTTGGTATGTACATTCCTCTGACCATATAAAAACAAAGTAAAATTGGATTTTTCGAAATTTGTACTTTTAAGGGGCGAGCGGGACAAAAAGGGTACCGACTAAAGTATTACATCTAGAATCGTGAAATTCGGTATGTAAATTCCTCTGACCATATAGAAACAAAGTAAAATTGGATTTCTCCAAATTTGTACTTTTAAGTGGCGAGCGGGACAAAAGGGATAAAACTGGTACCAATTTTAGTATTACAGCTAGAATCGTGAAATTTAGTGTGTAAATTCCTCTGATCATATATCAGCGCAGTAGTTTGATTTTTCCAGATTTGAACTTCTAAGGGGTGCGCGGAACGAAAAGGGATAAAAATGCTGTACAATCCTGTGTTACCAAATAAAGTACATATTTTTAGGGGAGCAAAAACATGTTACCTATAGTGATTTTTCAAAATGTGTACATTTTGGGAAAGAGGTGCAAAAAGTTATAAACTGGCTGGCTGAATCTAGAAACATGAGATCGAGGATATAAATGGTTGTAATTTTTTGTTCAAAACTTAGTAGAAAACTATACATACGAATTAGTTCAGCTAAAATTGTGCATATCGACAAGCACATTCCTTTGACTGTGTGTGATTGCTAGCTAATAGGAACTTTCTAAATTACTATTTTAGATTTATCTATATCCACCAAAAGAAAATTAAATAAATACTATCCAAAAACAGAGACGGATAAAATTAACGAATAACTTGCTTTTTCGCGTGCGAAGCAGCGGGTACTGCTAGTTATAAACATAAAGCGACATTTGGTTGGAGGCTATATCTAAATCTGAACCGTTTTGCTTCAAATTAAAAAGCGTTCGTCCTCGGCCCCGAAAACTTACTTGTTCCAATTGTTTTATCCAACCAGACAGACATTGCTAACCTTTTGGGTGTTACAAACAAATGCACAACGACATAATACCCAAGTGGAGGGTATACAAAATATATGTGGACCACATTAAGGGCTGACTATAGATGTTAGGTAGGTTCTGAGAAAATATTGGGACTAAAAAAATATTATGGCTCGGCCTCCTTGAGCCGGTCGGTCTTACATATAATCCCGCTAGCAACGACTTCGAGGACCTCAATTCATAAATAATTAGAGAGAAACTGAAAATCGGTTGATAACACATTAAGTTAGAGGCTTATAAGTGAGCAAAGTTACGAAAATCCGGTTTTTTTACACGTAACTCAAAATTGTGGGGGTGTCTGGGAAATTTCGAAGACAGATTCTTGTTCTACTCGACAATACCCACATGAAAAATCATATCACTTCCTAGAGTTTTCAACTCCATTATTCTTTGTACGCATCATGTTCTGGTACTCTGGTGATGAAGAACTACAGGCTTCGAATATATCCGGCATTAAATTTTAATAATATTTTTATATGACAACAGTCATAGAAATCGATATGCCATATGAAGATCTTCTAAAATATATTCATATTCTCTTGTAGAATTGGCAATTTGTTTTGACTGTATTTATACACTCCTCGAGAGTATTATGTCTTTGTGCATTTGTTTGTAACACCCAAAAGGAAGGGAGATAGACCCATAGATACCGATCGGCTTAGAATCACTTTCTGAGTCGATTTAGCAATGTCCGTCTGTCTGTCCATCTATTGTTGTAATCACGATACAGGTCGCAATTGTAGCCAGAACCAAACGAAACTTTGCACAACGAAGTTTTTCGGGACAAGGACAAACGCTATTTAATTTGAAGAATTTCAATCCCGATTTGACCCTTTTCACTCTAGATACCACACATTTCAACAGATTTTCTTCAAAATTGGCGAAACATCTTATAGTGCAACTAGAAACACCTTTGGTAAAAATGTGTTAGATCGGTTCAGATTTGTATATAGCTGCCACACAAATTTCACTCCTGATTTGACTTTTTCCGCTCTAGAAACAACATATTTTAACAGATTTCCCTCTAAATTCGCAAAACACCTTATATTTCAACTGAAAACACCTGTTGTAAAAATGCGTTAGATCGGTTCAGATTTTTATATAGCTCCCATACAAATTTCATTCCCAATTTGAATTTTTCCGCTCTAGATACCACATATTTTAACAGATTTTATTCAAAATTCGCAAATCACCTTATATTTCAACTGAGAACACCTGTTGTTCAGATTTATATATAGCTCCCATATAAATTTCGCTCCCAATTTGAATTTTTCCGCTCCAGAATCTACATATTTTTCCTGATTTTCTTCAAAATTGGCAAAACATCTTATATTTAAACTAGGAACACCTATGGTTAAAATGGGTCACATCGGTTCAGATTTACATATAGCTCTCATACAAATTTCGTGCCCCAATAAACCGCGTATTTTCAGAGAATTTCTTAAAATTTAGCATAATACGTTATACTTCAACTGGAGGAACTTATTGTGAAAGTTAGTCACTTCATTCCATGTTTGGATACAGCCCCGATACAAATATTATTCTCGATTTGTCAGGTTGGATCATGTCGTATCAGCCTGTGATTAGGAAACATAAAAAAAAATTTCCAGTTTTCACTTTTTTACCGAATTGAATTGTATTCGGATAGAAAGTGGAGTGTATCATATAGTCCGCCCCGCCCGACTTTTCCTTTCCTTACTTGTTTTTATTTTTAATTCCAAATTTCGTCGAAGGTATATTTAATATATATAAATACAATTTATTTTGGAAGTTTGTTATGCTTTAGATAAACGTTAATCGGCTGATAATGTTGTTCTGATTAAACAATTTTCAGCAAAAATACTTCATGTCTATGGGTATAGATTTTAATCAAAAAAACTATTTTAGAAAAAATAATTATTTCTAATTATTGTGACAACCAAATCATTGTAGCTCTTCTATTTACTTTAAATTTAACGTGTAAGCGAGTATGATCAGACTTATAATCCCTAAATTATAGTATTAGTATTAAAGGTACTTACGATAAAATTTTTAATTTTAATATTAGTGTTGATTTTATGGAACAAAAAATTAACTTTTAGGTCCCCGACTTACAATTTTTTACAATGTTTTAAGCTCTCCTATCTGTGTTAACGAGTAGTGAATAAAAACACATTGACATGACTAAGATTTTGCGATATTTTTGAAAATTTCTCTACATTAGCTACTACAAGCAACATTTTTCTAATATACTTCTTGAAATCAGTGGTTTAATTGGTTAATTAATTAATGGTTTATTGGTTATTCAGGTTATTATGTCATATTCAAAATTTACTTAAAAATTTTGTGGAAGTTTTGTGAGTGTTCATTTTTAGTTAAACACTAAAACCAGATGATGAACCTTTTTTTTCTGCCAAATTGTACGAAAAATACAAATTTAAATTTGAAAATATATAATTAGATCTTTAATCATTATAATAATAGATGCACTCGATCGGTCCTAGCTGTAAACGGGTTTAATCTATGCAGACTATCCTGTCCGTCTTTGACACGTGGCCATGGTGCCGTATGATGTACGCATTGATATTCACCGTAACTTATACGCCCACAGTGATTTCCCTCACATTCATTACTTGACTGTGAATTATTTCACCATAATTAACGACTACTTAAATATGACCATACAAAATGGACAACGTATACTCAAGAATACATTAAGAATTCATCACCAAATAAATAATAATGAATTTCCCCATTAATAATGTTTTCTTTTGGGTTCTTTTTTCTTCTTCTTCTTCTTTCGTTTCATATTTATTTTGCATAAAGATGAACCATACCACCAGCAGCACTCCACCGCAAATCCAATGCCGTGCACATCCGCTGCGATGATGACATCACAAAAGGACGCACTGGGATTGGACATGATTATGCTGGATAATTTCAAGCCCAGGGAGAGCAAGAAGGATAAGAAAAAGAAAAGACACAAGGAAAAGTCGACAAACGAGCGAAGCGAAATGAAACCTTCATCGACCACCAATATCAATAGACCCAAGCAACGGGAGGAGAGACTGATGCGGCTTTACGGCAATGAAACATCGAATATTCCTGGAAGTATTGTTAACGACCACGACCACGAGCGCAATGAGGATGATGCTGATGCTGTCGATGTCGATGTGAACAATAAAGCGGAAATGGAAATGCAAATATTCTGGTTGGAAAAAGTCTACACGCTAAACAAGCAATTGCAAAAGGAAGAAGAGCTGGCAGCAAAATTGCATGCAAAAATACGCAAACATCAGCTGAAGAAGGCCAATCAAACCCAGAAGGAGGTGCAATTGGAAATGGACAAATTGGACAATGGCCTGGCCATGCAGTGCGGCAATATACGCCGGGTGGAGGCCAATCTCATGGAAACCAATGATCAACTGCAAAAGAAATTGCTGATATTGGAGCGTTTGAGTTTGGAGTACCTAAGGCAACAGGAAGCCGAACAAGCGGACGAAGCCAAGCAGAATCTGGCAAATGAGAAGGGCGCGGCCGAATCAAAGGAAATGCACAAATTGTCGCTGAATAATATAAAATCAGTGGAAGAAGTGCAGCAGCTGCAAAAACTTATAGCCAAGCCAGGCTTCAATTTGACGGGGAGGGAATCAACGCACAAAATAACATCGACAATTAACCCGGCGTTGTGTCAACATTCAACTAATGATGATGATCATGATGTTCCGGCTGATGTAGCACCTGCTGTGCCACAATACGGCGATGCGACGGCCCTGCTGAACCACCCGGCTGATGAAGGACAGACAGCTTTTGTGGGAAATAATGAGCGACACCTGATTTCATCATCGAATATAAGTAAGGCAGCCCTTTCCACAGCTTTAATCACATCGCAAAGGATAATGGCAGCGCCCAAAGCATGCCTTGACAAACAGCAAACAGGAACACCACCACCAGCAGCACCATCAGCAGCGTTAGCGTCTCTATGCCTGCCCTCCGCTACAGCATCATCATCAGCCGCCACATCGAGAACAATTTCACCAGTCTGTGTGGTGCTAGATAAAAACATGTTGTCATCATTACATGTGCAAAATGCCAAAACCATTATGAAGCAAATGTTTCATTCGCAAACAACATTGACAGCAGCAGCAGGAACAGCAACAGCTACACCATCAGCATTAACACCACCTCCGACAACAGCTACAGCTACAGCAACACCATCCATAACCTCCTCAATAACAACAACAGCGACAGCAACACCGACAGCTCATGCAAATTCACTAAAGCCAACAGCAATGAATGCATTCCCCCCGAAACAGCCATGTCAGAGTTTTAACCAACATATGCAACTCCCACTGCCGCACCTGCACCCGCACCCGCACCCGCTCCCACTAAAGCTGTCAATGGTATCTTCGACGTCGCCCAGAACACTGCCGCCAGCCCATTTAACATCATGGCCCCAACATTCACACCAACTACCTGCTGCTGCTGGCATTGTAGATCCTGCTGCATCATTAGCACCGATACAAGCCTCTATGGCAGTGGCATTGTCTGCAGCGGCAGCAGCATCATCTTCATCCTCATCACCAGCATCTTTGATGGCCATGAATACGGTCGATATAAGTCAATTGGGCACATTGGTGTAAGGCTAGGAGGATGAAGCTTTCAGTGATGTTGCCTTTTGCTTATGCTGATGATGGCAATCCTCTTTTGTGGCCTTCTTCTTCGACATTGTGCTGTTCAACACAATTGACAATTAATTAATTAATCAGCAGCAAAATTTTAAAATGCACATGTATTGTTAAGATGCATTGAATGAATCCTTGATTGTTGTTTGTGTGATTGCGCTGGATTGGATTATGTGAGCATAGCATCGTGATAGCGCTTAAATCGTTCGGGGTGATGAAGTCTAAGTAAGGCTAAATAGGTCATAAAAATCAGCCCAATAAAATCAATTTTTTGCAAAGAATATTTTAAGACAACGACTCCATATGATTGTAGTGATCAAGAAAATGTTAAACCGAAAAAATCATATAAAAATATATTTTTGGATAAATTGTAAGAAGGGATTTTTCATATAAAAAATGCCTCTAAATCACAGTAGGAATAATACATAAATTGATATGTAGATATTTGTAAAACTAATTTGTAATTTTGATGGAAAGATTTGTAAATTGAAAATTTTAAATTTTGTTATTGTTTTATATGATACTCAGTTCAGTGATAAGGTAGGAATGCCTTTTTCTCAAAATTGTTCATGTCGTAGAATTTCATTGACGGCTTTTTTGGTTTACGTAGCCACTCACCTTAACGGGAGCATCAAGTAGTGCTTTAAGGCGCCGTCTTGAAAGCTCTATACCATCCAGTAAGGTCTGTTATGTTTAATCTGAATGAGTGAGATATTTGTTTAGATCACCAACATATATTAATTCCCGATATATCGTCATTAAAACGAAGTATTTGAATGATTCTGGTTTATTACAGCTTGTTAGCCGCTGGGTAGCCACACAAGAAGTGTTCGACTATCTCTTCTTGATCGCAGCGATCGTTAAATTGTAGCTTCATTTGTCATTCATTGTTGCCGAATATCCCGACAGACTGCAATTACTATTTGAGTAGTATCCCCGATACAAGATACTCAAAGTAGATTTAATCCTATGTCCAGGGATCCATATAAGAGTGATTTCGGACACACAACTAAGTCTGAACTGCTCCTTAATGCCCTGACACTCGAGAGTAGATGGTAGACTGTAAAAGTGTACACCTTCCAGAAATTTATTTTCGATTTATCCTCGATAGCTTGGATTGTTTTCAAAAGGGTGTGTTTATTCAATCGCCTGTAACTCGTGAAACATTTGAATTGAATGCGATACACATTGTTTCGAAAAAATTTTTAAAAAATAGAACAAATAGAAATTTGCAAAAAAAATAGAACCCATCCACCACATCCACCACATCCAAACTGACACTGACGATAAAAGAGACAGCCATCAGCACTACTTTAAAATTTCAAGAAAATGGTTTAATGTAATAATTTCGTAAATCAAAATAAACTATATAAACAATAAAGCACCATTTCGAAATTTTAAAAGTAATTGATATTACCTTCAAAACAAGATATAATACATAAAAATCGATTGCGTATTTCAGGAGTTAAGGGCGATGGAATGAACACACCTTTTTGAAGAAGTAGTATATTTATATTGGTCATAACACGTGAAAAAAATTTGCAATTTTTTTCCAAAAATTAATATACAATATTTTTATGAGAAGAATACATACACAAGCGTTCAAAACAGCAGATATCGAGGTCAAAAACCGTACCGCTTGACATGGAATAATTAATATATTTGTATCAACTCTAACAAAGAGTCAGACTTTATAATATTATAATTTCATCATACCTTAAATTGATAGATATGATTCACTATAATTTTTATTTTTGTTGGAAGTACTCAGACTTATGAATTTTAAATCGTTTACAAATTCATTAGATACAAAGTACAGAGTGATAAATCGAATGACTGTTGACGTTTTTCGTATCGTAGAATCTTTTTGAAGAAAGGCAGATTGGTTTGAGTGACCGTTTACCTTCTCTGGAACATTTTGAATAGGTATACCTCTCGGAAGGATCTGTTATATCCATCTTGAAAGAGTGAAATCAGATATTTAATATCAATTCCATATATTAACGTCGTGAAGTAATTGTTGCCCAAGGGTCCTGGTTTATCATTTTCGGCACTGTTAGTTGATTTAAAGCTTCACACAAGTTCGCCCGAGACTGACTAAAATAAATAATGGAGACAGAATTAAGTCAGAGGAGTGATGAGGGACATTATAAAGCGAAAAATGGGGGTATTTCATATCGTTCTTAATCATTCTTATTGACTCTAATGAACCAAAAAGATTTCTTTATGAATTTGATTTGAGATTGTCTCTCTTGAGTGCTGTCACTTAATGGTTCGAGATCAAGTTCCATCGACCAAAATTCAATAACAATTACTGGCTAAGGACCCAAGCATTATTTTGATATATTAAGTGTATCGTATCTTCCAATACTGTAGTGGTCCAAAATCAAATTCCATCGACCAAAATTCAATTACTTCAATTACCAAGCATTTTTTTGAAATATTTAGTGTATCTCCCAAGACTGTAATGTCTTGCAGGCAAATATTACCCTGCAAAAAACGGAGAGCCTGTCAAAAAGTCTAAATATGTTTACATTTTGTTAAATATAACCAAACCAAAAAATATTGAAAAAACAAAAAAAATAATTTAAATTTTTTAACAGAACTCACCATGCCATTTGTAAATAAATTTGCATTCTATTAAATATAGATGCAAAATGGTATTGAGCCAGGACAATATTCCAGTTCAGAACTCAAAAATGTTTACTACTTCAAATGTTATTGATTTTTGGCTGATGGAATTTGATTCAGGACCACAGTGCGACTTCTGACCTAGTAAACATTTTAGTTGACAAGGACCCAATAATTATGTCAGATATTTACATTAAAATTCGATTTATAAGGAAAGTAAATTTTTTAAAATATTTGTTAATAATGCACAAAAATAGTTCTTGCCTAAATTATTTTATTTAAAAAAAAAACGTTTACTAGATCAAAAGATATTGCATTTTGGCCGATTAACTGTGAACAACTGCGCTTCGTAATATGGGTTGTGTTTGGATTTTCTATCGATACTTACGTAGATATAGATACGCGAACTCTCACGTATTTAGATTTCCGACACACATATATCTTTTCTGACAATACAGAAATTCTAATCAGGAGTCAGCAAATACTCCCTCATTCTTCCATCTAATTCCTTTTCTTTAGTGGGAATCCCCTCAACATTGGTTCTTTTAAAAAGAACCTGGCTGTCTATAAATATTGCGATGCGACCCAATTTAACTAAAGAGGAATGTTTACTGCAAGCTTCCTTAAATGCGAAGACCTCTGTCTGAAAGATGCTGCAACTGTCGGGAAGTCGGAATGAGCATGGTAGACTACATTTTACTGGAAATACTCCATAGTCCATTTTGGATCAATCCGTGTCTACCTCAGTTTTACATATGAAACGTGGATCTTTCCTGTCCCACTCCTTCCTTGCAGTGAATGTTATCTCGAATGACTTCAATTTAATCTTCACTTTTTTGGATACAGCAGTGGATAACTTTCTTCCTCATTCAAGACGTGCACAGTCATGGGCGTGAGGCTTCAAAATCCAAAAATGTCCAATACAGGTAAATACCATGATCTGGGTGGCAAACTCTTTTTATGTGTCCGTGGGTATAATCCTCAATGGGGATTATTATTTAAACAAAATAGATGGATGCAATATTTTGTACAGATTTTGTCGGACTTCCATATGTTCTCCTCTCTTTACACAGAGTAAAGGTTTTCTGCCATGGCGGCCAAATCCCAATCCCAAACAGCGACATGTTGTTAAAGCATTGATTTTTTAACAATAACACGTTGGTTGGTACAATTTTGATGTTTAACGAAGCCGTCATGATGAAAATGAATACAATTTTTTTTTTCGAGATATTGCACAATAATGAAAGTAAAGATACTTTTTTGTTGATTTTAAATTTCCAATGTAAGAAAAACTTATATTTAACGTAAAGGGTGTTCGAATATTTACGCCATATTTGAGCGAAATAGAAAACAGCATTATTTCTTCAAAATATGTGGCATAGAGGAGTTATGAGCGATCATTTTTATTTTCTTTAGAAAAACATAGCTCTTCTTCATTATAATACTCTTTTAATAGAAGGCATTGATTCTACACGGCAATTTTTATAGTTTATATTGAGAATATATGTAGGTATACGACAATATTTTTGGAAACAATATTTTGGAAACACAGTCACAGTTACAAATATCTTTACTACAAAATAGTAATTTTCAAAATCCTTGCGCTTGTTTTGTGATCTTTTCAAATTAAAAAACTGATTTTTTCGACGACAATCTTTGAACTATTTGCCAAGCCAACAAACTTTCAATAAAATCGGAATCATCAAAGTTAAGTTTTATCGAAATAAATCCTTTTCTCATGGCATGATCGCTATAACACCCTCTGTCTAACAGTGTTTCGGCTTGAAAAACTTCATTTTCGGATATTATAACACCTATGTAACCCTATGTTCCTCCTAGGAACAGCAAGATTTCTCTCTTTTCAGGACAGTAAACCATTATTGTCACTAACAAAAAATAATGTTCATCACCCTAATGTATGTGAACAATTTATTAAATATACATATATCAGTATATTAGTATATAACGATAACATTAATTAAGATATTTTTAAACTAAACCCTATATTGAATGTAAATCTCTAAACTGTTAAACAGTGAGTAAACTCAATGCGGATACCGGATTTTTAGCAACTGCTTTGAAAATATTACATGTAACTATTAACGAGTTTAAATTTAAGAGATATAAAATTAAACATCACCTTATAATCCATATCATACTCACATATGCTCATTTTAAATGATGACAGAATTATGATTGCAAAGTTTTATATACATTTCATGTACAAGTATGTTATTAATATTATTATTTTTATTATTATTTCTTTAGTGTAAAACCAAATTTTGTTAATTAACCAAAAATTACAAAAAAGAGTTTTTAATAAATCACTTTATTTATATATATACCAAAAGAAATAGTGTTTTTATACCCTACACCACTACGTGGTCTAGGGTATTATAAGTTAGTTTCGCGCCAAATGTTTGTAACACCAAGAAATAATCGAGCTAGACCCACCTTTAAGTATACCGATCGGCTTAGAATCACCAGCTGAGTCGATTTAACGATGTCTGTCTGTCCGTCCGTCCGTCCGTCCGTCCGTCCGTCCGTCCGTCTGCTGTCCATCTAAGCTTGTTCGCACTCTACAGGTCGCAATTGTTGTCCGATTGTCATGAATCTTGGCTGAAGTTATTTTTTCTGGCCAAGGACCATCGGTATTGAATTTGGAGTAAATCGGTTCAGATTTAGATATAGCCCCCATACAAATGTCGCTCCCTATTTCACTTTTTCCGCTCTAGAAGCCACATATTGTACACGATTTTCTTTAAATTTGGCAGAACATCTTATAATCCAACTAGGAAGAAGTATGCAAAAATTGGGTAAGATCGGTTCAGATTTAGATATAGCCCCCATACAAATGTCGCTCCCGATTTGACATTTTCCACTTTAGAAACCACATATTGTACCCGATTTTCTTTACATTTGGTACAACATCTTATAATCCAACTAGAAACACCTATGCTGAAATTGGGTAAGATCGGTTCAGATTTACATATTTGTATGGGGGCTATACAAATGTCGCTCCCGATTTGACATTTTCCGCTCTAGAATCGACATATTGTACCCGATTTTCTTTAAATTTTGCAGAACATCTTATAATCGAACTAGAAACACGAATGCAAAAATTGAGTAAGATCGGTTCAGATTTAGATATAGCCCCCATACATACATATGTCGCTCCCGATTTGACATTTTCCGCTCTAGAAACCACATATTGTACCCGATTTTCTTTAAATTTTGCAGAACATCTTATAATCGAACTAGAAACACGTATGCAAAAATTGAGTAAGATCGGTTCAGATTTAGATATAGCCCCCATATATATGTCGCTCCCGATTTAACATTTTCCGCTCTAGAAACGACGTATTGTACCCGATTTTCTTTAAATTTTGCAGAACATCTTATAATCCAACTAGAAACACGTATGCAAAAATTAGGTATGATCGGTTCAGATTTAGATATAGCCCCCATATATATGTCGCTCCCGATTTAACATTTTCCGATCTAGAAACCACATATTGTACCCGATTTTTTTAAATTTTGCAGAACATCTTATAATCCAACTAGAAACACGTATGCAAAAATTGGGTAAGATCGGTTCAGATTTAGATATAGCCCCCATACAAATGTCGCTCCCGATTTGACATTTTCCGCTCTAAAACCCACATATTGTACCCGATTTTCTTTATAATTGGCACAACATCTTATAATCCAACTAAAAAACCTACGGTGAAAGTGGGTAAGATCGGTTCAGATTTAGATATAGCCCTCATACAAATGTTGCTCCGGAATGTTTAACCGATTTTGGCCAAATTTTATATATTGTATTTCACCAATAAACAGACATGGTGAAAGTGAGTCACATCGTTCAGGTTTCAATCTTTCCATATACAAATGTCGTTTCCGATTTAACATTTTTTGTCAAACACATACATTTACAGGATGCAAAAATCTTTCCCGATTTCAATTTTTTACCGAATTGAATTGTAATGTGATAGAAAGACCGTCCGTCTTTAGCCTTTCCTTACTTGTTTGTGAGATGCCCATATGTCCATACTTTGGTATAACCCAAATGGGGCCCAATCTGACCTATTACAGCTCTAGAAACTACATCTTACATCGGATCTTCATCAAATTTTGCAGATCATGGTATTTTTCAACTAGGAATACCTACCGTGAATGAGAAATACATAGGTCCATGTTTTGGACCAGGCCCAAAATTTTGTTATCGGCCCCCTTTTGAAATGTCGGTCCGATTCATCCTATTACTACTGTATAATTTGTATTTGTCTGTACAATATACGTTAAATATGACTAAAGATGGATTTATAGTAACTGTATAATTTGTATGAACTACATAAAATTGCTTCCATGAAATACGTGGGTTTAGTAATCAAAGCGAGGTACATACGAGGGAGTGGTGTAGGGTATTATATAGTCGGCCCCGCCCGACTTTAGCCTTTCCTTACTTGTTTTTAATATTTTGTATTCAGAAAATGTTTTAATTTAATTTAAAACCAATTATCCAAAAGGATTATAACTTTGTGCACATTGTGTATGTGCACTGCACATACTTTCAAGAGCTGCTTATGTTTGACAACAACGAGGGCAGTATGCAATTACGGAAAATCGATGGATTTTGGGGATGAGAGCTGAATTGGAAAAGTGATAATAAAATTTACAACCATTCTCCCAGAGAATCTATATATGCAATAAATATTTCCAACTTCCATGTTTATAAAACAATTATATATCAAATAAAATTAATGATCAAGTGGGCGAAATCGGCTCCATAATAATTACATCAGGAACCCCTAAAATGTAGAGTATTTAAAATCATTTCTAGAATATATCTGCCTTGTATTTATTTGAGTTAAGACATTTTAATTCTTTCATTCAATTGTCCCAAACAGGGATAAAAATGATATCAACCAAACGACTGCAACTAGAATAATAAAATTCGGTGTATACCTGGCTCCTGATGCGTAGGCGCGAAAAATATAAAGATCTTTTGTATTTTTAGGTTCAACTGCTGTTTCAACTGACTATAAAGACATTAGAGTGACCAATAACCTGGGTTTTGAAATTAATAAAAAGTGTTTCTCATCATAATGAAAATAGTATGAATATTGCACGATTATAAAGTTGACGTTTTTGATGGTGTAAGATATTTGAATATATAAATGTTGATAATTATAGTTTATGGGGAATTTAATGAAGATATAGAGTCTTCCAAACAATACGTTATTCTACATTTCGTTCTCAGTCCTCAAACATGTATTCCAATGTCTTCTGTCTCGAGTTTAGTATCGGCTAGCCTTTTAAATATCGCAGTTAAGGCCTTCGTAGCTATAGTTCCAAAAATTGTATTGTATTAGTATATAATTTATAAAATAAATTGTATATAATATATAAAATATATTAATCTTATAAATAAATAAATATCCCAGTTAATTTTGAAGCCAAAAATCTCAAAATTCCGATGCTATAGAGAAAATCAATAAATTCATTTGCCCGAGTCTTTGGATGGTTTGTATTTGTACGGAAATGGACGAGTTTTCTCGGACTTCAGGAATTTTGGGATTTGACATCATATACATAAGTTACACTAAGCCAAGGATACAAATTTATATTTAAAGTGTTTTCGATGATCTACTAACTCGGAAAATAAAATTGGACAAAAGAGCAACATAAAACAAGTAAGGAAAGGCTAAAGTCGGGCGGGGCCCACTATATGATACACTCCACTTTCTATCGGAATACAATTCAATTCAGTAAAAAAGTGAAAACGGGAAAAATTTGTGTATGTTTCCTAATCACAGGCTAATATGACCTGGTCCATCTGTCAAATCGAGAATAATATTTGTATCGGGGCTATATCCAAACATGGAATGAAGCGACAAACTTTCACAATAAGTTCTGCCAGTTGAAGTATAACGTGTTATGCTCAATTTTAAGAAATTCTCTGAAAATACGCGGTTTCTGGGGGAACGAAATTTGTATGAGAGCTATATGTGAATCTGAACCGATGTGACATATTTTCACCGTGGGTGTTTCTAGTTGAAATATAAGATATTTTGCAAGGTTTGAAGAAGATCTGTTAAAATGCGTTTCCAGTTGAAATATAAGGTGTTTTGCGAATTTTGATGAAAATCGGTTAAAATATGTGGATTCTAGAACGGAAAAATTCAAATTGGGAGCGAAATTTGTAAGGGAGCTATATATAAGTCTGAACCGAACTAACACATTTTTACAACAGGTGTTTCCAGTTGAAATATAATGTGTTTTGCGAATTTAGAGGAAAATCTGTTAAAATATGTGGTTTCTAGAGTGGAAAAATTCAAATTGGGAACGAAATTTGTATGAGAGCTATATATAAATCTGAACCGATCTAACACATATTTACCACAGGTGATTCCAGTTGAAATATAATGTGTTTTGCGAATTTAGAGGAAAATCTGTTAAAATATGTGGATTATAGAAAGGAAAAATTCAAATTGGGAACGAAATTTGTATGGGAACTATATATAAATCTGAACCGATCTAACACATTTTTACAACAGGTGTTTCCAGTTGAAATATAAGGTGTTTTGCGAATTTAGAGGAAAATCTGTTAAAATATGTGGATTCTAAAGCGGAAAAATTCAAATTGGGAACGAAATTTGTATGGGAGCTATATATAAATCTGAACCAATTAAACACATTTTTTCCACAGGTGTTTCTAGTTTAACTATAAGATGTTTTGCCAATTTTGAAGAAAATCTGTTAAAATATGTGGTATCTAGAGTGAAAAGGGTCAAATCGAGAGTGAAATTCGTATGGGGGCTATATCTAAATCTGAACCGATTTTCTTCAAATTAAATAGCGTTCGTCCTTGTCCCGAAAATCTTCGTTGTGCAAAGTTTCGTTTTATTCTGGCTACAATTGCGACCTGTATCGTGATTACAACAATAGATGGACAGACGGACATTGCTAAATCGACGCAGAAAGTGATTCTAAGCCGATCGGTATAATTAACAGTGGGTCTATCTCCCTTCCTTTTGTGTGTTACATACAAATGCACAAAGACATAATACTCTCGTGGAGTGTATAAAAAATACAAGGGAAAAATATGAATAAACATAATACCCTAGTGGAGGGTTTAAAAATTCCGAAAACCGGTGGATCCAGAAGAAAAACGTAATTTAAAACGTAAAAACGTAAACGTAAATATGAAAAATCAATTAAAACTGCGTTCGGCCGGGCCAAACTTTATATACCCTCCACCATGGATTGTATTCCACAGAGGCTGTCGATTTGTGTAGAAGTGCAGTAATATTACAGGAAAATAAAAAATTTTTTAATGTAGCCAAACCAAAACAAATACAAATATTGAAAAAAAAATAATTTTGTAAATATTATTATTTTTATTATTTCAAATCACGCATAAGGCAAGGCTACCAATACGTTTACATATCGAAATAATACTTAAGTCAATTCAAAAAATAAATATTCTTATATGTATGTTTTCAAAAAGCTTAAATACCATTAATATTGGTAGATAGTGGGTGCTACAGTTGGTTGCATTTACATTCTATTTTAATTGCAAAAGTGTTTTTTTTAAATCCATTATTTCACGTACATAGTACAAAATAATCTAAATTCATGATTCAACAAATTCTTTCCGCAAAAGTAAAAAAGTACGAATTTGGAAAAAAACTCTTTATTTCTCATAGTCGTTTAATATGTACCATTTTTATCCCTTTTTGCCTCATTTCAATCCCTACGAATAAATATCACTTGCACATACTCAATATCAAGAAAGTACAAGCAGACATATTGAAAAAATATGCTCTAAAATATTAGTGGTTATTATGAGTATTTTTATTCCTTGTGAGGGAAAAACAAATTTCCTTTGGGCCGATTTCGCCCCGTTTCAATACCAACCGATCTACGACTATAAGACACATTTATGGAAAATATGGACGTCCTTTCGTTTAGATGCTAGCGTGCTTTCAAAAGACGAACAGACGGACGGACATGGCTAGGTCGTCTTATAATTTTATGACGATCAAGAATATATATACTTTATAGTGTCTCTGGTCGATATTTCAAGGTGTTACTAATGGAATGACATAGTTAGTATACCCCCATCCTGGTGGTGGAGGGTATAAAAAAATGGGGATGGTGAAGTAATATTTCGAAATTTGTACTTTTAGGGGGAAAAGGTGCGAAAGGGAATAACAATGACACCAACCAACTACTACTGCAGTTAGAGTCATGAAATTCGATATATACATCTGACTGCGGAGATGCGCAAAATTAAGGGCTTTTCCAAAACTTGTACTTGTAATCATTTCACGGTAAACACGAAAGCTAATAGATTTTCGAAATTTGTAATTGGGAAACAAATGGGCAGCACTGGTACCACGGCTGTAACTGTAATCATAAAACTAGAAGAATTTTTGTAATAGCAGAAAACAACTGCCTTAGAAAAAACACACTGTGCGACAGTCCAAAAACTCTGGTAGGTGATATTTTTTACTGGTAGGTATTGTCGAGTAGAACAAGAATCTGTATTCCGAAATTTCCCAGACACCTTTAGATTTTACGTTTGCATCTATATTTTGTAGAATGCAAATTTATTTACAAATCACATGGTGACATTTATTACTTGGCTGCACACTACCATTATCATGAAGCCATTATCTTGAGTTACGGGTAAAAAACCAGGGTTTCGTACCTTTGCGCACTTATAAGTGTACTAGAGTTTTCTACTTCATCCATTTTTGTAGCACAGCGTAATTTAATAACGATTAGGCGTTAGTTCATTGTAAAGTAAAAATAGCTCTAATTCTGGCATTAAAATATACATTTTTCTACTTTATAAAGCAGTTTCCTATACTGAGTAAATCTTTGCCAGTTTTTCGTTTCAGCTATTTTCAGATGGAAGGGAAAAATAAACTCCAGATTTCCATATTATTCGTGTATACAAATATTTGTCATCATCATCATACTTACCAAAGTTTCCATATAAAGTGGAGAGACAAAAAAACTATCCAAATAAAATACATTTTCCTTTTTTGGTTTATTAATCAGTTTCATTCATTTATTTATTCTGTATTATTTTCAAATCTTGTTTTATTACACACTGTGTACATATTTAATAATATTCGTCCTTATAATTACAACAAAACATAAACAAACAAATAAAAACCGAAAGACAACAAACAATTTGATCCTATTGGAGCATGGTAGTTAGTGTCATATGCCCCAAGTATACAATTTGGATTGAACTATCTCTGCTCTTATGTAGGTTCGAACGAAAGGGTGCCTCTGTTTGGTGTGCCAGGCTGTGGCCAGTCAGTCAGTCTGTCAATTCTGGAGGAAAGTTTTATTTTTGCTTATAGCTGATGGATGATTGTGAGGGTTTCCAAAGATATATAGTCCAAATTCCTAATGGCTAATTATGAACTACAAACAGAGAATGAAATCTCATACATGTACAACACATATATTTTATTACACATATTATTATTATATATTTTATAAGATATGTAATATAAGCCATATAAAGGGTGATTTTTAAAAGTTATAGGAAAGTTTTTCAAAAAAAGAACACATAAAATTCAGAAAAATGCATGAAATCTTTATTTGAATCGATAGTACGGTCCATGTAATTTAATTTTTGAAGAGTATTTCATGCAAATGTTGACCTTGACTGCGCCTCAAATGATCCATCCGCTTAGTCAAATTTTGGCATTTCCACGTTTTTGGATAACAGAGGCCCAATTGCTGCGAACTGCGACGAATCGATAATTGATGGTCACCATAAACACTAGCCGATACAGCTGCGATATTTTCTTCAGTTCGCACTCTACGTAAGCGTGTTGGCGGTTTAATGTCCAACAATGTAAATTTGGTGCGAAATTTAGTCACAATAGCCCGAATAGCCGCTTCAGTGGGTCGATTAAACTGACCATAAAATGGAAGCGCGCGATGAACTTTCTTAACAGAGCACGCATTTTGATAATAAAATTCAATAATTTGCAAGCGTTGTTCGTTTGTAAGAGGATTCGTGGTTAAATTATAGACCAAACTGAAGATGTTTGACAGTGAAACAAAACACGAAACGTGCGTCAGCTGTTTAAACCAGTGTTGCCAAAAAGATAATAGCTATAAAATCACCCTTTATATAATACAAAATATAAAAATATTTGTGAAAAAATTAATGAAAACATGTTTAAATCATTTGATTTTTTAGTCAATATATTTTTTAATTTGCTCTACAAACTCCACCCACATTTTCTTCCTTTAGTTCAATAATCCATCATTATTTGCACTTTTTCATTTCGCACCACTGTGTCTAGCTATTCTGAAGTTATTTTTTTAATATTCCAAATACAATCACACCAAACAAAGGCAACCCTTTGCGCTTTTCTTTCAATTTCATTTACAATCTAGTTAAACTTATAACTAATTACAGTTCTATGCTTATACAACTACCATATACTTTCTTGTATCTAAGTATATATACTTTTCTATTTTCTTCTGGTTGTTGTTGATTTTGTATTATCCTTTTTTTGGTATGGTATATGTATTTAAGTATGTATATGTATGTGTTTAGGTATGTATTTAGTTTATTGAGTTAATTTTGGGGTATGTATAACAAAAAAAAAAAAATAAAACCAAAGTATGTACTGAGTTAAGTTTGGCCTGGTCGAATCGCACATCGCATGAAAAATCGTCCAAAAGAAAAACGGTCCAAAAAAGTGAAAATCGTCCAAGGCAAGAAGTGGACCAAGAAATGAAAAATTACCCAAAATTAAATGAAGCTCAAAGATTGATAATATTGATCAAAAAGCACGAATATGAAATCGGAATATGGGCAAAGCGCGATGGACTTCAGGGTGCCAATGCCCCCAGACATTGCGCTTCTGAACGGACATTTAAGGGTGGATAATCAAATAAAAGGAAGATGGGAGAAGAACTTTTAGATTATATCCTCTGGATTTTGGTAATTTTTTATAAGAAAAAATCACTCAAATATAAATTTATGAATCGAGATCCATTTTGGCTATTATTCATTTGTTTAGTTTATTTGTAAAAAGTGTCGCAATTTTGTTGTAAAATGTTATTTTTATTGATACAAAAACAAAATTTTAAATTAATTTATAAACTACACAGTACAGGAATAGCTCATGGGTTTGTTGTCACTTGTGATGAAATTATTCATGACTGTTTGGATAAATGTATCTGAAATGCGCCCGATATTTGAAAACTATTGTTTCTGACGAGAATACAATTAAATTAATGCTTTGTTTACTTTTTGTTTTAAACACAATTCTTTCTTCAAAATTTGCTTTATGGAGAAATGATGCAAGTGACAAAATATTTCTTACAACAATAACCACCACCAGTAGATGATAAAGATCAGTTTAGTTTTCATTGACCGTTCTAATGTTCCATGACCTGTAAAATATATAAATTTATATCGCATCTAATCACGTCACGTTCACATTATAGGTTATAAAAATGCAGTTCAATTGTTTTTTATTTTAAGTAATTATAGAGCTTCCAACGTTGTACACAAATACATACAGTAGTAGAAATATTTTTAAGTTTTTTCTTGTTTTTCATCCCTTTGAAACATACGACAGTCACGCATGTGACTTTAATCTGAAGTTAAAGGTCTCTAATGTGTAGGCCCCAGCTTGGTAACGCAAGGACTCTATATATACCTATATGGCCAAATTGTGTATAGTTTACTTCTTTCCAAACAAAAATTTCCTTCGTATGAAGAAAAAAGTTGATCAAAACGACGACTAATCAAACAATACAAAGACTTTGAAATTTTATATAGGGTGGGCAATTTAACGTTTTAAATTTGAACTACGGATTACGTTGACTTTGAAAGGTAGAAAATAACATTAATTTTTATTTATATTTTCAGGTTTATGTATACGCTCGAATAAAAATGGGAAACATTAAAACCTTACTTCGAAAGTAGTGAGTCTTAAATACGAACTGTAAGAAATTTACGTGGAAAATGTTCGTGTTTTCAGATGAAGCTCATTTTCATCTCGTTGGCTATGTCAATAAGAAAAACTGCCGCTTATGTGTTTCAGAGAACTCACACGTGACTATTAACAAGTCAATGTATCCACAACGAGTCACTGTTTGGTGGGGATTTTGGGCTGGCGGCATCATTGGGTTTTAGTCATATGAATGATATTGTGTTCCATAATTAAATGACAAAGTTCCAATAAAACCAGTAATAGAATCCAGTTTCTGACAACGGATTCTGATAGATGGGCTAAAAAAGAATATACGTGTACCGGCGTTTTGAAAGATCACGTGTGGTGGTCATTTTAGAGGGCGGTGAATATTTCATCCTTTACACATTCTTATGATGAATCGGCATAGGAAACCTTGTGATCATTTCCTTTAAAATACACATATAGGGTGTTTTTTATTGGGGTATAGAACTTTAAGTTGGCATCACTTTTTTAACTGGCGGCCATTTTGTCAGCTGTCAAGTGATTAATATTTAGTTTGGTTTGCCATTTCATCAGGAACAGGTTGACAAAAGAACAACGCTTGCAAATCGTGCAAATTTATTTCGAAAGTAATGGTTCAGTTCGCGAAGTTCACCGCAAGCTCCGTCCATTTTATGGTCGACATAATCGTCCATCAGAGCAATTAATTCGGTTAACCGCATAATTTCGCGGAATGGACCTGTCAATTGGCCACCAAGATCGTGTGATTTGACACCATTGGATTATTTTCTTTGGGGATATGTGAAGTCGCTCGTCTACGCCAACAAACCAGAAACGTTAGGGGACTTGGAAGCCAACATTCGTGGCGTTATTGCCAACATACGGCCCCATATGCTGGCTATATTCGAGCCAGCCGTGGCGGCCACATGCCCGAAATCATATTTAAACATTAATGGCATAAAATTATCCTTCCAATAAAGCCAAATTGATGGACATTAAAACGATTTTCTTGTGTTTTATTTCAATTCGAAGTAAAGTAAAAAACACCCTTTACAATGTTCAGAAGTATTACTTAAAATACTACGAGTAAAATTTTTGTGGAACACTTTTACCATCTATCTCCTCAATATAGGTTTTATGGGCTCTTTTGCGAAGAAGGTTAAAAACACCCCAAAACTGAGGTTTTAACGGACAAAATGTTCTTGATAATTAGTTATTAACACTGGATGGAGCTGTCCTACCGATCAGGACAACTTCAAATAAATTTTTAATAATATTTTTGTTGTCAGCGGCAATGTGTATTAGGGTCTGAAATTAAAATTCGTTTTTATAATTGTTATTTACACTAGAAAAATAATCATTGCATTAAATTTTTGGAATTAATTCATTATTTATTAGAATGAAAGTTTTTCCAACATTAATTGTATATGTACGTGGAAACGTATTTGGTTTACATGAAAGTATTTTTATAAATTTTAATAACATTATTTTCGCGTGAGATTCGTGATTTGTTTGTGTTAATGTTTGTTTGCCTTGCCACTTCATTATACATAGACTTAAAAATTATTCAAATTCGTGTTCTGTGAAAAAATTGAAATTTGTCTTCAGCGACAGGGCTCATTTTCGTTTCAATGGGTACGTCAATAAACTGAATTGCCGCATTTGTGTCGAAGAGTAGCTAGAGGCTGGACAATAGCTGCCAATGCACATTTCCCCCCCAAAATAGAAGATTTGCATTTTAGTTTCAAGGGGATGGTGTCACACTGCGAGCGATACCATGCATATATTGAGAGCCGGGACAAGCCAATCACGATTAATGCCTGGAAAGACAACATTACACGTGTCATTGGTGTGGTAACGGCGGAAATGTTGGAAAAGTGTGCCAACATTGGACTTTAAGAATTGACCAGCTGAAGCATAAGTAAATTACAGGCATTGTTTTAACGATCCAAAAAATATCAATATCAATATATCTTCAATTTTTAAAACCAAACGCTTAACAAATCGCCAAAATAATAACAAACATTTTTCCTCGTGTATGGGTGAAAAAAAATTAACAAAGCGTCAGACAAAAAAAAAGAAAATATAAGGGAAATTCTAAGAACATTTCTCGAAGAAACCACGGGTCTAAGATGAATTCCTAGCTCGCGGAAATCGACTTCAAATTCTAAGACCCTGTCCGTCTGTCTGTTTCATATTTGAAGCCGATTTTCGCGGGCTAGGGATTCATCTTAGATCCACGTTTACTCGGATAAATGATCTTAGAATTTGTCTGACGCTTTGTGCGAAATGTCCAAAATATCAGGTGAATCACTTACTGTCAACGCGTCTTTTAGAAAAAAGGGCGTAATAAAGGTGTATCAAAAATTATTTGAATAATAGCATTGAAATAGTTTTAAAAATATTTGTTCTTCCAGTTCATTGCTTCCAGTTCGTCTAGCTTGTCATTATAAAGTAAAGCAAAAAAATTAAAATCTCATTAGGGCGGCCTTGTCTATGGTGTGTGTGTATTTGTTTGAAATTTAATTTACAATTTCCTGTATTTTCAATATAGATGTATATGGGGCATTCCACGACAAATCGGACAGTTAAAAAAAGTATTTTTGATTTCCTCCATTTTGTTACATTTCTTAGTACCCACCTATGAAAAGTACGCCAAAAAATTAAAAAAAAAGAATATCCAATTCGGACCATTATTGACGAAGTTATGAGCAAAAGACTGAAAAAAGAACTACTATTCAACAATTTTTAAAAAAGCTATATATTTTTAACGAGTAATCAGAAAAAACTCAAAGTATACCAGGGGTGTTTTTAGTGGGTACTATAAAATTAAAAAAAATGGAGGAAATTAAAAATAGTTTTTTAACTGTCCGATTTGTCGTGAAATGCCCCATATGTAAGTGTAGGTATGTTGGGATGTATATATGTATGTATGCATGAATGTATGTATATATAAAAAAACTAATTCGATCCGATGAAACAATTTCATAATTTGTAGTTTTAAACGACTTAAAGTCAATAAGTTTTCTTTTTCATTTTTCTGTTTTGTTTTTTTTTTGTCTGTTTTTTTTCTTCTTTTCTTTCTTAGTTTCTTGATAATGTGTATCTTATCTAAAGTTATTTCTCCATATCTGTGTGTGTGTATGTTTCATGTGGTTTTGTGTGTATTTCAATTTCAATTTTAATTTAATTATTTAGTTTTACTTAAATTTAAGAATTCATCTCTTGTTTAATTCGTCTTCACCAAAGAAAAGTTGCCTGCCGATGACCCAGTTTTCCATACCAATCCCCCGAAAAAATCGGGTTGCTGCGGCAACTAATCTTTCAAGGATTTTTTAATTATTTCTCTTGAGTTATTTGCAATAACCTAAAATAGTTTTGAAAATTTAAATTGTTTTATGTTCTTTTGCCTATTCCTATATATGAAATGAAAAAGTAAAGTGGCTTAAATATGTATTTAATTGGAATACAAAAAAGGAAATGTGTCAATTTCCCAACTAAATTAACAATCGAAAAATAATAGGAATTAAGTATGAGACAAAGACAACAACTTTAATAGAAAATTCTTCCTTAGAATACAGCTACACTTTTGGTAATTGTTTTTTTTTTTTCGGGTGAGCATATGTATGTGAGAGGGTGTGTGAAAAATTGAATTGAACACAAAATTGTCGTTATTTTGTTCTCGCTTCGTTCCTCGCAAGTATTTACCCAATTATAAAAGTTTTTCCATCCGCCCAAGGTCCTGGTGATACCGGTAGTGGTGGCGGCTATGCTGCTACTGCTGCTTCTGGCTCTGATGCTGGTGATGATGATGTTGTTGTTGATGGCAATTACTGTGAACGTCGCAGTTCCAGTGAATTTTATCTGTTGACGTAGGCTGGTAATAGGAGCAGTATTGTTGCAAGCACAATTAGATTAATTGCCAATGTCTGGTGGTTAGGGCTCTGCCAACAGATGGCGTTGCCATGATGTAGTTCAGCAAAACTTTCACCTGTGGCATGAAAATAACAATGGGGGGGAGAGAAGAAGATGGAGAAGAAAAAGGAGGCATATCAACACAATATCAAATTACACTATTTAAGTAAAAGTGACGAAAGTTGTAGCGACACTTAATGGTGAATTGGTGTAATGCTAATTGATGTGATAATGGCTTAATTACACTTTGAATGGCTGAGCCAGGAGCGCAATTTTCAAGAACATGGTTGATGTAATTTCCAAAAAATAACAATTAAGACAAAGTAGGTAAGTAAAGGCTAAAGTCGTGTCGAGTATATGATACACTCCACTCTCTACTTCATATAAAGGGTTTTATTGCGAAGCCAGGTTGTTTTAAAAAATTATTGAATTTTTAATGCCGCAAGAATTCCAAATCGGGGTGCGATTTTATACAATTAAATTTTGGTTCATTAATGCGCAGTTTCAAATATGCTTGAAATATGAGTCAATCTATAAATAAAGAGTTTTTCAATAAGGACTTGACAACTGTTTTGTAAATAAAACGCAAACCATTTGAGATATTTCCAAAAAATTATGATCGACTTGAAATACAATCAAAACATTTACTTACTTCCGAAGTAGTGAGTCTTTAACGCAAACTGTCAGAAGTTTATGCGGAAAATTTTCGAAAAGAGATCGGCGTTCAGTTCAGCCTTCATGAAGGTCATTTTCATCCCGGTTGCTATGTCAATAAGCAGAATTGCTGCATATGGGGTTCAGGGAACCCACACGTGAATCAACATAACCTTATAAACCAAATAAATTAAAGAAATAATAAAACAGCCAGCCACGGCCACATTAGGCCGATCGATTTAGAAAGCAGCTAAAGCAGCGATTGGACATAATTACCCATTCATTTCGACCAACAGGGATATGGTAACATTGACCTTTGGGATATTTCGGTCCACAGTAAACACAATTGGCAATTTTTTAATATTTTATAATATTTATACCCTCCACTAGGATATTATGTCTTTGTGCATTTGTTTGTAACACCCAAAAGGAAACGAGATAGATCCATCGTTTGTTATAATGATCGGTTTAAAATCACTTTCCGAGTCGATTTAGCAATGTCCGTTTGTCTGTCCATCTATTCTTGAAATCAAAGTACAAGTCGCAATTATTGCCCGATCCTAACAAAAATTGGCACAAGTAATTGATATAGGCCAAGGACGGACGCTATTTAATTTGAAGGAAATCTGTTCAGATTTAAACATAGACCCACAAATGTCGCTCGCGATTTGAATTTTCCGCTCTAGAGGCCTATTTTCTTAAAATTTGATACAGCCATTTATATTTCAACTAGAAATCGGATCGGTTGAGATTTAGATACACATATTTTAAACGATTTTGTTCATATTTGGTACAACACCTTATATTTCAACTAGAAACATCTGTGGTGAATGTTGGTCAGATCGGTTCGGCGATGGCAAAACACATCGTCTCGGGTTTAACCCTCATTCAAATGTCTTTTCCGATTTAACTTTTTCCTCTCACCCATAAACCTTGACATATTTTGATATAATTTGATGGAACAGCCGGAAATGTAGGTCACATCGGTTCATGATGTAGTACATATTCACAAAAATCTTTCCAGATTAATTTCTTGAACTACATGGACATGCCTTTTATTTGTCACATTCGGAGAGGGGGAGAATTCCTTTGAGACGATAACAATATCATTTCAATCTAAAGGAATACTATCATTAAGCCAACTTCAGTATAGTGATCGCAGTGCTGTGACGGGCCATTGACCAATTGGAAACCATTCGCGACGAATGCAGCTTCAATTCAACGATCACTGTCGTAGCTGTGTCAGCGAAGAGGAATAAAAACCAGTCAGGCACTTCTTATGCGAATGCCCAGCTCTAATAAACCAAATCGAAGAAGATTTTTTTAAAAAATCTAAGCATGTGCTGAAAAAAAATAATTTCCACTATTTACGAGCGCGTTTCTAACTTTAGGAACACGTGTAACGACATATTCTGACAAATATCCTAACTTGTTTACTGTCATTAACACAAGTAAAAACTTACTGGACTACGGGAATTTATAACGACACTTATCCAAAAGTAAGCCGCTTTAATGGAATGTTATGAGAACATTTATAATTCTAGAGCATTGTTTCTAATTGTATGACCGCCACTGTATACGGAGTTGAGAGGTATTCTATCAATATCGGTATTCAGATCGTCAAGAATTGTGGACTAGTCTGACTCATTCTATTGTGCCAAATTTAATCAACATCGTTTGAAGTATATGTGATTAGATTTAGCTCAAATAGATTGGGATCTTTTAAAGGAGTTTCATCTTAATCTGAAACAATTTCATTCATTTACAATAGAAACAAGTAAGGAAAGGCTAAAGTCGGGCGAGGCCGACTATATGATACACTCCACTTTCTATCCGAATACAATTTAATTCGGTAAAAAAGTGAAAATGTAAATGAAAATGTATTTGGTATATTGAAACCTGGAACGAAATAGGTGAAATATAATATGTATAGTTTGGCCAAACTCGGTTAAACATTTGGGAACAACATTTGTATGGAAGCTATATCTAAATCTGAACCGATCTTACCCACTTTCTGCATAGATGTTTCTAGTTGGATAAAAATGTAGTGCTAAATTTTAAGAGAATCGGGTACAATATGTGTTTTCTAGAGCGGAAAATGTCAAATCGGGAACGTCATTTGTATGGGGGTTATATCTAAAACTGAACCGATATAGCCCGCATTAACCACAGGTGTTTCTAGTTAGATTATAAGGCGTTAAGCCAAATTTGAAGAAAATCTGGTACAATATGTGTTTTCTAGAGCGGCAAAAGTCAAATCGGGAGCGACATTTGTATGGGAACTATATCTAAATCTGAACCGATCTAACCCGCTTTTGGCACAAGTATTTCTAGTTAGATTATAAGGTGTTAACCCAAATTTGAAGAAAATCTGGTACAATATTTGTTTTCTAGAGCCGCAAAAGTCAAATCTGGAGCGATATTTGTTTGGGGGCTATATCCAAATCTGAATAAATCTTAACCGATTTGCCTCAAATTAAATAGTGTTCGTCGTTGATCCACAAAACTTACTTCTGTCAATTTTTGTTAAGATCGGACTGTAATTGCGACCTGTAATTTGATTACAGCAATAGATCTGCAGACAGACATTGCTGTACCGACTCAGAAAGTGATTCTAAGCCGATCTACATAATAAACAATCTAATAAACCATGGCTCTAGCTCGTTTCCTTGTGGCTGTTACAAACAAATGCCCAAAGACATAATACTTTCGTGGAGTGTATAAAAGTAGTTCATTAGGGGTTAATGTTTCTTTAGGACGTCTATTGGCCCCTTACCCCGCTCCATTGGTTGATTGTTTACTGCAATGACTTGTGGCAATGAAACTTCTCTGGCATAACTTGAACGTCGTGATGCCACAGAGATTCGCATGAATTTCTCTCGGGCTGGCCATTTTGATTGATTTATTTGCTCCTGCTATCAAAATCAAACAAAACACCCAGGTAATTCAATTTGGAATAAACAAAATGTCCGTGTCAGTGTTCTCGGAATACCGATTCAATAAAACGCTTAATTAAAGATGTAATTGAATGACAAAGTGTTTGATAAATGAGTGTTAATTATATTAAATTATCAACAAGCAGGTACCACCAGCCAGTTACATTCCCGTACACATGTAAAAATGTGTACATACAAATGTATATATGAATATACACATGCTTGTATATATGGAACACAACGTAATCATGACTGTGCGAACATACATATATATGTGTGTGGAAATGTAGTATTGATGGGTGTTTTGGCAAACTCTCACTATAGCCTTGATTATTTTGGGTGAATATTTGTATACGTACATTTAGTACAATATTTATATGTACATTGGGATGGAGCATGATACGAAAATTGTTGAAGTTTTAAGGACATGAGAGACATGTTGTAGATTGAAACTAAACAAATTTTTGCATAGTTTCAATTCAAGAGGAGAAAATTTGAAACTTTAAGTTTACTCAGTTTTTTGTAACCTATAGAGGATTATGGAAAATAGAGATTCTATAAAAAATTAAATAGTAATTTCGATAATGTTATTTATTTATGAAATATTACGTTATCTCGAAAAATGTCCATCTGATACTATATTCGGCCTCTACACTATATTTAAATTGAAAGTTTTTAAAATTAAAATTTCCCCAAAAAATTGAGCACCACATAAATTGTTTTGGCAATAATTTAACATAGTTTTGATTTATATGAGTAAAAATAATTTTAGACTTTTGAGAAACTAAAAAAATATCTTCGTAGTCAACCAGCAAAAAAAGGAACTACTTCCGTAGAGAGCTTATTTTAGTCGCATCCCATAATCCAAGTGTACATATTTCTCGCTTTGAAAAGTTTATTATTTGTTTAGACCGGTTTATTACGTGTTGAGCAAAGAGAAGTTAAAAAATTAGCCATCTGAAAATGAAGATTAATATTTCATTTTATGATTATTCCTAAAATATTTTGCATCCACTGGAGTTGTTAAACTACCTCTAAATATGGGGTTTTTACTCAATATTGAATTAGTTACTTAAAATTTAACTGTATAGCTGCTCTCAGTTATGGGCTTTGATGGAATATTGATCAACTCCCAACTTTTCACATCCACAGTTCAGTTTGGTAGTATATATGTATGTATGTGCATAAACAATTTGTGGTCTTTTCTTTGTTGCTGTTAAATTGATTACAGTCAATGGTTTGGCACGCAGTCAGCACAGCTGAATTGTAAATGGACGCAACTAACATTTCTCTGTTAGTTTTTCACACAGGATACTAAAAATTGTTTACACTGCGGTCGTCAAATCTAAAAATATTTTTTGAGTTGATCATAAAGCATATTCTGAAGTATACTGCCTTGAAGAGGGGTAGTTCAGTTGCGTCGTTTTCGCGCACGGCGGAGGCGTGAACTGTAGAAGCTACTGTTTTATAAATTCCCTTACATCCGACGAAGGTAACATATTCTGACGCTCAAATATGTGTTTGAAAGGTATTTCCATGATAATTTAAAAAATTAACTTAATTCAAAAACTAGTAATGAATAGCTAGAGTTGGGCGGGTCCGACTATGTTATACCCTTTACTTTCAACGCCATTGCAATTCAATTAGGTGAGGATTTTGCAAAGTGTCCTATATCATGGACCGAAGATATAGCAGAGAGCGTCAAATCGGGAGCTATATATAAATCTGAAGCGATCTGAACCACTATCACCATAGATGTTCCTAGTTGCTATATAATGCCAGATTTGATCAAAATCGTTTGAATTTTGAGATTTCTAGAGCAGAAAAGTCAAATCGGGAGCGAAATGTGTATGGGAGCTATATATAAATCTGAACCGATCCAACCCACTTTCACCACACATGAACAAAATCGGTTAAAGTGTATGGTCTCTAGAACAGAAACAGTCAAATCAAGAGCGATATTTGTATGGCAGCCATATATATAAATCAGAACCTATGTGACCCACATTCATCACAGAAGCTTCAAGTTTAAATACGAGTTGTTGTGTCAAATTTGAAGCAAAGGTTTCGAGAGCGTATGACGTCAAATTGGGAGCGAAATTTGTACGGTGGCTATATCTAAATACAGGGTCCGCCATCTAACGTTTTTTTTTCAACTATTCAACCGTTGGACTATTATTTGTGGGTTGCCCTCAAAGATAAGTGTTACGCCGACAAGCCAGAGAAAATTGACGCTTTAAAGGACAATATTCGTGAAGCCATTGGAGAAATACAGCTGCACACAATCGATAATGTGCTTAAAAATTGGACCGATCGATAGGCTACTGCATGGCCAGCCGAGGCAGCTATTTGAATGAAATTATTTTCCATTATTAACCGGAAGGATTGCACTTTCAAATAAAAAAAGAAATTTGAGAAAATATTCAGTAGTTTTTTTTATAGCATTTTCAAAAAAAAAGTTATTTGGCGGAACCGATTTGCTTCAAATTAAATAGCGTACGTCCTTGGCTCGTAAAACTGAATTTTGCCAACTTTCGTAAGGATCGGATAATAATTGCGACATTACATTACAAGAATATATGGACGGACAGACTGACGGACATTGCTAAATCGACTCAGAAAGTTATTCTAAGTCGAACAGTATAATAACTAACAAATGCACAAAGACATAATACCATAGTGAAGGGTATTATAATATATTAATTTTTTATCAACAAATTTTAATTGATTTTTTCTATGAAAGTAGCCCAATGTGTTTACTTTCAATTGTAAAGAACAAATTCATGGGATCTCACATGAATCGAATGTCATATATGTTGTAGGTTACGATAGAAGTGGAATACTATTTCTTTCTAAGAACACACACGAATTAAATTCACAAAATTTTATTACAGAATGAAAAAATATTTTTTTTATCGACAGCAAGGCGTATTTATACAGGTGATAGCACTAGAACAACAACAAATTCGGTAACAACAAAATACAAGTAATTTTTTGAATGGTGAGCAATACTGTCAAAGTAAAATACATGGGATTTGACAGTTTCGGTTACTTTTCAATGAAAAAATTTTCAGTCAGCTGGGCTCCTGCTATCACCTTTATAAATACGCCTTGATTGATAGTAAAACAAACATAGAAAATCAAAGCCTATTGCTTCAAATAAATACAAAATTATAAAGTAGTTTTTATACAAAGTTGAACTCGATTGTTTCTCCAACAATATATATATATATATATATATATATATATATATATATATATATATATATATATATATATATATATATATATCCTGTAAACTGCCTTTTCCAAATAATTAAATTTTTTCGCATTTCTTTTTTATTTTTCGTAAACTTCTGCGCACAGAAGATGTTTACCTAAAAATGTAATTTCTTTAGGACTTGGGAATTCACAAACAAATTGTTATAAAAAATTCTTCCAAATTATTAAAATACGTTATCTTCTAGAACACCTTGCGACACTAATTCTGAGTCATAAAATCTGTTTTTATTTTCTGGTCAAGTTCGCGTTTAAAATGACTTAAAATTTTTTGAAGGATATATATATTCATAAATTATTTGTTTGTACCTAATGAAAGAGGACGCTTTGGGCGATTTAATTAAATATTGTGATCTTATAAAGTGGAACAAACAGTGGAAAGGACAAAGGTGTTTTTATTGTAATTGTAATCCTTAGTTATCCTTTAAGCCAACTAGTAGATTTTTTGGAAACTTTATTTTATGGGACCTACTATTCTACAAGACCAGCAAATTAAAAACTGAGAACACAGAATTGCTATGTTTATCTCAAATTTAATAAAAAATGTATATTTGTGGACTATTAACAAATAATTTTATGATGTGCAATTTTTAGAATATGTAAAAAGTCATCAATATCCAAATGAAATTGCTCTATAAAATAAATGAATTAACATAGAAAATTTAAATTTGTATATATATTCTAGATAAGCCCATAAAATATTTTTTCCAAAAGAAAACGAGAATAATATTTGTATCGGGGCTATATCTAAACATGGAACGAAGTGCCTAACTTTCACAATAAGTTCTTCTAGTTGAAGTATAACGTGTTATGATCAATTTTAAGAAATTCTCTGAAAATACGCGGTTTCTGGGGGAACGAAATTTGTATGAGTGCTATATGTAAATCTGAACCGATGTGAACCATTTGCACCATAGGTGCTCCTAGTTTAAATATAAGATGTTTTGCCAATTTTGAAGAAAATATGTGGTATCTAGAGTGAAAAGAGTTAAATCGGGAATGAAATTCGTATGGGCTATGGGGCTATATCTAAATCGGAACCGATTTTCTTCAAATTAGCGTTCGTCCTTGTCTCGAAAAACGTTGTGCAAAGTTTCGTTTGGTTCTGGGTACAATTGCGACCTGTAGCGTGATTACAACAATGGACAGACGGACATTGCTAAATCGATCTCCTTTCCTTTTGGGTGTTACAAACAAATGCACAAAGACAAAATACTCTCGTGGAGTGTATAAACAACTGTTTGACTTGAAGAATAATGAAGGATTACAATTTGAAAGGACTTTTTTCCACTTTTTTGTTCCACTTCCTAAAACCACCAAATTTATTTAGGTTGCCCAGGTATCCTCTTTCATTTGGTACCAATATAGCTTTTCTATGACTACCAAAATAAATCCTTGAAAATAATACTTGAATAGTGTCCAGAACATTTTTAAAACACCATAACATTCTTTCATTCAAAAAAATTTGTCGTAACAGCTTTCAGATTGAACTTTTGGATGGAAATCAGCCGTTCAAGCTTAGCTTATTATAGGATAGACGAAAGCTCCATTATTTATGATTGTTACTAAAATCTGAATGTAATGTTTTATTGAGAGTGGTGTATGGTAGAATAACATTGGATGCTTTAAGATGCTTCCTGCAATATTCATGTTCATTAGCTAAATTCTTTTGGAAATAAAATCGATTTTGTAATTTATGTATTTTCTGAAAAAAAATCGGTTACCTATAACAAATATAATATTTAAATATACAATACAATTCTGGGAATGTTTATACAACATCTTAGAGCACGAACGATTTTAGCTAGAACCGAAAATTTTTGTTAGTCACAGCAATTATATTCATGATCCTTTCATATTGTAAATTCACTACTACAAAGCATTGATAAAATGCGTAAGTATTGTTTTCCATTTTATGTTAGTTGTACTCCTTTACACTCTGTAAAGTTTTTCAATCATGAATGGATGGATGAATGTCAATGGATGGGTCGTTAGGTTGTAGTTGTTCGTTATCGGGTGCATGGGGAGGCGGTCAGTATGTACAAACGGGCCTTCGTGGGACAAATACTTACCATTCAGTATATGCACGACGATGGTGTAGTTTTGATATTCACTAATTGAGCACGTATAGTTACCGGAATCGGCTTTATTGATTTTGGCAATGAATAGTGTTGAATTGGCGCCATCATCCATCAATTCGGTTTTAACACTGCAAATTGAAAAGAGTAATAAAATCAGCAAACACACACACACATACAGAGCACAAACACAACAAAAGAATGATTAAATAAAGTTGTGCGTAAAAATAGAACAAACTCTATTCGTTAGATATTCGTAGCTAAGACAAATCCATTAGGATGCGTGTTGTCGGAAAGTCATGTCCGAAGAGTGATAACAGTTGTGGTCGTTGCAATAGCGCAGGGCTGTCAAAGGATAACTATACACAAAGCAGTATCGATAAATAACACCGTCCGACAATTCTACATTTATTTTATTGGACCTGAGGATGACGATATACAAGTGGAACTAGAGATCGTATGTAGTAAAACTGTATACTCAATTTTTCATTTGGTGATCCTTTCTCCAATTTACAGGACTTTTAATTTCCAATGGATATATATGTTTAAATAACTTATTTTCATACTTTGTTGAGTCATACAAAGGTGATATGGATATCAAATGAAAGAGAAGAATATTTGTTAAAAATACTTTAAATATAATGCTTCTACCTGTATTAATTTAGTATTAACAACAATTTAAATTCCCCCCTCATTTCTTTAGTTTATTCATATTTTTATTTGAAGGAGTAACCTTGAAATGGTTCTTGATGCTAAACTTATACATATTGAGGAATGTAATTTTTAGTGTTTTTAACAGACATTCTTCTCTTTCATTTGAAACCCATATAGCCTGTATATGGATCTCGAAAGTATGAATCTAAATTTTTAAAACAAATATAACCTTTGGAAATTAAAAGTCCTATAAAAAGGAGAAACGATAACTAAACGAGATTTTCCAGTATCTTCAGTTTCATGTGTATATGCTCAGGTCCAAAAAGTACTGCCTCACAAAAAATTTACTATGAGCGATACAATTTTGTTTTCATTGAACTGTCTAAATATTCTTCTTCGTCTGCTAGTCTCGCTATACAAAATATCCCTTTAAAAGAACTCGTACGAATTAAGAGACATATAGGAGTCTTTTACATACCTCCGACACAAATGTACCTAGAAAAATGTTAAGCTTTTATAACTTCGAAGTGGATGATTGGAAGCCTATATGTTTAACTATTTCTACAACGAAAGTCACAGAGGTTGACGACCAGAATCTAAACTATGTCAATATGAAGAAGTGATTTCTTTGGTCAGAGGAGCGAGGCGGCCATGAGTCACTTCAAGTCATTGCCCGCTCTAGGAGCCTCATACCCAGTAAATCCATACCCTAACGTTAGGGATGTCAAAACCGAAAACGAAACCCGGTTAACCGGTGTTAACGACACCGTCCGGTTTTCTTAAAATTGGCATTTTCGACAAGCCGGGGAAACCGGTATTTTCATGTCGGTTAACCGGTTTTTAAATCACAAAACATTTGCGTTTCTACAATAAAATACGAAGAATATATAACTTTGCAAATGACATTTATGAGCACATTTGTCTCATATTGAATACTGACAGCATCGCTGATTTAGACATAATGCATATTAGTATAATTTTTTGTAAAAAAAAATTGATAAGATAGCATAGCATCTCTAACGTATTTCTTGTGGCATCCAAAAGGAAGCTCAAAACAAACTTCACAATAACTATGCAATTAAAATAAACAAGAGCGGCCATTTAATTAAATTTTTATTTAAAATACGTAAGTATAGGATGGACCATTTCAAACTTTAAATTAGAATCGGCTATAAAATAGAATCTATTATTTTTTCAAATTTCTGGTTTTATTGGAAATGTTGAACTTTGTCATTTAATAATGGAACACAATATCATTCATATGACCACCACGACTGGCTCGGCATACGATCAACCCTGAAAACTGAAAAATTCAGTACAGCCAAAATCCTCAGCAAACAGTTACTCGTTGTGGATGCATTGTCTTCTCAATAGTTATGTGTGTCTCTGAACCCCATATGCGGTATTTTGCTTATTGACGTAGCCACCGAGATGAAAATAAGCTTCATCTGAAAACACGAAAATTTTCCACGCAAATTTCTTACAGTTTGCGTTCAAGACTCATTACTTTGGAAGTAAGTTTTTAATATTTCCCTATTTTTTTCGAGTGTATAGCGTCCCATTTTGCAAATGTCAAATATAAACCTGAAAATAAAAATGAATGTTATTCTACCTTTCAAAGTCAAAGTAATCGGCAGTTCAAAATTGAAATGTTAAATGACCCACCTTATGTTGTAGTATTTTAATTCTTATGGTTTAATGTTTTTGTGTGTAATAATCTCAAAAAATTATAAATATAATACAAAAGGTTCCGTTTTAACTTATATATAAAAAACCGGTTTTATCAAATAATAAAAACCGAAAACCGGCTTTTTGAAAATTGTCAATTTTTTAAGAAATCGAAAACCGGTTTCCCGAATATGGTCGGTTTTTGACATCCCTACCAAAAGTCAACCGAAAAAGTTAAAATTGTGAATTTTGAATTAATGGATAGTGGGGATGATCTTTAGGAGGAATGTCTTTTGAAAACTTAAAAGTAAATTTTTAACTTATTTGAGTACAAACTAATTTTTGTGAAAAATTTCCGGGCTTTTGATAGTTAGCCATTTTTGACCTAAATTTAGTTAATAATCGAAGGCCAGCTCTTCTCGATTACACTCGTAATGCCCATATACAAAAGTGAATACGGGCAGTAGATGTCTATGTTTAGTGTATGCACTGAAAACCACAAACTATGTTATTTAAAACGTCAACGAGTTAACAACTAATTCCCAAGACAATTACACATATTTTCTTGATTGCAGGTTCCACGCTGTTGGGTGTACTGTGACATATTTGTAATAATACTTTCATGGCATTGTGTAAAGGCTCTGCACCTAGTTTGAGCAACTTAATTGGTATCTACGAAAAGTTGTTGGTGGCACTATGTAATATTGTGGACATTTTTAGATAGGCCTACTTTTGGTATGCTTTTGAAAAATAATTCTAAATGCGTAAAATATAAAAATAAAATACCAATTTCATAGAATATATCCGTACAAAAACAGTATAGTTCATAATTAATTATTCTAATTATACATAAAAAGTAACAGCTATGTTATTTGCATTTTGGTAATTATATTCTGATTGCTTAACGAAAATTAGATCAAAATATCAATTTAAATTTTGTATATTTACGAATATCATAAATAAATAGCGTAGGTGAAAGTTCATTAAATATTCTTTTGAATAACAAAGAGATACAAAGTCGTTGCACTCAATTTGAGGTGTAGCGTCAGAAACATAAAACATATAGGGTGAGCTATAAAAAAAGTACTGATGATTTTTCAAATTTCTGGTTTTATTGGAAAGGTTGAAATTTGTCATTTAATAATGGAATACAATATCATTCATATGACTACCACGACTGGCTTGGCTCATCCGATCAACTCAATTTTTCAAAATGGAAAATTCTTCTCAAATAAGTGCGAGAAATGTTCAGTTCCTGAGAACGATGACGAGTTGATGTTGATGGATGTTTTTGGACATTTTCTAGTACAGAATGAACACTATCCAGAAAATTTTATCATGATCCCATGTAAAATATGTATTCTAGAGCAATAATAGTATAAATTATAGGGATATTTGTATGGAGCCTATATTTAAATCTTAACAGATTTCCTCCAAATTCAATACCTATCGTCGTTGGCCAAAAAAATAACTTCTGCCCAATTTCATAATAATCGGTCAACAGTTGCGACCTGTAGAGTGCGAACAAGCTTAGATGGACAGCAGACGAACGGACGGACAGACATACATTGTTAAATCGATTCAGCTGGAGATTCTAAGCCGATCGGTATACTTAAACGTGGGTCTAGCTCGATTATTTCTTGACGTTACAAACATTTGGCGCGAACCTAACTTAGAATACCCTAGAACACGAATTGGTGTAGAGTACAGAAATAAATATTAATGTTATTCTAACTTTCAAAGTGAAAATAATCGGTAGTTCAAATTTACCATTTTAAATTGTCCACCCTTTATTATTAAGATGAAAGAAGTATAGAATTTTTTATTCATTTATTATGAATTACAGCACAAAGTAAATTTATATTCTAATTTTGGGTCCAGGGATTGAGCCGGGGTGACTAAGACCATTGTAGCTAGTTATTGCAGCGACAGACCAGAGCCTCTGGTGGGAATCGAACCCACAACCCCCACGCTGATAGCCGAGCACGCTACCAACTCGACTACCGGGGCGCTCAAGTATGGAAATAATTATGGGAAAATTGTCACGTCTGTTACAATAACCCAAAAATTATTATTTACTAAAATAATATTTTAATGTCTGTTAAACATATCCCCACACATCATATTAAATTTGTCATTCTATTTGTAGCACCTTGAAATATTGATATGCGACCCTATAAAATTGTTTGGTCCTAAAATTCTAAGACCTAATCGCAAGGTCTTAAATACTTAGGAGTTATAAGCATTTGAATTTTGAATTGAAGTGTATCTATGGCTTGCATTTTCCCGTACTTTTTATTTCCCGGGAAACGGGAATTATTTTTTCAATTTCCCGGGATCCCGGGAGTTAAGCTTATTTTTTTCCAATGAAACATTCACATTTTATTAAAGTAAAATAAATATATATTTCACAAAGAACCTGTTACAGAACTTATATAAATAATAAAGCGCAATGTGAGATCAATTCAAGCATCTTTTCAAGTTTCAAAATTAATTAAAGATAAGATAATTCTTATTTTATGGGAAAATGTGGACGCGACAGAGATCGATCGTTCACATTAATAGTGAGTAGAGCATTAAATGAAATGTTTGTTTTTGTCGCTAAGAAAACTTTAAATTCTTTATTTTTGGCGTTCGGATACATGTCCGAAATCTATTTTTCCCGGATTTTATTTTTTCATACGGAGCTTGACAGGAAAAATCCGAAAAAGTGAATTTTGAGTCTAAATCCGAATGCAGATTAAAAATATTTTGTCATCCAACTGCAATATTTGACATACCTGATTAAAAGGTATGTGATTTAAATTTTTATACAACATTTTTAATTTTATTGTGGAAAAAAATATGCAAGAAATATGTAAAATTTTCTATTGAATTCCTGCAGGATTCTCGTACGAAGTTCCCGGGATACGGGAAATGAAAAATGCGGGAAATCCCGGGATGCAAACCCTAATCCTCACCTGAACATTAGAAAATATAAAATTAAGTTTTCGGGTATAAAAAGCTAGTCTCTGATAAAAACTTGGAAGAGGCTTCAAAAAAAATTTTGGTTTTTGCAATAACTGCGGGAAATCCCGGGACGCAAACCCTAATCCTCACCTGAACATTAGAAAATATAAAATTAAGTTTTCGGGTATAAAAAGCTAGTTTCTGATAAAAATTGGAGGCTTTATAGAAAATTTTTGGTTTTTGCAATAACTGCAGTGATTTTTGCTGCTGTAAAAATCTGCCTGATCCGTTGGAGAGAACGCGAGAAAAATGAAAACAAATATGTTTCGAGTTTCATTATTCAAACTACAACCGTTTGGTAGGTACCATTTGTATCCCCTTTCGGTACATTACCCACAAAAAGGACTACTTTATACAAATTGTTTTATTTTTCGAGTCTACACAGTTAGAGGAATGTACACATTGAATTTCCTTTATTGAATTTACATTGAATTTACCTTTTTATACCATCCACTTTATGATGATAATCACTTTGTCATTACGTTTGTAACACCTTGAAATATTCAACGGAAATCCCATAAAGTATATATATTCTGAATCCTGGTACAATTATGCCTTTCAATTTTCCAAAACCGTAGATCTGCTTATAATTGAATTTATTTTTATAACTGAATTTATAGACCGATGAAAATTTTTATTTGAGTGGGTCGATGAGAAAAAGTCTGCAAATAAGTTGCTAATTTATAAATCATCATCTGCTAAAATGGAACCATATTTTAAAGAGTTAGGGAAACTACGTGATCGGCGTTTGGAATTTACAAATTTATAGAAAGATTTAGGGTTATTTCTCAATTGATTTTTCATGGTGATTATGTAATTCTTGTATGCACTTCTGTTTGCAATGTTGTATTCAGATATTAGTATTCATTATTTGCAGTACTCTACTTGGGTGCAAGTTTTCAAAATTATAATCAGCTCTATAAAAATCGAATAGGTAATGGTAAATTTGTTAATAATTGAATTGGGGGTTTTCCCTGTCATCAACAACGTTTCCCGAGAACTGGGATAAAATTTTTATAAATTTCGAAATTTTAAAATATACAAAATCTGTATTAATTTTTCTTTTTGTACCCTCACTCATTTGGGACAGAAAAAAGTGTAACGCATTGAAGGATTGACTTAAGACCCTATGTATGTTTAGACCAAATCCGTTTCACGACTGAAAGTCGTCCTCAAAGGCATTGACCACTACGTTGAAACATCGTTAATTGAACATGAACTTTCGAAGAGAGGCTTCAAAGTGAAATCAGTTACAAATATTTTAAACAAAAACAAGGTACCCCAACCTCTTTTCCGTGTTGAACTCATTCCCAACGATACAAAGCTTAAACCATCAGAATCTCATCCAATTTACGATCTAAAATATTTTATGAACCGCAGAATAACCGTTGAGGAACCGCACAAAAGAAATAGTCCAGTTCAATGTACTAACTGTCAGGAATTTGGTCATACGCGGACATATTGTAAATTGCCGACTGTTTGTGTAATATGCGGAGAACTACACAAAGTCACTGACTGCAAAAAATAAATAAATCTGACGCAACCGTGAAGAAATGTGGAGACTGTGGAGATAAACACACTGCCAATTACAGAGGTTGTCCAATCTACAAATCCGTTAAGGATATCCGAGCTAATCAAGCAACCAATGTTAAACCACTACCGAAAACTACATATAAAACAGTGGAAAATAATAATCCTAGTTACCCTATCGAAACTTCATCTTATGCAAATGCCCTGAAACTTCAAGATAGTGGACCGAGAGTGAATCAACCATTTAACACATCTAGCCTCGAAAAATCTATCGAAAATTTAGTCAATACAGTGAATAACTTCATGTCAGCAATGCAAAGTATGATGCAAGATATGTTGAAAATGCAGTCAATGCTTCTCCAGACAGTTATCTCGAAATAATGTCATCTATAAAAATTTGTCAGTGGAACGCAAACGGCATTCGCCGACATAAACTCGAACTCGAAAACTTTTTAAAAAATGTGAATATTGATATAATATTAATCTCAGAAACACTCTTAACAATTCACAATACATTCACAATAAGAGGCTACACAATGTACGACATCAAAGACCCGAGGGGCACATCTTGCGGTGGTACGGATATTTCAATAAAATCCCGCCTAAAACACTAACTAAAATATAGAAAAACATACCTCCAAGCAACTTCTATTGTCTTAGACGAATTTGTTGACTCATTTGTTATTTCTTCAGTATACTGTCCTCCTAAATACGCTATCAATGAAGCAGAATTTAAAAATTTCTTTACTTCACTAGGCAATAAGTTCATCGCCGCAGGTGACTTCAACTTAAATTTTTTCCAAAAATGTTGTAGATCGGCTGGAATTGAAAGTGGGCGAAAACGGCCCAGAGGAAAAAAATGTTCCCTAACAAGGATTGAAAATACCTCCATTATTTAGATTATTTAAACCATTTTTTTTAATTTCTGTGATTGTAATTGAAATTTGTTGCGTACATTCATTTTGTAGCGACTGCTAGAAGCATGCAACTTGGGTTGTACATCTCTTTAATAGTAGAGGGATTTTTCAAAATTTCTTATAAGTTCCAGTATGAAATTGGAGAAGGGGTATAAAAATGGTGCCACCCAAACTTTGAAATTGAAATCATAAAATTCAGTGTATGCATTAATCTAAATGGGTAGTCTCGAAACATAACACATAAAGACATTTTTCGAATTTGTACTTTTAGGCGGAAATTGGGGCGAAAGGGAAAAGTGAAATTCAATGTGTACTCTGATTGCGTATAATCGAAAAAATAAGATATATTTACACATTCGTACCCTTACGATCAAATTAGGATAGAATTGGTACCAATCAAGCGGCTGTAGCTAGAATCATGAAATTCAGTGTTTACACTCGTCTGACTTCGTAGACGCACAAAAAAGACGATTTTTCCAAATTCGTAATTTTAAGGGTCAAAATAATACTGTGGTGGAGACCGACAATGCTCTTCCCAATAAAATATATTTTTACATTTTAATGTGAATTGACTTATAAGTTGATATACAGCCACATTTCTAATGACGACAATTCAGTAAATGTCAGTAAATTGAAATTAAAAACCACCTATTACAGGGAATGATATTTTATCTCTATAACAATTTCGGAAGGATGAGTTGTATCAAAATTACGTTAATTGTTTAAGTAAATAAACCTCAAATTACGCAACTTGTGAGACAAGTTTCAAGGAAATGCACTTGGGTTGCAAATTTAAAATGAAGGTGGCTAGAAATTATATTTTACAAAATACTTAGACTATCTCTAATAAATCACCGAAATAGAATCTTCATTCACCATTTAAATTTTTAAGTTTAAAAAATTTCCAATATCTGCTCTGCTCTGAAAGTATTTTTCTGATCATTAAAAATTCTCCAAAAATAATTATTTAAAAATATATCCCTCAATAAGTGTTACATCATTAAACTGGTTAGATATTTTTCCTCAAATCGATCTAAATATATTTTGTGAAAATTTATTAAAATAATTATATCGTATTTTTTGAGTTCTATTCTCTTTTATCTCGTTTACTTACCTAATGCCACCCCGGGTGACATCGTAGTTTAAGATATCCTCACTATGCTTCCAAAATACCACCGATGTGGACATGGCAACATTGCGCACCACACACGACAGCTGCAGCGTGGAATCCTGTTCATAGTATTTCTCCTGCAAAGGATCACCAAATTCATCTACAATCATGACTTTAGGAGCTGAAAAGAAAAACCAAAAACAAAATGCGACAGCATAAGTACTCTGAACTACCACAAACGAATTCTCGATAATACCCCAGTTCATCCCATACCTACCGTTTACATGCAGATTAATTTGTATCACCCGGGGCGGATGTGTTGATATCTGACACTCATACGTGGCCTCGTCGTCCTTTTTGACATTAACGATTTTCAAGCGCCAATTGTTGGGATATTGAAATTCCATTTTGTAGCGCTTATCACCGGTGTAGGCATGCAAACCAACCGTAAGCAGATCCAAAGCATTTTCACCCTCCGGATTGCGGCGCACCCATGAGACCTGTTGCCATTGGCAATTAGGAAAGAACAACAACACGGGGGGGGGAAATATTTAAACAATATTTAACGATACTTTTCTTAACAAAACTAAACATAATAGACAGACGGAAGGAGAAGGAGAGTGAAAACGGAAAAAAACTCCAAATGCATTTCCACACTGCGACGAAGGAAACCATATGGCGAGCTTATGGACTCTACGGAGGGACACACGAAGCCAGTCAAAGTGCAATGAAGTATATAAAGGGCGTATTATGGTCGTTCAGGAAATGTGCATATTATCAGGAAACGGAAGTTTAAACAGAAATGGCAACAACAACACTCATAGTCATTGTTGCACAATGTTGCATATTTAAGTGAGACTATCGGGCACAGTGTTCCAAAACAGAAAAAGGGAATACTAACAAAGTTTTTTATATGAAAGACATAGGCAAAGATGTAACTACTCTCAGGGTTATAATTCAAACTGAGAGATGCAGAACCACTTAAAAAATCGTTTTTTTAAGTAGTGAGTCTTTAACCCAAACTCTAAGAAGTTTACGTGGGAATATTTCGAGAAGAGATCTGCCTTCTGTAAAACTATAGACCAAATGGTGTTGCATTTCACACGTGCCGAAATTTCTACTCTCGGTCGCATGCACATTTCATAGCTTCCGTTTACACTCCAGATACATTTTTATTGTCACAGCCACTGTGCATAAGAAGGAACTAAGGACAAAGTTGTTTTCCTTGCCTGGCCTCGTTGGCTCTTGTCGGCGAATTAAATGGAAATTATATACAGTAAAAAAGTTTTCACTTGTGGAGGGAAAGAAAAATCTATTTCTTGTTTTTTTTTTCGTGCTCTTACTGGCGAACGGAAAACACCCACTCAACTTGTGCCTTCTCGCTGGAGTACACATTGTTTATGGAGCTTTTTCCTTCTTTTCTCGTTCGGTTTCATGTTCTTGTTATTCCAGAACATGGTGCTGTGTGTGTGTGTGTGTAATGCTTGTAAAGTTACCGTTGTTGGCATAGGGTTACTTACAGTCTTATCTTGGAGCAAAGATATTCTGCAATTTAAATGTATACTACTACCCGCTTGTACTGTCATATTGGTCGGTTTTCCCACCAGCTGAACATCTTCAAAATGTGGTCCATATCTGCAAAAGAAAGATAGAAGAGAGATAGAGAGACAGGACACAAAAACTTGGTTAGTTTATAGCAGTGACACACATACCTATATACATACATAAAATTGATACAACTGTTGCAAGAAAAAGTGCTCATACATAAATGTTGCAAAAAAAAACGTGTACAAGTTTTCGCTTGGCTTTGCATTTTAATAAACTTCCTTATCGCAAGTGCTTATATCCTTCCGGTACTACACCTAAGCCGGTTATTCATTCACAAAGCACTAAACACAAAACACACTACGATGTAAGTGTGTGTGAAATTAGCTAATTTTAGTTCATAATTTTCCTTTACATTTTGTAATTATGAAATTATAAAATGAGAACGTTGAACGTGAAATGTATTTTATGAAATTGTGGAATGGGAAATATCGATTATTACATTTATACATTTATATTATCAAGCCGCATACCAAGACAGATATTTGAAAGAGATTTAGAATTTTCCTAATATATGGACCACACTCACCAACGGGTGGGACCTATGAAGTTGTATACTTTTAATTATCCAATGGCCAAGTAGAAAGTCAATTTTTAAACACTCCACGAGAGTATTATGTCTTTGTGCATTTGTTTGTAACACCCAAAAGGAAGCGAGATAGACCCATTTTTTAGCAATGTCCGTCTGTATGTCTGTCCATCTGTTCTTGTAATCAAAGTACAGGTCGCAATTGTAGCCAGAACCAAACGAAACTTGGCACAACGAAGTTTTCCTGCATAAGGACGAACGCTATTTAATTTGAATCGTCAACATACTGTTTACCATGAGTTAAGCTTATTTTTTCCAATGAAACATTCACATTTTATTACAGTAAAATAAATTTATATTTCAAAACGAACCTGTTACAGAATTCATATAATAAAGCGCAATGTGAGATCAATGCAAACATCTTTTCAAGTTTCAAAATTAATTAAAGATTAGATATTTCTTATTTTATTGGAAAATGTGGATGCGACGGAGAACGATCTTTCACATTAATAGTGAGTAGAGCATGAAATGAAGTGTCCTGTCGCTTCGAAAACTTTAAATTCTTTATTTTTGGCGTTCGGATACACGCCCAAAATCTATTTTCCCGATTTTTAATTTTTTCAAATGGAGCTTGACAGGAAAAATCCGAAAAAGTGGATTTTTAGTCTACATCCGAACGCAGCTTAAAAATATTTTGTCATGCAACTGCAATATTTGACATACCTGATTAAAAGCTATGTGATCTAAATTTTTATACAAAATTTTTAATTTTATTGTGGAAATGTTGGACAAAAATATGAGAAGAAATATGTAAAATTTTCTACTGATTTCCCGCGGGATTCCCGTACGAATTTCCCGGGATACGGGAAATGAAAAATGAGCGAATTCACGGGAATTTTCCCGCGGAAAATCCGGGGATGCAAACCCAAATTAGCCCCCATACGAATTTCACTCCCGATCAATATTTTCACGCTAGATACCACATATTTTAACAGATTTTCTTCAAATTTGGCAAAATATCTTATATTTCCATTAAAAATGCCCATGGTGAAAATGTGTTGGATCTGTTCAGATTTATATATTTCTCCCATACAAATTTTGCACCCAATTTGACTTTTTCCGCTCCCAATTTGAGTATCCCCGATCTAGAAACCACATATTTCATCAGATTGTCTTCAAATTTGGCAAAACATCTTATATTTCAACTATAATCACCTGTGGTGAAAATGTGTTAGATCGGTTCAGATTTAGATATAGCACCCATACAAATGCCGCTCCCGATTTGACTTTTTCCGCTTTAGAAACCATATATTGTATCCGATACCCGAGTTAAATTCTGCACAACATCTTATAATAAAACTAGAAACACTTATAATGAAAGTGGATAAGATAGGTTCAGATTTAGATGTAGCCCAAATATTCGGATACCCTCCATTAGGATATTATGTCTTTGTGCATTTGTTTGTAACACCCAAAAGGAAACGAGTTAGACCCATTGTTTATTATACATATCGGCTTAGAATTACTTTCTGAGGCGATTTAGCAATGTCCGTCTGTCTGTCCATCTATTGTTATAATCAAAGTAGAGGAGAGAGAAAATCCATTTTGATGGCGCTTCTAATTCATGGTCAGAGGAATTTGCATACTAAATTTCACGATTCTAGATGTAATACTAAAGTTGGCACCATTTTTATCCCCTTTTGTCCCGCTCGCTCCTTAAAAGTACAAATTTCGAAAAATCCAAGATCAAGTCTAATTTGTCAGAGAAAAACTTGTGTTGGTGCTATTTTTTATCCCGCTCTGCCTTTATAAGTACACATTTCGATAAATTCATTTAGATTTGCGCTTACACGTTGTCAGAGGAATTTACACACCAAATTTCACGACTATTGCTGTAATACTTTATGTGGTACTATTTTTATCTATTTTTATTCCGCTCACCCCCTATAAGTACCAATTTCAAAAAAATCCATTTCGATTGCGCTTCTACATTGCCAAAGCAATTTACATTCGAAATTTCACGACTATAGCTACAAATCTTTAGTTGGTACTATTTTTATCCCTTTTTGTCCCGTTCACAAATTAAAAAAAAAAAATCCATTTCGATTGCGCTTCTACGTTGTCAGAGGAATTTACACTATAAATTTCACAACTATAGCTGCAATACTTTAGTTGGTACCATTGTTATCCCTTTTTGTCCCGCTTAACCCTTATAAGAAAAAATTTCGAGAAATCAATTTAGATTTGCGTTTCTATGTTATCAGAGGAATTTACATACCAAATACCCTACCAACAGCTGTAAAACTAAAGTTGGTACCATTTTTGTCCCGCGAACCCGAATTTACATACCGAATTTCACGATTCTAGCTGTAATACTTAAGTTGGTATCACTTTTATCCCTTTTTGTCCCGCTCGCCCCTTAAAAGTACAAATTTCGAAAATTCCATTTATGTTGCAAGTTTACGTTGTCAGAGAAATGTAGATACCTATTTTCACGAATATAGCTGCAATACTTAAATTGGTACCATGTTTATCCCTTTTTTCTCTTTCCTCCCTTAAAAGTACAAATTTAAGGGAGGAAATCTATTTGTCGTTCGTTTGCATGGTCATTGCAAGGAATTTCTATCTACTGCCGTTTAGTCAGGACGAAGGTTCGATACACATATTTAAATGATTTTCTTAAAATTTAGCACATCTTTCAAGTATAAATATCTATTGTGATAGATTGGTTCAGATTTATCAATAGATCTCATACAAATGTCACTCATATTTCAATTGATTTCTTAAAATTACCAAAAACCTGAAATTGCATCAAGTTGTTGCAAACAGAATGACAATATGAATATATACTCCATCCTATAATGAGGGGTATAAAAATGGAGAATAAGAAAAATACACCTGTTTCATTTTTCAAACCAACAGATTTGCAACATCACTAATAAATACATTCCTTCTGGAAGCATTAGTGTTTAATTAATTTTCTGTAGAAATTCGTTTTCCTGTGACATTTGTTTTCGTTAATCAAGGAAGATGAATAGGAGAGAAATCACAGAGAAACAAGAACATTTTGCAATGTTTGAAAACAATTTATTACGAAATCTCTGTACCATGCATTGCTGTTTAAACATTGACAACTTTTCACCACCTTTCATGTGTCCACGAAAAAACATATATACATATAACCCTGTATATATACATTCATGTATATATAGATATATGAATCCATATATCCACATTACCTCAGCCATCTGCGGAAAGATAAAGAGCAAATGAAAGAAAGACGTTTCTTCCATTATTTGTGACACGCTCTTCTTAATTCTTCTTTCTTTTGTTTCATTTTCACTTTGAGTGCAGTATGAGAAGCTGTTGGCTGCTGATATCCTTACGTACTGCAGACAGCGATTATCTACGTGTGCATGTTTGTCCATACAGAAATATATGAGACATTGCGCAAGAGATTTTCCTTTTAAATCGGCAATTTTTCTTAACCATGAAAAATACATTCAGTCACCTGAAATGCACAAGCGCTTACAATCACTTTTCATATTTATACAGGAGCAAAAAAAAATAATAATGTTCAAATAATATGATCCTCCATTTCAAGAAGGAAAAAATTAGTAATATTCACATAATATGATTCTCCATTTCAAATCTTATGATTGCACTTTCTTGACATTTATGAATAAATATCACGATCTCCATATTACGTACATCAGTTCAACTGACGTGCAATGTCCCGTATCCGTATTATCTTCGGAACATTGTGTTCCATCGTCAAGCAGTGACGTGACACATTTATCATAGCCATAAGTCTGACTATTGTTGCTGTTGCATTCATTGATGGTGACATTACCAACTAATGCCAGGATAAATCTTATTGCTGTTCATATTTTGCCGAGATGAACAGGAGACGACAACATGTGCTGTAATGCCACTGAAAGATGCATCAGAATTTATGACACGCTTTTGTAAAACGACAGCTGTACAATGACATCAAAGAATGAAATTATCCGATAATCCGATTATGGCAAGGCGGCGGGTGAGCATATACATCCACCCATACATATCCCTTACATTTGTAAATATTTTCCATAATTCCACTTGAGTATTCATCCAACTCGGATGTGGAATAATTGAAAGTTTTTCATTCACAGATTTTTTTGGCTGACTTGGGGAAAAAGTTATGAAAGGTTTCCCCAATAAATAAGAATAAGAATTTGTCGAAAAGAACAAATGGTGTTAAAACTTTAATAAGCCAGTGATACGGTCTGTTTAACAAAGTAATATTGTCGGGATGGGAATTTATGACGCAATGTGATTCTTCAAAACAACAACAAATAAATAATAATAATAATCTGTAATAAAAAATCGTTAGAATGGAATGTCCGACATGATAGAACTCTAAACACCAAGACGGGGACTGATAGTCCCCCTTACTTTGACTTCATCTATTGTCAAATCTGGTGTAGTATAAAATTTGGCACAGTGCCCTATAATTTAACTGGAAACAGCTATGATGAAAATCAGTCAGATCGGTTCAGATTTAGATATAGCCCCCATACAAATGTCGCTCCCGATTTGACTTTTTCCGCTCTATAAAGCACATATAGTACCCGATTTTCATTAAATTTGGCTTAACACCTTATAATCTAACTAGAAATATCTGTGGCGAAAGAGGGTTAGATCGGTTCAGATTTAGATATATCCCCCATACAAATGTCGATCCCGATTTGAATTTTTCCGCTCTAAAAACCACATGTTTCACTCGATTTCTTTAAAATTAGCACAACATCTTATAATCCAACTAAAACACCTATGGTGGAAGTGGGTAAGATCGGTTCAGATTTAGATATATTTTTTATATATATATATACAAATGTTGCTCCCAAATGTTTAACCTATTTTGGCCAAACTTTACATATTATATTTCACCTATAAACATACATGGTGAAAGCGGGTCTCATCGTTCCATGTTTCAATATACACCCGTGCAGATGTCCTTTCCTATTTAACATTTTTTGTCAAACACATCCATTTACGATTTCACTTTTTTACAGAATTGAATTGTAATAGGATAGAAAGTGGAGTGTATCATATAGTCGGCTCAGTCCGACTTTAGCCTTTCCTTACTTGTCTTGTGCTGAATTTTTGTCAAATTATTTTTTCTGAAATAATAGACCTTTGAAAGCACTTTAAATATAAATTTTGATTCTTGTCTTAGAGTAACTTATTGGTCGAATTATTGGACCTTCATAGTATTTTGTGTGTTTTTTCGCAGTGATAACTGAAAAATGTTTCGTATTTGGTGCTAGTATCTCCTGTAAGAAATATGAGCTTTTAGCTATCAACTTGAAAAAACACTAAAATCAATACAAAAATTATTTATTTAAAGTGCTTCTATTAATTCAGAAAAAATGTTGGACAAAAATGCAACATAAAACAATTAAGGAAAGGCTAAAGTCGGGCGGCTCCGCCTATATGATACACTACACTTTCTATCGGATTACAATTCAATTCAGTAAAAAAGTGAAAACGGGAAAAATATTTATATGTTTCCTAATCACAGGCTAATATGACCTGGTTCTATTTGTCAAATCGAGAATAATATTTGTATCGGAGCTATATCCAAACATGGAATGAAGTGGCTAACTTTCACAATAAGTTCTTCCAGTTGAAGTATAACGTGTTATGTTCAATTTTAAGAAATTCTCTGAACATACGCGGTTTCTGGGGGAGCGAAATTTGTATGAGAGCTATATGTCTATGTTCATAGTTTAAATATAAGTTTTTTGCGAATTTAGAAGAAAACCTGTTAAATTATTAATTAAATTATCTATAGCGGAAAAATCCAAATTGGGAGCGAAATTTTTATGGGAGCTATGTATAAATCTGAACCGATCTAACACATTTTTACCACAGTACAATTTTTACTCAGCAAGTGATTCTAAGCCGATCGCCATTGTTAATTAGGGTCTATCTCTCTTCCTAATGATTCCTACTACCAAAATTTTCTTTTTTGACATTAAATTTAAAGAAGCTTAACCATGATTAAATTAATATCGTTTTCGAGTTTATGACACCAAATTGCATCAATAAGACAGTCCTTCAAAGAGAAGTTGTATGGCCAAAACTATGTACTGATGCGTGATATTTCAGTTAGTTTCAATGCTCATACGGCGTCGTCCAAGAAATTCAATCAAAAACTGCTGATTTGATTAACAATTTGAAGAGATCGCACAATTTTTGGTTCTTCTTTGCGATTTTGCTGAAATTTTTGTGTACGGCGAATAAAGCTGCATTTCGCGATTTATAAATCGAAAATAATGTATTTTGATCATAATATAACTTCAAAACAAATAAGGAAAGGCTAAAGTCGGGCGGGGCCGACTATGTGATACACTCCACATTCTATCCGAATACAATTCAATTCGTTAAAAAATTTAAAACGGGAAGGATTTGTGTATGCATAGGCTAATATGACCTGACCCAATTTGTCAAATATATATATAAAGCTATATAGAAATCTGAACCAATCTGGCCCATTTTCACCATGGGTGTTTTTGTAGTGGAAACATTAGATATTTTGCCAAATTTGAAGAAGATCTGTTAAAATATGTGGTTTCTAGAGCGGAAAAAGTCAAATCGGGAGCGAAATTTGAATGGGAGCTATATATAAATCTGAACCGATCTGACCTATTTTCACCAGAGGTGTTCCTAGTTTAAATATAAGATGTTTTGCCAAATTTGAAAACAATCTGAAAAACTATATCGTTTCTAGAGCAGAAAAAGTCAAAACGGGATCGAAATTTGAATGGGAGATATATATATATAAATCTGAACCAATCTAACACATTTTCACCACAGTTGTTTCTAGATGAAATATAATATGTTTTGCCAATTTTGAAAACAATTTGATAAAATATGTGGTTTCTAGAACGGAAAAGGTGATATTGGGAGCCAAATTTGTATTGGAGCTATATATAAATCTGGACCGATCTGAACCATTTTCACCACAGGTGTTTCTAGTGGAAACATAAAATATTTTGCCAATTTTGAAGAAAATCTGTTGAAATAGTTGGTATCTAGAGCAGATAAAGTAAAATCGAGAGCGAATTTTGAATGTGAGATATATATAAATCTGAACCGATCTGACCTTTCTTCACCACAGGTGTTCCTAGTTTAAATATAAGATGTTTTGCCAAATTTGAAAACAATCTGATAAAATATATGGTTTCTAGAGCGAAAAATTCAGTTTGGGAGCGAAATTTGTATGGGGGCTATATATAAATCTGAACCGATCTGACCCATTTTTATCATGGGTGTTTATATTGGAAAAATAAGATGTTCTACCAAATTTAAACCAAATCTGTTAAAATATGTGGTATCCAGCGTGAAAAAAATCAAATCGGGAGTGAAATTCGTATGGGGGCTATATCTAAATCTGAACCGATGTTCTTCAAATTAAATAGCGTTCGTCATTATCCCGAAAAACTTCGTTGTGCAAAGTTTCGTTTGGTTTCAGGCAATGGCGACCTGTATCGTGATTACAAGCATATATGGACGGACAGACAGACGGACATGGCTAAATCGTTTCAAAAAGTGATTTGAAGTCGATCGGTATAATTAACAATGGGTCTGAACAGATCTTACCCAATTTCTGCATAGTGTTTCTAGTTGGATATCTTATAATCCAAAATTGTCCCAAATTTAAAGAAAATCGAGTAGAATATGTGGTTTCTACAGAGGAAAATGTCAAATCGGGAACGACATTTGTATGTGGGCTATATCTAAATCTGAACCGATTTGACCTATTTTCACCATAGATGTTCTTAGTTTAAATATAAGATGTTTTGCCAAATCTGAAGACAATCTGATACAATGTGTGGTTTCTAGAGCGGAAAAAGTCAAATCGGGAGCGAAATTTGTATGGGAGCTATATATAAATCTGAACCGATCTGACCGATATTCACCATGGGTGTTTCTAGTGGAAATATAAGATGTTTTACCAAATCTGAAGACAATCTGATACAATATGTGGTTTCTAGAGCGGAAAAAGTCAAATCGGGAGCGAAATTTGTATGGGAGCTATATATAAATCTGAACCGATCTAACACGTTTTTACCACAGGTGTTTCTAGTTACAATATAAGATGTTTTGCCAATTTTAAAGAAAATCTGTTGTAATATGTGGTATCTAGAGTGAAAAGAGTCAAATCGGGAGTGAAATTCGTATGGGGGATATATCTAAATCTGAACCGATTTTCTTCAAATTTAATAGAGTTCGTCCTTATCCTGAAAAACGTCGTTGTGCAAAGTTTCATTTGATTCTGTCTGCAATTGCGACCTGTATCGTGATTACATGAATAGATGGACGGACGGACGGACGGGCGGACAGACAGACAGACGGACATTGCTAAATCGACTCAGAAAGTGATTCTAAGACGATCGGTATAATTAACAATGGGTCTATCTCGTTTCCTTTTGGGTGTTACAAACAAATGCACAAAGACATAATACTCTCGTGGAGTGTATAAATATTGAAACTATAATTTTATAAATAAATATAGAATTTTAGTTATTTTAAACCACGCTTATAAGGCAAGGCAACCAATGTGTTTATACTATATATATTGAAATAATACGTCAAGTCAATTCAAAAGTATTGTTCTAAAAAGCTTAAATACCCTAAATATTGGGGAAAGTGGGTGCATTTTCAGCTATACATGAAAGTACGAATTTGGAAGAACTTTTTTATTTTCATGTCTACGTAGTCAGAGTAATGTATACTCCAAATTTCTGGCTGCGGCCATTGGTACAATTGTACAATTGGTAAAATTTTTATATCCCTTTTCAATTGTATGTATGAAGTTCGAAAAATCCCTTTATTTTAATTTTCTACGCAATCAGGGGAATGAGCATACCATAACAATTCAAAACACGTGATGAAATATTAGGAGTATTTGCTCTCTGATGCAAAGTTTTAGCTCTTGTCGTAAAGAACAAAAATTGTGAACATATAAATCAAAAAACTTCATCTTCAAGGTCAAACAATTTTTTAATTTTTTTCCCTTGTTCAGGTCCATAGGCAGCAAACCTTTAAAAATTCAAGGAAAAACTCAACTACAAAAATGTACTTAAGATCTCAATATCCGTAATCAACAGCGTGTATACGCTACCTACACACACTACAGCCTATAAGATTTGTTCGACGACATTTGAGATATTGACCTTGAAGATAAAGTTTTTCTATTTTATATGTTCACAATTTTTGTTCTTTATGCTTTTATGCTACAACTTTGCCTCAGAGAGTAAATCAAATTTACAAAAGGTTTGCAAGATATGAGCCGGAGAAAATGATCACTTTTTTCAAAAATGACACCGAGGCCCCAAATATTTGGGGCCCATGAAAAAGTGCTTGCCTTTTGGGCAAAAGTGGAAGACATGGGTCTTTTTTCACGTAGCGGTGTCCGTATATGGTTATATTTCCATGACAATACGCACAGTGTTATCCAACCAAAACAAGGTATGTGGTGCGTATGCGTGATATTTAAGTTACTTTCAATACCCATACGTATAGTCGTACGTCCGACAAATTCAAATTCAATTAAATTAGCAGTGTCAAAGCAATATGCAAATACTTGTTATGATTTATGTAGGTAAATGGAAAAAAATTATAGTGTTTTCAGAATGTAGACAGATTGTGAGAAATGTAAATATTTATGTATGTAATGGATGTCGTAGCTTTCCATCATATTCGTCCATCCATTTACTGTTGACATTTGGGTATGCAAGAAATGTGATTAAAGTCAAGTGTAAATTTCTTTTTAAAAATAAAAAAACATTGTTTATTTATTCAAAGGAGCAAACATTCCCATTATTTGCGGAGCACGATTTCATTCATGTGGCTGTCTCGGCTGGCTTCGCAGTAGCGCATCCTGTCAACCGAATTTTCCAAAACCATGATGACGGTTCCTGCCCGATATTCGCCTTAATGGTCTAAATCGTTAATGGATTGTTGACATAACATCGGTCCTTCAGTGTAGAAACAAATTTCTACTTATTTTTACCGGGAAACCTCCAATATAATCCCAAATCCTACGGATATACCGTTGGGTATGTCCATGTATTTCCGGTATTCAAAAACAACGCCCACCTTTGAACAACATCTCCTTTAATGAGTTTCTTTAAATATTCAATTTGACTGATCTAATCCATCCATCCCTCCGTTTCAGAAATCCAGGAATTCCAAGTATTTTAAATGATACAACAAGAGCATTAAAATCTCAGCTAAAATGCCGCTTAAATCGTTTTTCATGATGTACGATTAAGGAGAAATGGAAAGGACTGTGAGTACTTTCACCCAAACACAAACATGTCCACCGTTCGTTACAATCATTCACTTTTGAAATTTAAATCCTTAAATAAATTTCCTTTAAAGGCAGGAATAACCCGACCATACTCTGAGCGTGTTTCGAGCATGGAAGGACGCGCTGAGCACGTGTCTCTACCATCTAACCGTCTGTCCGCGTTTTGACTTCACGGCTTGTGCCAGGCAGTATTTTACAAGTTAACACAAACATTATCCTGTAAACGAGTTTGAGTGCTGCGTAATTGTATGTGTGAGTGTGTTGATACACCACGTTGCCATGGGTGTGTGTGTCACTGATGCGGAGAAAAGACTCTTCTACAGCGATACAAAATGTTCGTTTTTTTGTTTGGTTTTTTATCTCGAAACTTTTTTAAAATTGTATATGGTTTTTCGAGGAATTTAAGGTGTAGCACAGTTTTGGTTCATTGCACACCGAAACGAAATGAAATGAAACTCGTTCGAGTCTCAAGTGAATGTTGTTGGAGTATCCATCCATTCGAGATAACGTCAACAACCAGGTAACATGAAAGGATTGGCTTAATGAAGAGAATCCAGCGAAAGTAAACGAAGAAGAACGTACTTAGTGTCATTATTTCACATTCACAAGCACAATCACAGAGCAGGAGTTGTTGATAAATGCTACAGTTGATTGCCTGAATGCTGCTGTGGATCTTTGCGAAACACTTCCTCGCATTGTTCTTTTGTTGTAATTAACTGCGCTGTTTGTATGTATAGTGGGGACCGTAACTTGGTCGCAGTGGTTTTATGTTCATCGCTGCACAGTGGCACATTGTGGCAGTATGTCGTACAAAAAATCCATAACGTTTATCATGTTGTGAACGCTTACTTTCTTCTTAAAATTTCATCAAAAATAACGAAATAAATTTCTTTTTTTATTTTTTTATTATTTTTTTATTATATTTATTATTTTTTTATTTCGAACAAACAAAAAGGTCGTAGAAGTTGATGTACTACAATTATAATTGTTGATGACTATAATGTTTAGAAATCATAATATCTACAATTTATTTTTTTTTTGTGGAGACCAAAAGAATGTTCAAAACAAAACAAACATCTCAAGACTGGCGACATAATTTGAATATATTTTTATAACCTCACTCTACAGAGTAGGAGGTAGGGATCTATAAATCGTCTTTCGACTAATTGATTAATCGACTTTTGGGATGAAAAAGTCGAAAAGTCGACTTTTGTTTTCGACTTTGTGCATCAATGAATTTAAGTTATTGAATACTGATTTTACTTTTTTCGCTCTGATTTTCTTCAAATTTGTCACAGCAACTAGAAACATCTATGCAAAAAGTGGGTAAGATCGGTTCAGATTTATATATCCAATGTAAATGTCTCTCGATTTGGTTTTGATTTGGTCTATTCGTCTTTCCATTCATTTACAATGTCGTCTTTTTATTTAATTGCAAGAGTCGAATTTTCAAAAGTCGAAAAATCGCCTTTTCATATATTTCCAAAAGTCGAAAATCGACTTTTTGCTCCAACTATACATCCCTAGTAGGAGGGTATTTATATAGGGTATATATATTTGGGGCAGAAGAAAAGTGTAACAAAGAGAAGAAGTGACTTTGAAGCCCAAATAGGGTTATACCAAATCAGTTTCACGACATTTTAGGCTCTTTATCCGTCCGTCAGTCTATCTGTCTTGTTGGTATAAACGATAACTGTCGAAAGGAGATAAGGAATTCAAACTTTGTGCATGACAAGTTCGAAGATGGGCGAAATTGTCGGGCCCCTTCTGGCGCATCCCACACAAATGGGCCATATTCCTTTATATACCCTCCACCTCCAGGATGGGGGTATACTAACTTTGTCATGCCGTTTGTAACATCTTGAAATACGGACCCTATAAAGCATATATATTCGTGATCGTCATAAAAATCTAAGACGTTCTAGCCATGTCCGTCCGTCTGTTGAAAGCAGGCTAGCATCTAAACGAAATGAGCCAGGACATCCAAATTTGACATAAATGCGTCTTATTGTTGTAGATCGGTTGGGATTGAAAGTGGGCGAAATCGGTCCAGAGGGAAAAAAATTTCCCTCGCAAGGACCGAAAATACCATTAATAGTTCGAGTATTTAAACACGTTTTTTGAATATTTCTGTTGAGTATGCACATTCCCCTTATAACAAAAACGTGCACCATAAAGTGATTCTTATTAGTAGGGGGTGAAATGAGACAAAAAGGGATAAAAATAGTACCTACCAAACGACGACGGCTAGAAACACGAAATTCGTTGTGTACATTCCTCTAATTGACTAGATACATAATATGAAATTATTTTTTCCAAATTCGTACTTTTAAGGGGTAAAATGGGAATAGAGGGATACAAATTGTACCAATCATACATTCCTCTGATAGCATTGATATGTAAAATAAAGGGATTTTACGAAATTCATACTTTTTGGTGGTATAATGGAAAAAGGGATAAAAATTTTACGAACAAATGGCGGCAGCTAGAGTCATGAAATTCGAATTGTACATTCCTCTGACTTCATAGACACGAAAATCAAAATCATAAACACGAAAATTCCAAATTCGTACTTTCAAGGGATACAATGGGAACAGAGGAATAAAAATGATACTCAGTAAACGGCTACATCTAGAATGATGAAATTCGGTGTGTACATCCCTCATATAAAATAATCAGATTTTCGAAAGTCGTACTTTTAAGGGGTTGGTGAAATGGGAAAAAGGGGATACAAATGGTACCAACCAATGGCCGGAGCTACAAACATGGAGTTCGGCGTATAGATTCTTCTGACTGCATAGACTCGAAAAAATAAAACGATTTTTCTAAATTTTTATTTTCTACTTTTACGCCAAAAATGGGTAGAATCATAAAGTTAGGTTATCTTGTATTGTGTACGTTTTGCATTATCAAAATTTGTACTTTTGGAATTAAAATAGGATGGTAATACAACCAACCAAATGATTGTTGCTGAAAATGCCTTCACTATCCCCCAATATTTATTGCATTTAAGCTTTTTTGAAGATTGCTGCCTTACATTTATTTTTTAATTTGATTTGATGTCTTATTTCGATATATATAGTATAAACATATTGGTAACCTTGCCTTATAAGAATATATAATTAAAAATTTATATTTATTTATATTATTATTCTTTTCAATATTTTTAGTTTGGCTATATTAAACATTTTCCTGTAATGTTACTGCACTTTTAAAAAAATTACAATCTCTGTGGATTGCAAGCCATGATGGAAGGTTTATAAAATTCGGTCCGGCCGAACTTAACGCCTTTTTTCTTCTTTAACATAAAAGCTATATAACTTCCGAACGACTATTCAGAATCAGCTATATTTTCATATTTTGGTTTACTAAGTTTGTCATTCCGTTTGTTATAAGAATCTAAGACGATCTAGCCATGTCTGTCCGTCCGTCTGTTGAAAACATGATAGCATCTAAACGAAAGGAGCTAGGACGTCCAAATTTTCCAAAGATACGTCTAATAGTTGAAGATCTGTTGGGCGATATCGGTCCAAAGGGAAATTTTTTCCCTAACAAGGACAGAAAATAAAAATAATATAAATAAAAATATTTCGAGTATTTAAACACATTTTTACAGTCTTCTTCTTTTTATATACTTGATATTTGGTATGCGTATTCCCTTTATAGAATAAATGTACACCATAAGGAGATTCCTATTTGTAGGGGTATTTGGTATACACATTCCTCTAATGAAATTCGGTGCATACATCCCTATAATTACGTAGACAAATAAAATAGAGAGATTTATCGAAATTTGTACTTTTAAGGGATACAATTGGAAAAGAGGGATAAAAATGGTACCAACCAACCGCTGAAGTTAAAATCATGAAGTTTGGTGTATGTATTTATCTGGCGGTGTAGACGCTAAACAGTAATGCTTTTTTTCTGATATTTCCACTTTTAGGCGGAAAATGGGGCGCAAGGGATAAACATGGTACCAATCGAACAGTTGCAGTTAGAATAGTGAAATTCGGTGTGTACTTTGCTGTGACTGGGTGACACGAAAATAAAGATATTTTTCCATATGTGTACCTTTAGGATCAAAACGGGATAAAATTGGTACCACACAAACGGCTGTAGCTAGTCTGTCTTCGTAGACACATACAACATGAGTATATCTCCAAAATCGTACTTTTAGGGTCAACATTTTAAAAAATGATAAAAGTGGTTCCAGCGGCTACACTCGTCTATCTTCGTAAGCATGTCCAATATGAGTATTTCTCCAAAATCGTATTTTTAGGGTCAACATTTTTAAAAATGATAAAAGTGGTACCAAGCAAACGGATGTACCTAGAATCATGAAATTAGAAGTGTTCATTCCAATATGGGTCTCTGAAATCTGTACTTTTCTTATCAAAATGATACAGTCACTCTGTTTGTAGCTGAGTCAATTAATAACAAAGGAAGAGGAAGGATGTTTCTCTCTAATGATGACCTAATATTTAGAGTAAATTTTTTAAGATGTTCACTTTTTGATACAATTGCTGTATTATATACAATGTTGTTTAAATAAATATAAATAAAGCATTAAGATTTCAAATAATTAAAAAATGCACATATTCTGCACATATTTTATCGATAAATATAAATTTAAAATAATGACATTTTTGAATCTTTTGATCTGACGTTGTTCGTGTTTGTAATTAATAAGCCTGCGTAGGGAAATTTTTAAGAATATTCAATTGTATTTTGTTATTATACACTCCACGAGAGTATTATGTCTTTGTGCATTTGTTTGTAACACCCAAAAGGAAGCGAGATAGACCCATTGTTAATTATACCGATCGACTTAGAATCACTTTTTGAATCGATTTAACGATGTCCGTCCGTCCGTCCGTCCGTCCGTCCGTCTGTCCATCTATTCTTGTAATCAAAGTACAGGTCGCAATTGTAGTCAGAACCAAATGAAACTTTGCACAACAAAGTTTTTCGGGATAAGGACGAACGCTATTTAATTTGAAGAAAATCGGTTCAGATTTGACTCTTTTCACGCTAGATACCACATATTAAAACTGATTTTCCTCAAATTTGGCAAAACATCTTACATTTCAACTAGAAACACCCACGGTGAAAATTAGCCAGATCGGTTCAGATTTAGATATAGCCCCCATACGAATTTCACTCCCGATTTAACTTTTTCTGCTGCAGAAACCACATATATTAACACATGTGCTTCAAAATTGGCAAAACATCTTATATTTCAACTAGAAACACCCACGGTGAAAATTAGCCAGATCGGTTCAGATTTAGATGTAGCCCCCATACGAATTTCACTCCCGATTTGACTTTTTCTGCTGTAGAAACCACATATTTTTACAGATCTTCTTCAAAATTGGCAAAACATCTTATATTTCAACTAGAAACACCCACGGTGAAAATTAGCCAGATCGGTTCAGATTTAGATATAGCCCCCATACGAATTTCACTCCCGATTTGACTTTTTCTGCTGTAGAAACCACATATTTTTACAGATCTTCTTCAAAATTGGCAAAACATCTTCTATTTAAACTAGAAACACCCATGAAACAGACCAAATGAGCCAGATCGGTTCAGATTTAGATATAGCCCATATACGAATTTCACTCCCGATTTGAGTTTTTCGCTCCAGAAACCACGTATTTTCATCGAATTACTTAAAATTGAGAACTGGAAGAACCTATTGTGAAATGGGTCACTTCATTCCATGTTTGGATATAGCCTCGATACAAATATTCTTTTCGATTTGACAAATTGAACCAGAACATATTAGCCTATGATTAGGAAACATACAAAAATTCTTCCCGTTTTCACTTTTTTCCGAATTGAATTGTATTCTGATAGAAAGTGGAGTGTATCATATAGTCGGCCCCGCCCGACTTTAGCCTTTCCTTACTGGTTTTTTCTATTGGAGTTATAATAGAGTTTGTATTGAAATGACGTGCTCATACAACGAAAGGTGATAGCTTATTTTTGTAGAATATAATACAGAGACATTGTCCAGTAATATAATGCTCTTAACAGATCAATATTTCGCATTATTTATAATTTAAAAAAAATCACAAATTTCTGTTGTACACCGATGTGGTCAACCGCGCAAGATAAGTGGTCGGACGGACAATTTTATGATCAGACTTGTGAAAAACGACTCATTTTTCTCTTCCTATAAACGAACTGAACAACTGCAAGTCCCAGTTTATGCTTATAATTACTTGATATTTGGTATCCCATTATAAATTCCCATTATACCATAATATGTAGGGTGTGAAATGGGGGAAAAGGGGTACAAATTGTACCTATCACACGACAGCAGCTAGAAACACAAAATTAGGTGTGTACACTCCAACACGTAAAATAAATGTTTTTTTTTTCAAATTTGAATAGAGGGATAAAAATGGTACCATCAGAACGACAGCAACTATAATAATGAAATTCAGCGTAATTTCATATATCCCCCCAAAATAAAGTGATTTTCAAAATTCGTTCTTTTAGGGGGGAAATGTGAAAAAATGGATAAAATTTGAACCGACCAAATGGCTGCAGCTAAAATAATGAAATTCGGTGTGTACATTTCTACGACTGTATGGACATGTAATATCAAGGAAATTTTTAATAATGTTACTTTTTGGGGAAACGGTGAGAAAATAGATAAAAAAGTGTTATATTTTTTTGTGTGCTTGTGTGTACTGTGTGTACTTTTTTAAGTCATGGAAATATAACCATTTACAGACACCACTGCGTGATAAAAGTCCAAAAAAAGAGCCGTGTCTCCCAGTTTTGCCCACAGTCATGCACTTTTTTATGGGCCCCAAAGATTTGGGGCCTCGGTGCCATTTTTGCAAAAAGTGATCATTTTCTCAGGCTCATAACGTGCAAACTGTTTGGAATTTTTATTTACTCTCTGAGGCAAAGTTGTAGCTCTTGCCATAAAGAACAAAATAGAAAATCAAACAAGTACGGAAAGGCTAAAGTCGGACGGAGCCGACTATATGATACACTCCACTTTCTATGTCATTACAATTCAATTCGTTAAAAAATTTAAATCGGGAAGGAATTTTGTATCCTGTAAATATATGTGTCTTACAAAAAATGTTAAATCGGAAAGGATATTTGTATGGGGTATATTGAAACCTGGAACGATGTGACCCGCTTTCACCATTATAAGATGCTGTGCCCAATTTAAAGAAAATCGGGTACAATATGTGGTTTCTAAAATGGGAAAAGTCAAATCGGAAGCGACATTTGTATGGGGGCTATATATAAATCTGAACCGATCTAGCCCACTTTAGCCACAGGTGTTTCTAGTTAGATTATAAGATTTTGTTGTTAAAGAAAATCGTTTACAATATGTGTGTTGTAGAGCGGAAAATGTCAAAACGGGAGCGACTTTTGTATGGGGGATATATATAAATCTGAACCGATCTTATCCACTTTTTGCGTAGGTGTTTCTAGTTGGATTATAAGATGTTTTGCCAAATTTAAAGAATATCGGATTCAATATGTGGTTTCTAGAGTAGAAAATGTCAAATCGGGATCGACTTTTGGATATGCTTCAAATTAAATAGCATTCGTCCTTGATCCACAAAACTTACTTGTGCCAATTTTTGTTAAGATGGGACTATAATTGCGACCTGTAATTTGATAACAACATTAGATGGACAGACAGACGGGCAGACAGACGGACATTGCTAAATCGACTCAGAAAGTGATTCTAAGCCGAACTGTATAATAAACGATGGGTCTAACTCGTTCCCTTTTGGGTGGTACAAACAAATGCACAGAGATATAATATTCTCGTGAAGTGTATAAAAAATCTTAATCTTCAAAGTCAAATCGCAAATATCGTCGAACAAATCTTATCGGCTGTAGTGTGTAGGTAGCCTATACGTGCTGTTGATTAAGGATATTAACACTTATACGCACTATGGTCGGACTGACCATTAACAGAAACAGTCCCGCAAGATATATTTTTCCTACCTAAACGGCGTTAAGAATCATTCCTATAAGGTTCATATGTTCTAGAAATTTGTTTATTGAGATCTTAAGTACATTTTTGTAGTTGAGTGTTTCCTTGAATTTTGAACGGTTTGGTACCTATGGCCATAAAGGGGGGAAAAGGTTAAAAATCGATTTATTTTAAGTTTTTTTTCCGATTTTGATCTTGAAGATGAAGTTTTTTGTGCCTTATGCCTTGAAGGATAATGTAGAACTACAATTTTAAAACTAAAATTTATTTGCTTTGCCTAAAGTGTCCTCATTCATTTCTAGGACTAAAAAAATACAAGAACTACAACAATTTTATGATGATACGGAGAATATATACTTATCCCTATGAATATTTTAAGTTGTTGCAAATTGAATAACCAACACAAAATGTTCTCCTTCCTATGTAGTTCTTTTGCAATTAATTCCAACATGTTACAAATATTTAGTTTGCAGCCACTGTGTCCGTTTTGAAGGATAACAAATGAACTCGTCCACTTGCATTGTCCCTTCAACACATAAATCCGATCTAGAACAAAATAAGAAATAAAGTAATCCAGATATTGAATTGCACTCGATGCTCCGAAAGGTGAGCATAGCCACACTGACCCACATCCATCGGTGTCTCGGTTTACACGACGCTGTGCAGCACCGATGCTGACACAATTTATTTGCGAGTACATCCTGCTGCAACAAGAAATACATAGTTTAGAAAATTTAGTTAAATCCATTTCATCGTCATTTGTCAGTGACATACTATGGGGAAAGTCGGTCATTGAAATATTTTCAAAATGAACGGAAACAGAAACAGAAACGAAGCAAAACAAATGGATTTCATTCGTTGTGTTTCTCTGTTGCTCGTTTCGTCGCTGATTTTTTGCAGATTTATTTATTCACTTCCCCACAGCACAATGGAAAATCATGTGCTGGTGGATATGTAAGTGTGTACAAATGACCAGCGGCGGCCAGTTGGTGTGGCAAGGCCTTCCGGGTAGACTTCTTAATGAACGAAAGGGATTGTGGGTGAGTTGTAAAATGTTAAAACAATATCGATATTGTTTAACAAGAAATTGGAAAATAGAAGATGGAACGTTAACTTCTTTGATATTGCAGTTGTTAGTATGAGTAGAGTAGTGATAATTTACTAAAGAAAGCAAGAGGTAGTTACTCTATATCCTGTAATCTTAAGGAAGGTAAAGTATGACTCAGTGCACCCAAAAAAAATTTGTAAGTCCACAAATCCTTTTCTTTTTTGTGGCATTGTGTTATTCAAAGGAAAGCAAACAAATTATACTTTCGTTCTGTATTCATAGGATATTCTGCCACTAAATCCCTCAAAAGGCCATCTTCCTAGAGGGCCCATGGAATTTCTCCGCTGTCAGCCTATGAAGGTGCTACAACAACAGAAAAAACAACACCAACGTATGGGTGTGTAAGTACATGAGTATGGATTCTGCGTTTTTTGATTAATGCTGAAAATACTCATGTATTTATGTATATATTTCTGTTCTGTTCTGTTCCGCACATCAAAGAAAAGCTTTTAACTTCCATTTGAAAGGCGGAAAGTGAGTGCCACTGCGAAGCAACAACGCCTCTGAAAGGGGCTTAACAATTTCGTTGTAATAGTCGACATAGTTTCCATGGGTACGTACGAACATTCGAATAAACTCGTCCATGTATATATGTACATACGTTTCGTCCATGTGTGAGGCACAGAAATGATTGAAAGTGAGCAAATGTAATTATATCTTTTGGGAATTATTAAAGAAAGGTGCACTTGCTTTGTATATTGAAATTGTCGAATAATGGATGGTGATGCATGGTCCTTGATATCGCGTCCGAAAGGTATAAGCTGGGCACTTCATATAAAATGAAATAATAATGAAATAAAAAGAAATAAAAGAAACAGTCTGCTGAATCGCATTTATATATCGTACATTCCATATCAAATCGTAATTTTCGTAAAAAATACGATGGCGTCTCCCATACTCATATTTTCTTATTAAAAATATTTTATATGTATAACCAATTTTTATACCTTTCACCACAGGATACTAACTTTGTCCTTCCGTTTGTAACACCTTGGAATATTATCCTGAGAACCAATAAATATATATACTATTTTTGATCGTCATAAAATTCGATACAGTTGAATTGTAAATCTATCTACTGTGTAAGAATCGTCAAGCAACTATCCAACTGAATTTTTGAATTCATTGGATGTGCCTGGATTGGCACCGCACAATTTACAATTTAAGGTTGTTTCAGTTGTCATCGTGCTTTGCAATATCAATCAACCAAAATTATTAAGGGAACGCGTTTAGCGGTCACAGTTTCACGCAAGAATACTAAAAGAAATGTTCAAAGGCGAGGAAGTTCTCATTCCGAGAATTCCAATGATTCCAACCGATATGCCATTCGAGTTTAAGCGAATCCAATTTCCAATTCGTCTCGCATTCGCCATGACAATCAATAAATCACATTTCACACGGTCAACTGTATGTCGCATGTTCCGTTGTCGGAAAACCATCCGCTCTGATCGTTTTCGCACCTGGCAACAAAAAAATATTGTTTATCACAGAGTGATTCAATGAGGGAAAATACAATTCAAAATCGACACGACCGTATCCCATCCAGTAAATATTTAAAAAAAGAATCAATCGCAATGGACAACGCCTGTGAGATGAAGTTCTCCGGGTCCACTATAATGAATAACACTATCGTTTTCTTAATTATGCATATACTTTTTATCATTTAATAGTTCATATACTATTCACATTTTTATTTTTAAATAAATGCGAATTACATAAAACAACGTTTGCCGGGTCAGCTAGTATAGTATAAATATATTAAGGCTGTTTTTCTTTAAGTCGGGATAACAAGCTGTGAAAACAAAAACTTAAATAAAAATTAATTTTTTTGCTCAAAATAAAAAAATATTTTTCACATTGTCGCCAACTACAATATAAATATTTGTATCAAAACAAATTTTCAAAAAAATTATTTGGTGCTGACTTTTTTGGACTAAGAATCGATAACCATAAATTTGACTTATACTTATACAAAATATTTTTTTCAAAAATTATTTTCATACACACATTTATATTGCTGTTGGCGATGATTAAAAAAAGTTTTTATTTTGAGAGAAATTTTACCTTTTTATTTAGGTTTTTCTTATCGCAGCTTAGTTATCCAGTCTTAAAGAAAAACAGCCGTATTGTTAGCCTCTAAAATATGGTTTAAAATAATTAACATTTGATGTTCATTTATAAAATATTTTTTTTCAATACCCTCTGTGGAATGCTGTCCATGGTGGAGGGTATATAAAGATCGGCTCGGCCGAACTTAACGCCCCTTTTTAGTTGCTTTAATTTTAATTTGTTGTTAATAAAGTAATACTAAATAATCATATTAGGAGCGTATGAGTTTTATTTATAGATGATAATTCATATTACTCATTCGCTGAGATGTGCGACTAACCGGAAATGAGAAATTATCTTTGTCCATATTTTACCATCCATCAATATGCGATGGTAAAGGGTGATTTTTTAAGAGCTTGATAACTTTAAAAAAAAAAAACGCATAAAATTTGCAAAATCTCATCGGTTCTTTATTTGAAACGTTAGATTGGTCCATGACATTTACTTTTTGAAGATAATTTCATTTAAATGTTGACCGCGGCTGCGTCTTAGGTGGTCCATCCGCTTAGTCCAATTTTGGCATTTCCACGTTTTTGAGTAACAGAGACCCAATTGGTGCGAACGGCGACGAATCGAAAATTGGTGGTCATCATTAACACTGGCCGATACAGCTGCGATATTTTCTTCAGTTCGCACTCTACGTAAGCGTGTTGGTGGTTTAATGTCCAACAATGTAAATTTGGTGCGAAATTTAGTCACAATAGCCCGAATAGCCGCTTCAGTGGGTCGATTAAACTGACCATAAAATGGAAGCGCGCAATGAACTTTCTTAACAGAGCACGCATTTTGATAATAAAATTCAATAATTTGCAAGCGTTGTTCGTTTGTAAGACGATTCATGATGAAATGTCAAAGCATACTGAGCATCTTTCTCTTTGACACCATGTCTGAAATCCCACGTGATCTGTCAAATACTAATGCATGAAAATCCTAACCTCAAAAAAATCACTCTTTAGTTTACTTATAGCAAAGATGAAAAAGGGTGTATGGAGCGTGTCTTATAAAGACTGCTACCAAAAACCCGTCATATTTTTTTTGTGTGTACCAATCAAGTCCTTCTTTTCTTATTTCCGAGAGTTTTTTAGAAATTGTGTGATTGGATGATGAAACTAGTATTTGTGTTATGCGTCGTTCTCACAATTACACAAGTAGGGAAAGGGGCCGACTATATGATACACTCCTCTTTCTATCCGAATACAATTCTATTCGGTAAAAAAATGAAAACGGGAAAGATTTTTGTATCCTGTAAATGTATGTGTTTGACAAAAAATGTTAAATCGGGAAGGAACGAAATAGGTGAAATATAATATGTATAGTTTGGTCATAATCGGTTAAACATTTGGGACCAACATTTGTATTGGGGCTATATCTAAATCTGAACCGATCTAGCCCGCTTTAGCCACATGTGTTTCCAGTTAGATTATAAGGTGTTAGGCAAAATTTGAAGAAAATCGGGTACAATATGTAGTTTATATAGCGGCAAAAGTCAAATCGGGACCGACATTTGTATGGAGGCTATATCCAAATCTGAACCGATCTTACCCACTTTCTGCATAGGTGTTTCTAGATGGACTATAAGATGCTGTGCCAAATTTAAAGAAAAACAGCTACAATAGTGGTTTCTAGAGCGGAAAATGTCAAATCGGGATCGACTTTTGTATGGGGGCTAAAATCTAAATCTGAACCGATATGCTTCAAATTAAATAGCATTCGTCCTTGATTCACAAAACTTAATTGTGCCAATTTTTGTTAAAATCGGAATATAATTGCGACCTGTAATATGATTACAACAATAAATGGACAGACGGACATTGCTTAATCGATTCAAAAGTCGATCGGTATAATTAACAATGGGTCTATCTCGCTTCCCTTTGGGTGTTACAAACAAATGCATAAAGACATAATACTCTCGTGGACTGAATTAAAATTAAATTTTAAAAATTTAAATTTGATTTTTATACACTCCACGAGAGTATTATGTCTAGAAACCACATATTGAATCCGATATTCTTTAAATTTGGCAAAACATCTTATAATCCAGCTAGAAACACCTATGTAAAAAGTGGATAAAATCGGTTCAGATTTAAAGAGTGATTTTTTTGAGGTTAGGATTTTCATGCATTAGTATTTGACAGATCACGTGGGATTTCAGACATGGTGTCAAAGAGAAAGATGCTCAGTATGCTTTGACATTTCATCATGAATAGACTTACTAACGAGCAACGCTTGCAAATCATTGAATTTTATTATCAAAATGCGTGCTCTGTTAAGAAAGTTCAGAAAGAAAGAAATTGTGTTCAGCGACGAAGCTCATTTTTGGCTCAATGGGTACGTAAATAGGCAGAATTGTCGATTTTGGAGTGAATATCAGCCAGAAGCATTGCAAGAGCTACCAATGCATCCAGAAAAAGTCACAGTTTGGTGCGGTTTATGGGCTGGTGGCATCATTGGACCGTACTTCTTCAAAGATGATGCGAATCGTAACGTAACTGTGAATGGTGAGCGCTACCGTGAGATGATATCCAACTTTTTTTTGCCCAAAATGGAAGAACTGAACTTGGTTGACATGTGGTTTCAACAAGATGGCGCTACATGCCACACAGCTCGCGATTCTATGGCCATTTTGAGGGAAAACTTCGGAGAACAATTCATCTCAAGAAATGGACCGGTAAGTTGGCCACCAAGATCATGCGATTTGACGCCTTTAGACTATTTTTTGTGGGGCTACGTCAAGTCTAAAGTCTACAGAAATAAGCCAGCAACTATTCCAGCTTTGGAAGACAACATTTCCGAAGAAATGCGGGCTATTCCGGCCGAAATGCTCGAAAAAGTTGCCCAAAATTGGACTTTCCGAATGGACCACCTAAGACGCAGCCGCGGTCAACATTTAAATGAAATTATCTTCAAAAAGTAAATGTCATGGACCAATCTAACGTTTCAAATAAAGAACCGATGAGATTTTGCAAATTTTATGCGTTTTTTTAAAAAAAAAAGTTATCAAGCTCTTAAAAAATCACCCTTTAGATATAGCCCCCAAACAAAAGTCGCTCCCGATTTGACTTTTTCCACTTTAGAAACCACATATTCTACCCGATTTTCTTTAAATTAGGCACAACATTTTATAATCCAAATAAAAACATCTATGGTGAAAGTGGATAAGATCGGTTCAGATTTAGATATAGCCCCAATACAAATGTTGCTCCTAAATGTTTAACCGATTTTAGCATATTATATTTCAACTATTTCGTTCCAGGTTTCAATATATCCCCATATGTCCCTTCCGATTTAACATTTTTTGTCAAACACATATATGTACAGGATACACTTTATTACCGAATTTAATTGTATTCGGATATAAAGTGGAGTGTATCATATAGTCGGCCCCGCCCGACTTTAGCCTTCCTTACTTGTTTTAATGTAGCAACTAACATCAGCAACCCTGTACATAACTATCTGAGTCTTTTTATGTCAAACGGTACCATTTGAGAAAGAAATGTGAGGCAATGATTCAGATGATACGAATCGTATTTCGTACGCGGTAAGAACAAAATATTTGTCCAACAGATATGAGTAAAGTAACATTCGCGAAATCAAATACTTTCAACTACTTTCCTAATATTGGAACACATAACAAATATTTTAAAGTTGTTGCCATTTTAATCCTGTAATTTTGATTTCCAAAATTATTTTCGAATTTGTTGTCGAGTTATGAGGAGTCTTTTTAGCGACTATGTTACTTTGGAAGTGGTTATTGCAGCTACCACGCAGCACTCGTTATCGGCAGCGTCATCTAGTGCCTTGCAACGCTTTTAATTGGAAGTGGCGAAAAATTGGAAGTTTACTGTGATTAACGTGTTCTTTATTTTTGTAATCAAACTTGATTACAACTTCAAACGAAAAAGATTGGACTTCAATTCCTCAACAACTTTCAAACTAAGATTGGTCTACATAACACAGCGAAAGAAATAACGTAAGTGTACAAATTAGTAAAGAGGACCACATTTTGAGTGAAATGACACGTTACCACCACCAATCACCTGTATCAGTAACATAATCATATTTTGCATAAATAAGTTCTACTGGCTCTTGACTTACCTCTGATCATGATGATGATGTTTGTTAGCCGATGAAAAGGTATCGAATATATAATTTAACATGGGTGCATCGGTTTTGTGCGATTTCGGCAGCAGATGTTTGTGCTCCACTTTGCGTGCCGATATCCTAGTGGTGCCAGTGCCGTTTGTTTTAGGGCCGCCACCACCAATATTTCCGGAGGCAGACACGAAGGCATCACTGATGTCGCCGTTGTTAATTGTACTACTACTGCTGCTGCTGCTGCCGCTACTACTATTGTTGCCTCCTGCGGCAGTTGAAGTTGTATTCTGATGATGGTGATGATGATGTGAGCCTGGCTGGTTTGTGTGGCCCGAGCCACTCGCCACAATTGTTGCGTTGACATTGTCAACAGTCAGATGACTGTTGGTATTATGCATATTCTGTTCGTTACCCTTAATCCTGAGGACAGTGGCTGCATGAATTGGTCTCGTCGCCTGGCTGGGAGCGGTGCCGTCAGCAGCGGCCAAAGAGAACGATGCGGAGGCTGTGGAGTGTTGTAATTCTGCTGATGATGTATCGTTTAGACTTAATAACGACAACGATGATAAATCATCTAATCGAGTCTTGTTCGCATAAAATCTATGATTAACTAATGATGCTGATGGTGGGGGTGATGATGTTGATGGTGTCGTCGCTGCGGCACTGTGTCTGTGTCGTGTTGCGGTTGACGTGGAAGGTGTGACCGCCGTCACTGGTGGTGACACCGCAAACGCATGGGATGAGGATAGTTGTGATGGTGGCGCTGATATTAATTTCGATGATATCGTTGCTGCTGGGGCTGGTTCTATTGCTGGCGCTGTTCTTGTTGACTCATCTGACAAAGCAATATGTTTTGCCATGACGTAATTCCCGTCCACAAATCCTTCTTCATGGTCTCTGTCATTGTTCATAGTATCGATTTCATTGGCATCTATTTCGTTGCGAATGGCGAATGCCGAGTGGCATGAGATGGCGATAGCGAGAAAGAAACGAGAAAGAAAAGAAATAAAACAAATTTTGCCATTAGTATTTTATTACACATCATGGAGCTTTTTCTATTCATACGCTTTGTATGTTTGTCTCTCTGCTGACTGCCCTGGTAAGCTATTTCGTTTCGATAATGCTAAGTGGGGGATTTTCTTTGATTTGTGATGGGACCCTTTAAGAAGTTTTCGTTTTTCCTCTTTTTTATGGACATCTTAATTAGGCCTTAATCTGCAGATTTGTTTTGTTCGGCGCCAGATGGATATCACCAACATGACATTTAAAGCCACAAACGTGTAAAGAAATTGTTAAGGAGATATGTCGATTGTATCACAAATTAGAGCGTGTGTGAGTGACATGAGAAAGGATGGAAAGCTGTCAATTTGAGAATCGATTTCAGGATGAAAATTTGACGACTTGTGTCCTATCATGTTTCATTGTGGCGCTATGATGTGTGTCCAGGACTTGGAATTTAATTTTTTAAGAGCTTTGAGGCCTACTGTTCGAGAAAATCAATAACAAATATTTACTATAGATACTTAAAAAATAATATTTTTTTTAAATTTTAATTAAAATTTATAATTGTCGGATCGCAAATCCTACCATGCCCGACTGTTCCTAAACCTCTGTTTTTACATCAACTTGTGTATGTATATACAGTTTGAACACGGAGGTTGAGTGTACTTGTTGCACCTTTTCCTATTTAAATTTGAATGTAAATAAAGTGCCCTTTCCATCAAAGTGGCATTCAACTTCAGTCCCATCCCTTTGCTGCCAACACAACACTATTGATGGTCAATGACTATTATTGAGGATCTGACTAAATCTGGTCATTAGTCATTTTGTTTGTTATTGACATGAGGATATATTTTAATTAACTATAAATTTAAATGGATTCATGAAAAGGATTTAGAAAAATGCTTCAGTCTGCATATTTGAATTTTGTTTGGCCTTCATTTCGAGTAGATGTGTTTATGTAATAGGACGTATCGAATTTATTTTGCAATAGCAAAAGAAAAGGAATTTTTATGTAGACCAAACGACAGAACTCAAGCAAAAAAATATTTAATTCATTTTGAAATTGTAGATGGCAAATTTCTGCAACACAAACAACCTTTCATTTGTGAGGGTGGAAAATGCATTCAAACAATTACACCTTTCGCATAGGAAGGTTAAAGTCGGGCATGACCGACTATCTGATACCCAACACCTAGTCAATATACCCTGTGGTGTAAGGTACAACAAGGTCGTCACATTTGAACCTGGTATATATACTACAAATTTCATACTTTTATCTGTATTTGTAAGAAAATTTGAACACAAACTTTAATGGGAGCTATATTTAAATCTGAACAGATCTGGCCCATTTTTACCAGAGCTGTTTCTAGTTGAAATTTAATTTGTTTTGCCAAATTTGAAGAAGATCTATTAAAATATGTGGAAAGAGTCAAATCGGAAGAGACATTTGTATATATATATATGAACCGATCTGGCCCATTTTTATCAGAGTTGTTTCTAGTTGAAAAATAAGTAATTTTTGCAAAATTGAAGAAAATCTGCTAAAATATGGTTTATGGTTTGGTTTCTAGAGCGGAAAGAATCAAATCATAGGTGAAATTTGTATGGGAGCTATATATAAATCCGATCTGGCCTATTTTTACCAGAGCTATTTCCAGTTAAAATATATGACGGTTTGCTAAATTTGAAGGAAATCTGTTGAAATATGTGGTTTCTAGAGCGGAAAAAGTAAAATCGGAAGCAAAATTTGTATGGGAGCTATATATAAATCTAAACCGATTTGGTTCCAAATAAACAGCGTTCGTCCATAGAACTGAGTTGTGCAAAGTTTCATTTAATTCTAACAACAATTGCGACCTGGACTTTGATTACAAGAATAGATCGACTAAATCGACTAAAAAAGTGATTCTAAGTCGATCGGTATAATAAACAATGGGTCTATCTCGTTTCCTTGTGGGTGTTACAAACAAAGGTGTTACAAAGACATTATACCCTGTGGTGTAGGGTATAAATATAAACATTTTAATGTTTTTTAATAGACCCGAGTAGTCCTTGAACAAATAACTATTATACCGAAAAAAGCATAAACCTTTAATTTTTTATGCATTTTTCAGAAGATTACTGCCGTAGAGTTTTTTAAAAAATATAAAAAAAATACTTCCTCCAAGGGTTAGCGATCACAGGAATAAACCACATAATTATAAATTGAAATATTTTATTATCTAAACAGAAATATTTATGCTACTAAGTAAAACCCTTGAAAATATAAAAAAATTGTAAAATATGTACAACTGTACATGTGTAAAATCGGGAAGCGGAAAGGAAATCTCTAAAATTTCATGATGTGAAATATTCTATTTATGGTTGTCATATGTCCACAATATGAGTTATGAGAATGTCGAGGTTTTAATTTCCGGGAAATAGTTGTTCAGGATCGAAAATACGAAAATTAGAAATTTTGTAAGTAAAATTTGTAATAATTTGAAAATAGAATAGAAATATTAATTGTCTAGAAAAATTTAGTTGTCCTCATTTCCTACTGCAAAAAGTGCACTGATACAACGTGTGGTGAAGACAAACAACTTAAGAACCCTTGTAATTGTTATGTGTATATATAATAAACGGATTTTTTGAAATACGTACTTTTGGCGTTAAAATTGAAAAAAGGGGATAAAAATAGTACCAACCAAATGACCGCAGCTAGAGTCATGAAATTCGAGTATACATTCCTCTGACTGCGTGGACACGAAAAATAAAAGGTTTTTTCCAAATTCGTACATTCGAGGAATACAATGGGAACAGAGGGATACAAATAGTATCAACTAAACGGCTACAACAAAAACCACCATAAAATTATTTTAATGCGTAGGTGCTGAGCTGAAATGGCACAAAAAGGGTACAAATGGTACATATCAAACGACAGCAGCTAGAAACACGAAATTCGGTGTGTACATCCATCTAATTGCTTAGATACGTAAAATAAAGAATTTTCCAAATTCGTACTTCTTACTTTTACGGCAAACGTTGTTTGAATCATGTAGTTAGGGATTTTGGCACTATGTACTTGAGAAATTGGATTCTTATAATTTGTACTTTTGGAATTAAAATAGAATGCAAATATAACCAACTGTAACACCCACTATCCACCAATATTTGTAGTATTTAAGCTTTTTTGAAAATAGAAATATAAGATTATATATTTTTTTGAATCGACTTGAAGTATTATTTCGATATGTAAACGAATTGGTAGCCTTGCCTTACAAGTGTGATGTGAAATAATAAAAATATTATATTTATTTATAAAATTATTGTTTCAATATTTGTATTTGTTTTGGTTTGGCTATATTAAAACATTTTTATTTTCCTCTAATATTACTGCACTTCTACGAAAATCGACAGCCTCTGCGGAATACAATCCATGATGGAGGGTATATAAAGTTCGGCCCGGCCGAACTTAACGTCTTTTTTTACTTGCTTTTATATAATTTGTAATAGGTAAAAATATTTGCTACTAAAAAAATCTCACATCAAAATAAATTTCAAAAGTACTGGTTTCCCACAGTTTTCAACTATTTAAATAATCATTTCGTCTAACATTGCAATTGCAATACCAAATACCTCACTAATTTCCATCAAAAAACTTCGAAAATTCCTCGTGGGTTTAACATAAATTTTTTCCTAGTACTTCATTTGTAATATGGGCCTGTTCGTCTTCCAACTTCACCCATATATATATCACCCATATCCCCATATATATGAATACTTCCATGGGAAATTGATTCGATTGATTTGAACCTTATAGTGTATATAGAGAATAAAATAACCGATCATAAAAAAATCGGAGATATATTTTTCTTAAAAGTTAAAAAAATATTTTTTTTAGGAAGCGTTTTCAGTTTTGAATACTATGGTAAAGGAAAAAATGACATAACTTTCACGATTTTGAATTTAAAACAATTTTTTTCTTTTATCTTGCTTATAACCTCAAACTGAACCTACGTACACATTTTCTTCGAAATCGCATACCTACCATGAAATTATTGATCGGTTTCCCATGGAAGTACTCATATATATAATATAGAGTATCCCGTTAGGCGAAATTGGTGACATAGTAGTGATTGGCTTAGAAGAAAGACAAAAAGTATGAATTGGGGAATTCCATAAAAACCATTGAGAAATTTTCGAAGGTCTCCCGATATTGATGAAACTGAGGCAACCCTGTAACCTTGGAGTTCTGCATATTTTACAAAATGGGGATGAAATATTTTATTCTATCCCATTTTACGACTTTCAAAAATCTCCCTATTTTGAGTGTCTACGCAATTAGAGGAATGTACACACCAAATTCATCATTCTAGCAGTAGCCGTTTAGTTGGTACCATTTTTATCCCTCTGCTCCCATTGGAGCACGAGTTTGGAAAAACCGTTTTATTTTTCGTGTCAGTGGAATAATTTTACACAATTTTTATCGTGTTTTTCCATTTTACCCCCTGAAAAATACGAATTTCGAAAAATTTCGTGTCTACGCACTCACTCCTGTGACTGCAACGAATTTCATTATTCTAGTTGCAGCCGTTTTTCATTCAGGTTCATTCAGGTGCGGACAAACGAAAATTTTAATTTCAACCCGGTTTAATACGGGTATTGATTGCTGAAGGGTATCATACATTAGTTGACTAGTCCAACATTCGACTAATTTTTACAATTTTCCAACTAAGATGGTGAAATGTATTTGTATTTATATACGTCCTATTGTACATATATAAACAGAAATGTATGCATAAATTCATATTCAAACATAAAGTCATACTTATGCTTACATACATATATATGTACATATGTATGTGTTTATGCATGCTCATAACATGAGGATATGTTATCATCAATCCGACATTATAATCTTCCGTAAATCTTTCCTCCCTGCAAGATAACCATTTATACTTGGTTTTGTGTACAAGCTCTGTGTGTGTTGGGGTTTCTTTTGTTTGTTTAAAGGCTTCATCATACAATGGTGAGTATATTTGGTTCGATAGTTCGTTTGTAAAACAAAGAAATATTCCCCATGTCCTTCCATTGATAATATGATAGAAGTCGAACGAAGTAACATCGTGCAGGGTATATACGATTCGGTACTGATCTACTTAAGTCCACTTTCATTGTTTTCTTTTTTACATTCCTTGAGTTTGTTATGGATTCGTTATCCTCCAGTAAAGTTTTGCATTTTTATTTTGTTTTTACTTTTTCCGTTTTTTTTTTTTTCAAATACATTTTCCGGATATATTTATGTAAAGTTGGAAGGAATCTTTATGGCTAACAAAGACGTAGCTCGCTTCGTACTCGTCTAAAACGGAAGTGTTGTCTACAAACATGCATGACATTTGTATGGACTGCATTTGATGTTGTCTATCGTAAATGGATTGCTTTGTGCTGCCGGAAACAATGTCTCCTATGGCATATTGCCTGAAAGTGAGATGCCTAAAGTAAGGATGCACAATAAGGGGAGCTTTGTTTAAAGCTTTCGTTTTAAGACTTAAAACCTTGTTAACGAAAAACTTCACAAAGTAAAGGGTAGATATCTTCCACTGAAACGTGGCAAGAAGAAATTCTGGTAGCGCTTCCTTAGTCAACTCTAAGCCAAGGTTGAAACCGAAACAAATGAACATTGGTTTAAACCCTATATTAAACAAATAGAAGGTGTTAAGAATGAGATGTTGTTTATTGAAACAGCTTCTTTGTTTGGACTGACCTCGAATTTTATGAAAATCAAAAATATCGATAGCTTAAGGAAAAATATCTCGATTTTTCATTTTTTTTCAGGAGAATAGAAAAAATTAACAAATCTTTTAAATAAAATATACATTAAATTTTATTATACCCTACACCACAGGGTTTAATGTGTCTGTGCATTTGTTTGTAACACCCAAAAGGAAACGAGTTAGACCCATCGTTTATTATACTGATCGACTTACAATCACTTTTTAGTTGATTTAGCGACCGTCCGCCCGTCCGTCTGTCTGTCCATCTATTCTTGTAATAAAAGTCCAGGTCGCAATTGTTGTTAGAACTTATTGAAACTTTGCACAACGAAGTTTTATGGGATAAGGACGAACGCTATTTAATTTGAAGCAAATCGGTTCAGATTTAGATATAGCTCCCATACAAATTTTGCTTCCGATTTTACTTTTTCCGCTCTAGAATCCACATATTTTCTTCAAATTTAGCAAAACGTCATATATTTGAATTAAAAATAGCTCTGGTAAAAATAGGCCAGATCGGTTCAGATTTATATATAGCTCCCATACAAATGTCTCCTATGATTTGACTCTTTCCGCTCTAGAAACCACATATTTTAGCAAATTTTCTTAAACTTTGGCAAAACTACTTATATTTCAACTAGAAACAACTCTGGTAAAAATGGGCCAGATCGGTTCAGATATATATATAATTCCAATACAAATTTCGCCACTGAATTGGTTATTTCCGCTCTAGAAATAGCATATTTGAACAGATTTGCTTAAAATTTGGAAAACCAGCTCATATTTGAACTACAAACAACTATGGCGAAAGTGGGCCACATCGGTTCAGATTTATATATAGCTCCCATACAAATGTCTCTTCCGATTTGACTCTTTCCGCTCTAAAAACCACATATTTTAAGAGATCTTCTTCAAATTTGGCTAAACAAATTATATTTCAACTAGAAACAGCTCTGGTAAAAATGGGCCAGATCGGTTTAGATATATATTATAGCTCCAATGCAAATTTCGACACTGAATTGATTATTTCCGCTCTAAAAATAGCATATTTGAACAGATTTGCTTAAAATGTGACAAACCAGCTCATATTTCAACTACAAACACCGATGGCGAAATTGGTTCAAATCGTTTCAGATTTATATATAGCTCCCATATAAATTACTCCCCCGATTTAATTCTTTCCGCGCTAGAAACCATATATTTAACAGATTTTCGTCAAATTTGGGAAAGCGTCTTATATTTCAGAAAACCTATGCCAAAAATGTGTTAGATCGGTTCCGATTCATATATAAATTTTCTTACAGTAAAAGTATGAAAATTGTAGTATATATACCAGGTTCAAATGTAACGACCCTACACCACAGGGTATATTGACTAGGTGTTGGGTATCATATAGTCGGCACGCCCGACTTTAACCTTCCTTACTTGTTATTAATTGGCTTAGTGTTTACACAGGCGGTGTATCTGAGAAAAGTCTAATATATTTTAATAAAATATACATTAAACTTTATTATTAAATAATTTGGTGTTTACACAGGTGGTATAGAATAGTTTTTGTTAGTAAGCCATCGAAATTTAATTTTGTGCATTGATCTATTTAAATTTCAAATCTTTACACACTGAGAGTCAAACTTAGTATACTCCATCTACATTTGCATGGGAGATCATAATATAATATAATTGTAATATAATAGCTGGCAATTGATCCCAATAGAAACTCAAATGTGTATAATCTCAAGCACACACTCGTATATCGACAAACGCAAATTGTTTGCCAACAATAAATCAAATCCTAATCAATCTATAGTCGATCATAATAGAATGCACTTTTATGTGAAAATATATTCTTTTAGAAAGTGAAGTTAAATATCCATGGGTATTAAGGCGACTCAGATATCACAAAAGACAAACCGAAAAACTGCAGCCTCATATTCACTGACAATACAAATTCAAACTCAAATTTCAGTGAAAAAACGTCAGCATGATATTTTTTCCAATTGTTCATAAGCACATGGCATAACAAGGACAACGAAAATAGGTAATGGGAAAATATATGAGTCATTCCATGTCAAGCGGAACGGTTTTCCAATTCGGTAGCTGCGTTTGTTTTGAAAGTTTGTGTCCTTGTGTTCTTCTCATAAAAACATTGTATACGTATTTTTGGAAAAGAAATTGAAAACTTTTTTCACGAGTTATGACCAATTTAACAGTGAAAAAAATACTACTCTTTTCAAAAGGTTTGTTCATTCACCTGTAACTCCTGAAATACTTTACCGATTTTAATGTGTTATACCCTGTTTTGAAGGTAATTTCAATTACTTTTAAAATATTGATGTTGTGTGTTATAGCAAGGTTAGATTTTTAAAAGTTTTTGCAATTATAATTCTTTTATTTTGATTTTCGAAATGATTACACCAATCTATTTTGTTGAAATTTTAAAGTAAATCAAAGTCTATTTTTAAGCGAACGTGAGTTTTACAAAATCAAAATCAGAATTCCAGTGAAAAATCATCAAAATTATATTTTTTTCATAAAGACAAGGTATAAAAACAATAAAAAATCCAAGAAAAAATAGGTTATGGAAAAATTTAATTTGTATACACTCCACGAGAGTATTATGTCTTTGTGCATTTGTTTTTAACACCCAAAAGGAAGCGAGATAGACCTATTGTTAATTATACCGATCGACATATAATCAATTTTTGAATCGATTTAGCCATGTTCGTTTCTCTGTCTATCTGTCTGTCCATCTATTCTTGTAATCACGCCATTGTAGCCAGAAGCAAATGAAACTTTGTACAACTAAGTTTTTCGGGATAAGAACGAACGCTATTTAATTTGAAGACAATCGGTTCAGATTTAGATATAGCCCCCATACGAATTCCACTACCGATTTGACTCATTTCACTCTAGATACCACATATTTAAACAGATTTTCTTAGCTCTAATCATCTCATGCTCTAGAAACCACAAATTTTAACAGATCTTTATATGATAAAGATATGATAAACTACTTGTTTGTACTCTAAAAAACGGAGAGGTGATCTTATCTTTAGTATTTATATAAAGTTTGTAAGAATATAATATAATATAACTATGTAAGTGCAATGACACTGCGTGTAATTTTTTAAGTCATGTAAATATAACCATATACGGACACCACTACGGACCAAAAAAAGACCTGTGTCTCCCAGCCTTGCCCAAAGTCATGCACTTTTCGATGGGACCCCAAAGATTTGGGTCCTCGGTTTAATTTTTGCACAAAAGTCATCATTTTTCAGGCTCATTTCTTGCAAACCGTTTGGAATTTTTTATTTAATCTCTGAGGCAAAATTGTAGATCTTGTCATAAAGAACATATAAAATAAAAAAAGTTCATCCTCAAGGTCAAAATCGCAAATGTCGTCGAACAAATCTTATAGGCTGTATTGTGTGTGGTAGCGTATACGTGCTGTTGATTAAGAATAATATCACTCATACGTACTGTAGTCGGACTGACCATTAACAGAAACAGTCCTGTACGATATATTTTTCCTGCCTAAACGGTGTTAAGAATCATTCTTAGGATGTTTTCTATGTTTTAGAAAGTTGTTTATTGAGCCTTAGGTACATTTTTGTAGTTGATTGTTTCCTTGAGTATAAAAAGTTTAAAAATTTATTTTTTTTTTAAGTTTTTACGATTTTGACCTGGAAGCAGGGATGTCAGATATGGCGATTTCTCGCAAAACGGGGCGAATTTTAAATATGTTTGGCGACTTTATTTTCGATTTGGCGTCATGGCGAATTTTTGGTGATTTATAAAATGGTTGGCGATTTTCTTGGCTTCTTCTTTTAGAGAATTCTTTTTTTAGAAAATTTTAATTCTGTCCTCCGATTCTATTGGAATTACTATGTAGAGAAATATATTGCAATTTGTATGAAATTCATAGTTATGCGTTCATGTCAAACTGACCACTTTTTAAATTACCATTTCCGATTTCTCTGCACTCAATAAAGCTTTGAAAAATTGTATCCATTCTGACTTCGGTAATCATCAAAAATCATTTAATGTTATGTAGTAGCCGCACAAACTTGTTTCATGACCCACTCTACTGTAATTCTGCTTGTAATTGTGGCTAAAGAACATATATGTGTGGACGTTACACATATTTATGCGTGAATTTACATATTTTCATGTGCAATATATACATATATATTTAAACAGCCATAATCTGTACAAAGTTTATATAAATTGCGTTTCATGTTTATTTCCAAGATTTGCATGCGTTTTGCTATCCCAGGGCAGGAGTATGTCAATTTCATGCATTTAAGCAGGACACAATGGTTTATCTACCAAGAAAGTACATATTTGCATAGATATGAAATCGTTCGAAGGAGAAAAATAATAAAATATTATGAAAAACCCTTAACACGGACATATAAAATGGGACAATGAAATTTTTTAATATTTGTTTTTCGTACAATACATTTACATGGCGCAGGATTGTGTTTTACAACTCAATGCATAAAAAAACATAAAATGCATAAAACAACACTCACTTACCACTGGCAAGATGAGCAAGGACTTCCTTGGACACTTAAGATATTTAGATTGATATCGTTCCCAAACTTCGAACTTATATATGGCTGATTGAAATACATTCTTTATACGTCAATGTGGGGAGCAAATTTTAGGAATATTTCGTATATACACACAATTAGGCAAAAAAAATTTCTGGAAAAAGGTTTTGACCATTTTTATTTGGGATTTTGAAGATTTGGAGCCATATTTTTTGCATAACAGTTTATAATAATTTTAAAAGTTTCAGAAGATATTCCTCAGGTATATGAATGAATGTTGCTAGGTCACAAAAAAAAAATAGCTGGCCCGTGCCATTATGAAAAAATCGTGCACAAGTGGTTCCAATTCGATTTTTTATAGAATTAATTTTGTAATTTATAAACGGAAAAAGATATGTTGACTCAATTTTACATGCTTGGAGCAGAGGTGTTTTCCAAATGATGATTTGTGCCAGTTAGTATGGTCTAAGTCCAAAATCCAAAAAAATGAGATATGCTATTTTTTCTCATTACTTTGATCAGTTCTCTAATGTATGGATGTAACTTTATGAAATGTTTAAGAAATGTGGCGCTGAAATGACATTTCTCGCTTCATGAACACCAAAATTGCTTTGGTAATAAGTAGTAGCTTAAGTCACTCTATATCCACTGCCATAAGTGTGTGATGATTTAAACACATTTTTTACAATGTGATTTAGTGATTCAGATAATGATATAATATATAAAATATGTTTTTAAAAGTAATGACACTGTCCAACAGCATTTTTTGGAACAGAGTTGCGACTCTATAATTGAAGAATTAATCAGCTAGTCTGAGTTTGTTTTTCTAGCGGGTCAAAGTTTTCATTTTTTGGTCGAAGCATTATACTAAGCGAAAACTCAATTCTTATTGTCAGGACTATATGCGGATCAATTTTGTGGAGGATCTTAACACTTTAACTCCTCTCTTTTGAGAAAATAAAACAAAAATCCTTTCAAAAATGACATTAATGGATTAAAATGTTTTACGAAAAAATGTGTCGGAAATTTTCTTTGGGGGTCACCGAAGACACCAATATTGTAAATAAAGTTCTTCACACTTAAATTGCAAAAATACACAATTAGATGCGCAAAATAGAAAGATTTCTCAAATATGATTTTCCAAAATTCGTACTTTTAATAGGTAAAATGGACATAGAGGAATATAAATAGTACACAGAAAAAAATATTGCGCCAACATATTCAAGCAAACACTTTATTGAAATCAAATTTGATTTTCAATAGATGTGTTAATTGAATCAATTAATTATACAATCCACGAGAGTATTATGTCTTTGTGCATTTGTTTGTAACACCCAAAAGGGTTAATTATACCGATCGACTTAGAATAACTTTTTGAATCGATTTAGCCATGTCCGTCTCTCCATCTATTCATGTAGTCACGATACAGTTTGCAATTGTAGCCAAAACCTAATGAAACTTTGCACAACGAAGTTTTTCGAGACAAGGACGAACTCTATTTAATTTGAAGAAAATCGGTTCAGATTTAGATATAGCCCCCATATGAATTTCACTCTCGATTTGACTTTTTCCGCTCTGGAAATCACATATTTGGCTCAACACCTTATAATCTAACTAGAAACACCTGTGGCGAAAGTGGGTAAGATCGGTTCAGATTTAGATATAGTCCCCATACAAATGTCGCTCCCGACTTCACTTTTTCCGCATATTGTACCCGATTTTCTCTAAATATGGCACAACATCTTATAATCCAACTAGAAACACCTATACATCTATCTATAAAGCACATATAATAATCGATTTTCTTCAAATTTGGCTGAACACCTTATAATCTAACTAGAAATACCTCTGGCGAAAGTGGGTTAGATCGATTTCGATTTAGATATAGCTCCCATACAAATGTCGCTCCCGATTTGACTTTTTCCGCGTTATAAACCACATATTGTACCCGATTTTCTTTAAATGTCGCACAACATCTTACAATCCAACTAGAAATACCAATGCTTAAAATGGGTAAGATCGGTTCAGATTTTGATATAGCCCCCATACAAATGTCGTTCCCGATTTGACTTTTTCCGCTCTAGATTTTCTTTAAAATTTGCATAACTTCTTATAATCCAACTAAAACACTTATGGTGAAAGTTCAGATTTAGATATAAACTTATTTATATGTATATATACAAATGTTGCTTCCAAATGTTTAACCAATTTTGGCCAAACTTTACATATTATATATCACCTATAAATACATGGCAAAAGCGAGTTACATCGATCCATGTTTCAATATACCACGAAACAGATATCCTTCCGGTTTAACATTTTTGGTCAAACACATACATTTACAGGATACAAAAATCCTTCCCGATTACAATTTTTTACCGAATTGAATTATAATAGCATAGAAAGTGGAGTGTATCCTATAGTCGGCTCCGTCCCAATTTAGCCTTTCATTACTTGTTTTTAATTGAATTTGTGTTTAACATTTTTTTAAATTATCAATTCTAAGTCGATCGGTATGATTAACAGTGTGTCTATCTCGCTTCCTTTCGGGTGTTACAAACAAATACAAGACAATACTCTCGTGGAGTGTATAATTCCACGAGAGTATTACGTCTTTGTGTATTTGTTTTTAATGTTCTAAAATGTTTTTAAATGTTTTAGATCGGTTCAGATTTATATATAGCTCCCATAAAAACTTCGCTCCCAATTTCACCTTTTCCGCTCTAGAAACCTCACATTTTATCAGATTGTCTTCAAATTTGGCGAAACATCTTATATTTTAATTAGGAACACATATGGTGGAAATAGGTCAAATCGGTTCTGACTTATATATAGCTCCCATATAAGTTTCGCTCCCAATTTGACTTTTTCTGCTCTAGAAAGCACTTATTTTAACAGATTTTCTTCAAATCTTGCGAAATACCTTATATTTCAACTAGAAACACCCATGGTGAAAATGGATCAGATCGGTTCAGATTTATATATATAGCTCCCATACAACTTTCGCCCCCGGCTTAACTTTTTCCGCTCCAGAAACCACGTATTTTCTCTGAACTTCTTCAAATTGAGCATAACACGTTATACTTGAACTGGAAGAACCTATTGTGTAAGTGGGTCACTGCATTTCATGTTTGGATATAATATATTCTTCTCGATTTGACAAATTGGCTCAGGTCATATCAGCCTATGATTAGGAAATATACAAAAATCCTTGGTTGGAGCGTTGGTTGTCCTTGGTTGCGATTATTTTGACATACAGACAATTGAACTTATTTTTTCTGATTTTTAAATATTTTTCAAAGTATTAATTGGCCCAATTAAAATATTTAATTAAAATGTTTAAAATATTTTGATTAAAGTATTAATGGACACAATTACATTAATTGAAATTATTTTAGTTTTTCCGTTTGCATTTTTTTTTGGTCTGTAATCAATATTTGATTTGAACTGGGATATTGTCCTGGCTCAAGACCATTTTGCTTCTATATTTAATAGAATGCAAATTTATTTACAAATGGCATGGTGACATTTATTACTTGGCTGCAGACTACCACGATCATGATTTCGACCATGTCAAAAGTCTTTTCAAGTGGCTTCGCAGCGACTTTTCAACATCAAACCCGGCCTCTATAAGGAGATGATTCTCACAAACGAACGAGAATCACAACTCACTTGCCGAATTTGCGTTTAAAAAATCGCACCAAGTAATAAAGTACACATGCCATCTTACAAGCATCTCATTGAGTTGCATATGTAAGTATGTGTATATGCAGGTATAGTTACCCAGCAATACTTCTGCCGTGCCAACGCTCATTTGTTTTAGTTTTTTCGTTTGCATTTTTTTTGGTCTGTAATCAATATTTAATTTGAACTGGGATATTGTCCTGGCTCAAGACCATTTTGCTTCTATATTTAATAGAAATTTATTATTTAAATGAAATTTTTAAACTATTTTGATTAAAATTTTAATTGGTCCAATTAAAATACTTAATTGAAACTTTTGAAATATTTTGATTAAAGTGTTAATTGATCCAATTAAAACATTTAGTTGAAAATTTAAAAAAAAATTAAACAAGCTAATAACAAATGTAATTAAATTTTTATTTAATTAAATTTCGAAATATTTCAATTACATTTTTTAGTTTTATAGGTCCGAAATCAATAGACTTTTTAATTGAATCTGTGAATTTTTTTATTGCGAAATTTTGTTTTAACTGCGAAAACGTATTTCTCGTTCTATTTATCCTATTATATAAGCCAGCCGGAGACCTGCCTGATTTATCGATGAAGCCCGATGTGGCATAACGAAGGTACATCATCTAAGCCCTGGCTGAGGTTCTCGAATCCACTTATCTGTGTTGTAATAGATCCTCAGTGATTTTTTTTTTTACCCGGCTGGTAGTGCAGCTTCATGTATGGCGTGTAGCATGACGAACGGTGGAACGGACATGTACTCATCTGGTGATTCTAATACGATCGGAATATGAAAGATGGGTCTAATGAGCATTTTATTTATTATTATGCCTGCTAATATTATTTTATATCTGAACCTTCATCGAAATGAATGCATTGTGGCCATTAATCTACAAAAATCACATATTTATAACTTATTTTCCCGTTTTAGGAATTGTGGAGGTTTACAAGTCAATAAACATTTTTATTAATGTAACTTTTGAACAAGATAAAGATATTTCAATTCGAAACAGAATTATTGCCAAAAAATCGATTTCGGACACTTTCATAGTCCACACAAATTGTGATTTTTAGGCCGTTCAAATAATTTTTTGTATTTAATAATAATACTTCCCTATTTGAAACCCCATTGTATATATTCAAAAACTATGTACACAAATGTTAATTTTGCAAAACATTTTTTCACAATTTTTCCCCACAAATGCCTTAGCAAACAATAAATCATGATTACTCTGTTGTGGGTAACAGTACAGTGCAAATTAGTTGTGAAAAGGTCCTTTAAAAGGAATGAACACATTGTCACTTAGCCGGCACAATAACTCCACAGAGTGTACCCTAATTAGTAGCCGAGTACTTGCCGGATATATGTATGTACTTATATATTAATTAATTCAAAACATCTCTCGTGTGGTACCTAATTGGTTACCAATACCTTTGAATGGAAAACCATAACAATTTTCAGTTACATTACCTACCATTCGCTAGACCTTTAACCCACACACACTCACACACACCAAGTCCTGGCTGGCTCTGACACGAGCAAAAAATGTTGACTGGCTGACTGGCTACCTTTGATAAAAAGAACCCATTTAAAAAGTCCTTAAAAAGTGCGCAAAAAAATAATAAAAGTTCAAATAAATTAATTACTGCCTTTTTGCTCGCCCAGTAGAAGAAGAAGAGCATCCACATCCGCATAATGGTCGGATTTGTGGCGTAATTATGGCAAACACCTTCGTTGTTGTTTTTGTCCACGTTTTAATTTTTTCCCATTCTGTGTAATAAAAAATAAGATGGGAAAAATGTCAGAAAAGTGAGACCTTTTGTAAGAGAAACTCTTGCGGTCTATCAACGTCAGCAAAGTTGCCATCCTTTGTGGGATGGCAACTTACTTGTACATATTGTGGAAATAATTACTTTGGGTATTGATGAAATTTAATTACCGCAAACATTATTATGGACCACACACCATTCATTAACATACGACGCTGTTGCATTACTGGAGAGACTGACTGACGGGGTGGTGTGGGCGAAGGCTGTGTCTATGCGTCTATCCTTTTTGCCTGAAATAAAGTTATCCTTTATCCCTTTTCCAATTATTCGTCACAAAAGAAATGCGAAAGTAATACTTTTGTGAAAGTTCGTATCATTAAATTGATGGACATGGGGATGATATGGCCAGCGGCATAATGTCCCAGTACATCCTCGGCTACATCAGCAAACATCTGACACATAGTGTGTGGGCGTCTTAAAATAATTTTGACAGGGACCTAAATTTGTTTGTGCCCAGTAAAAGCGAAATGATGGGGCTCACCATAAACGTAATATAAAATTAGTTATGATAAAATAAACCGCAGACGTGGAGGTCAGACCATTTGATACCCTACACCAGCCTTGGCCCACAAGGCCTAATATTGGACCGTTTCCAAAGTCACTGACCCCTCACGTACGCATTTGATTGGCATTGTATCCCGAAAAAGAGTAGGATAAATGTCCGGATAAAATTATTTTAAAATTTATAGTTTGGACTTTGTGTGCAATAGGGTGTTCCGGGCTTAAAAACACATGTATTTACTTTGTGCACTTCTAGGTACGCCTTTATTAATCATATTCTGTTAACATGAAAACATTTTTATGATAACACTGTGTGTAATTTTTTAAGTCATGGAAATATAACCATCACTACGTGATAAAAGACCCGTGTCTACCAGTTTTGTCTAAGGTCATGCCCCCAAGGATTTGAAGCATCGGTATCATTTTTGCAAATAGTGATCATTTTCTCAGGCTCATATCTTGCAAACCGTATGGAATTCTCTCTGAGGCTAAGTTGTAGCTTTTGTGAACGTATAAAATTAAAAAACAAGTAAGGAAAGGCTAAAGTCGGGCGGGGCCGAGTATATGATACACTACACTTTCTATCCGAATACAATTCAACTCGGTAAAAAAGTGAAAACGGGAAGAATTTTTGTATGTTTCCTAATCATAGGCTAATATGACCTGGTCCAATTTGTCAAATCGAAAATAATATTTGTATCGGGGCTATATCCAAATATGGAATAAAGAGACTAACTTTAAAAATAAATTCTTCCAGTTCAAATATAATGTGTAGTGCTCAGTTCGAAGAAATTCGGTGCGGAAAAAGTTTATCTGGGAGCGATATGTAAATCTGAATCGATCTGCCCATTTTCACAATGGATGTTTCTAGTTGAATAATAAGATATTTTGAAAGATTATAGAGTGGAAAAAGTGAAATCGGGAATGAAATTTGTGTGGAATCTGAACCGATCTGACCCATTAGCACCATGGCTGTTTATAGAACAAATATAAGATATTTCGCGTAATTTGAAGAGGATCTGTTAAAATATGTGGTTTCTAGAGAAGAAAAAGTCAAATTGGGAGCGAAATTTTAATGGGAGCTATATGTAAATCTGAACCGATCTGACCTATTTTCACCATAGGTGTTCCTAGTTTAAATATAAGTTGTTTAGCCAAATCTGAAGACAATCTGAAAAAAATATGTGGTTTCTAGAGCGGAAAAGTTCAAATTGGGAGTGAAATTTGTATGGGAACTATATATAAATCTGCACCGATCTAACACATTTTTACCGCAGGTGTTTCTAGTTGAACTGCCAATTTTGAAGAAAATCTGTTAAAATATGTGGTATCTAGAGTGAAAAGAGTCTAATCGGGAGTGAAATTCGTATGGGGGCTATATCTAAAGCTGAACCGATTTTCTTCAAATTAAATAGCGTTCGTCCTTATCCCGAAAAACTTCGTTGTGCAAAGTTTCATTTGGTTCTGTCTACAATTGCGACCTGTATCGTGATTACAAGAATAGATGGACGGACGGACGGACAGACAGACAGACAGATGGACATTGCTAAATCGATTTAAAAAAGTGATTCTAAGTCGATCGGTATAATTAACGGTGGGTCTATCTCTCTTCCTTTTGGGTGTTACAAACAAATGCACAAAGACATAATAGTCTAGTGGAGTGTATAAACATCATCTTCAAGGTCATAATCGCAAATTCCGTCAAACAAATATAGGGTCCGCTTTTTTTTAAATGCTACTACTGAATATTTTTCCAAATTTCTTTTTTTATTTGAAAGTACAATCCTTCTGGTTAATAATGGAAAATAATTTCATTCAAATGGCTGCCTCGGTCACCCCACAAATAATAGGCCAACGGTTGAATAGTTAAAAAAAACGTTAGATGGCGGACCCCATATCGATGTCTCCTATGATTTACTTTTTCCGCTCTAGAAACCACATATTTCAACAAATAACTTTTTTTTTGAAAATGCTATAAAAAAAAACTACTGAATATTTTTACTCATATTTCTTTTTTTGTTTGAAAGTACAATCCTTCCGGTTAATAATGGAAAAAAATTTCATTCAAATGGCTGCTGAGGGCACCCCACAAACGCTTGAATAGTTGAAAAAAATACGTTAGATGGCGGACCCTATATTATAGGCAGTAGTGTGAGTAGGTAGCGTATACGTGCTGTTGATTTATGATAATATCACTCATACGCATTATAGTCGGACTGACCATTAACAGAAACCGTCCTGTAAGATATATTTTTCCTAAAAGGTGTTAAGAATCAACCGTATGACGTTCATATGTTCTAGAAAATTGTTTATTGAGATCTTAGGTACATTTTTGTAGTTGATTGTTTTCTTGAATTTTTAACAGTTTGCTACCTATGGACCTGAACAGGGAAAATGATTAAAATATCGATTTTTTAAGTTTTTTTTTGCGATTTTGACCTTGAAGATTAAGTTTTTTGATTTTATATGTTCACAATTTTTGTTCTTTATGACAAGAGCTACAACTTTGCTTCAGAGAGCAAGATATGAGCCTGAGCAAATACCCGATTTGAGCCCTTACAAGTCATACAAGACTTAGTTGATTACCAGGATATTTTCATTTTCCCACCGAGTTTAAAAAGTAGAAACCTAGAAGGGCAATTAAAGACATTGTGACCATTTAAGTAAAAATCCCAAATTATGGAATCCCCACTTTGGGAATTCCTCAATTTTTGGCTAGTAAATTTGTATCCTCTTTTACCCCGCTTTTCCCTAATCTACAAAACTCGAAATATTTCTCTAAGTAGCGGATCATAGTCGTTTGCGTACACAGAGGACACAGCTAATTTTATGATTCAGTTGCAGCATTTTGATTAGTATCTCATCTTTAACATTCTTACCCCGCTTTTCCACTAATCCACATTTTATGATTTTAGATGCACCCAATTGGTCCCTGTTTGCCAATTTTGACATTGAAAGTGAGAACAAGTAAAACAAAAAACATGGATTGCATTCCGCAGAGCATGCCGATTTTCGTAGAAGTGCAGTAACATTATCGGTAAATGTTGATTTTTATACCCTACACCAGTTCGTGAACTAGGGTATTATAAGTTAGTTTTCGCCTAATGTTTGTAACACCGAGAAATAATCGAGCTAGACCCACCTTTAAGTATATGGATCGGCTTAGAATCACCAGCTGAATCGATTTACCGATGTCTGTCTGTCCGTCTGCTGTCCATCTAAGCTTCTTCGCACTCTACAGGTTGCAATTACTGTCCGATTATCATGAAATTTGGCAGAAGTTACTTTTTTGGCCAAGGACGATCGCTATAGAATTTGGAGGAAATCGGTTCAGATTTAGATTTTTTCCGCTCTAGAAACCGCATATTGTTCCCGATTTTCTTTAAAATTGGCACAACATATAATCGAACTAGAAACGCCTAAGGTGAAATTGGGTAATATCGGTTCAGATTCAGTTATAGCCCCCATACAAATGTTGCCCCCGATTTGACTTTTTTCGCTCTACAAACCACATATTGCAACCGATTTTCTTTAAAATTGGCTCAACATCTTATAATCCAACTAGAAACACCGATGGTGAAAGTGGGTAATATCGGTTCAGATTCAGATAAAAGACCAACAGCGATAAAAGTTGTTTTCAAAATTCAATGACAATCAAATTGGGAGCGAAATTTGTAAGGGAGCTATATATCCACTCCTATATATCTCGCTCCGTTTGGGTATTACATAACAAATTAACAAAGGCATAATACTCTCGTGGAGGGTATACAAATATTGAAATTAATTTTATTTGTATACCCTACACCACTTCGTGGACTAGGGAATTATAAGTTAGTTTTCCGCCAAATGTTTGTAACACCCAGAAATAATTGAGCTAGACCCACCTTTAAGCATACGGATCGACTTAGAATCACAAGCTGAATCGATTTAACGATGTCTGTCCGTCCGTCTGTCAGTCTTTTGAAAGCCAGCTATATAGGTCAATGTTTTGGAATAGCCCCCATACAAACTGCCCCCCAGTTTACTCTATTATTGCTCTAGATCCCACATCTTACATTGGATCTTGATAAATATTTGCAGATCATGTTATACTTCAATAAAGAATATCTACTTTGAAAGTGATTTATAAAGGCCCACTTTTTAATGTAACGCCCTTAAAAATGGGCCCCCATTTTAATTATTACCTCTCTAGGACCCACATTTGTGATCGGATCGGATTTCAAACTTTGCTAAGAATACTTAATATGAAAGTCAAATATATGGGTCCATATTTTGTTATAACCCCCATACAAATTGGGCCCCCATTCTACTCTAATACAGCTCTAGATCCCATATCGTGCATTGGATCTGGATACAATTTTACATATCATGTCATATTTCAACTAAGAATACCTACTTTGAAAGTGATCAATAAGGAACCACTTTTTAATGTAGCGCCCTTACAAATGGCCCCATTTTAATTTTTACCCCTCAAGGACGCAAATTTTACATCTGATATTTTTCAAATTTTGCAGATTATATTATATTTCAACTAGTTATGTGTCCATACTTTGGAATAACCCAAATGGGGCCCCATGCTACTCTATTACTCCAGGTTGTAATAGACCCCTTTAAAATGTCGATCCGATTCATCATATCACTACTGTAAAATTTGTATTTGTTTGCCGGAAAATTGGATCAATAATCATATTATTTACCATATTTGTTAAATATGACTAAAGATGAATTTATAGTAACTGTATAATTTATATGAACTTCATAAAATTGCTCCCATGAAACACCTGGGTTTAGTAATCAAAGCGAGGTGTATACGCAGGGAGTGGTGTAGGGTATAGTCGGTCCCGCCGACGTTAGCCTTTCCTTACTTGTTTTCGTTTGTTTTATTTTGGTCAGATATTTACAAAATGGGACACTATACGCTCGAGCATAATTGGGAAATATTAAAAACTTACTTCCAAAGTAGTGAGTAACTGTAAGAAATTTACTTGGAAATTTTGCGAGAAGAGATCGGCTCATTTTCTTCTCGGTGGCTATGTCAATAAGCAAAATTGCCGCACATGGGGTTCAGAGAACCCGCACGTGACTATTGAGAAGCCAATGCATCCACAACGATTCACTGTTTGGTGTGGATTTTGGGCTGCACCGAAAAATTGGGTTGATCGGATGAGGTACTGACGAGCCAGTCGTCATATGAATCGTGTTCCTATAATAAATGACAAAGTTCAAACTTTCCAATACAACCAGAAATTTGAAAAAAATACCAGTACTTTTTATAGTCGATTCTAATTTAAAATGTTAAATGGCAAACATTTTGCTATTCGAGCAGAAAAACTACTTTTCCTTTTCAGCGGACAATCTTCACTTTCAGTAAATTTATCTGCGGTGTTTACAGACAAATTCTTTTGAGTGTGTAACAAGGAATACAAGTGTTGCCTGTAATTCTTTCTTGAACTCAAAAATTTCGTAATTCCATTCTCGATATGGGAAAAATGTTTGAAAAATCGCTAGAGTAATTCAAATCCAGCTTTTGTCGGCTTGAGTGTTCAAAGTCCCGGAAAGAAGAATCTTCATTTTGGTTAAATAGAATTCCATCAATAATTTAAGATCATAAAATTTTATAAATTTAAGAAAATGTTGGAAAATCGCTATAAAAACAAAGTAGAGTGTAAAACGGCAGGAGTTCTGTTTGGGAAATGCCTGTTCTGCTTTAAACATTGCTGGCAAACAATGCCGGCAAATCTCTGGCATTAGCAGAAACCCTCGTTCATGGAGGCGGGTTCGACATAACAATCGAAGGACAACATCCCCTCAAGGTAACCTCATAATAATGAGGTTTTCATTGTTGTTCATATAACATTTTGTATATATCTTCATTTTTGGTATTATTTATTTAACTGAACAAATCCTTTGTTCGCATTTAATTGAAATACCGAGAAAGAGTAGAGCAAGAATATACTGGAGCAGCAGCAGGAGCAGCGGCAGCATCAGCAGCAATAATGACTTTTTCACTTTCACTTTCCCTTAAACACTTTTTTATTACACGATACAATAATGAAGGGAGCAACGAAACTTTTAATGAAAACACCAACCATCCGTGAATGTTGGCAAAGTGAAAAAAGGATAATAAAAGGAAAAAAACAGGCGAAAAATCCGGGTAAAAGAACGCGTCCTTACGCCAGTGAAGTGGGACTCAGTACATGTATGTTTACTCCTGCGGAGGATGTATGTACATATGAACACACATCTATACAGGCACTTTACAATCTGGAACATTAATTGAACTTAATTACGTTTAAGATGCTTTCATTTATTAACTGGATAAAATCGGCACAGAAATTCAAGTGGCTAATTAGGCAGCTAGAGAACAAAAACATCGAAAATTTCCCAAGTGATGTTTAGAATCTTAAAAGCTGGGCTTTCTATGCTGTGCACTCACCTAATATGATTAGCATTGTGGCATATCATAAGCATATCGTCAATAAACGTGCCCCAAAATACGTCCACGAAATTTCTTCCACTTCAAGGTAATGGAAAATCTCGGTCGTACTTTAAATTAAGTTGTTGCACGGCATAAGTATTTGTTTTTTTCTTCTTCTTCTTTTTGTTGAATAAGTAAAAAATAACACGAGCAAATGTACGAATTTATAAAATATGATTTCGGGAGAAAAGTTGGCAATTGTTAGGAATAATAAATAATAGAAAAAGTCGCTAACAGTTTACGCATGGATGGATGCGACAACACTCACACACTGGGTCAGAATATTAGAAAATCAGATAGAAATCTATAGCGCTACATGCATAAACCTCTGTGCGATTATCTATGGGACAGAAAATTATTTTTTTTTATCATTGAGGAAGTGTTCATCACAAACTAGAAACAGTGCAGTTAGTTTGAGCTTCCATTTTCCGTACAAATTCGAATTCCTACAAATTATATTATTTACGAGTCTAGTCAGTCAGAGCAATTTCATGATTTTAACTTCAGCCGTATGGTCGTGCCATTTGTATGCACCTTTTCACATTGTATCCCGTAACAGTATGAAATTCGAAATAACCACTTATTCATAAGTCTACGCAGGAAGTTGTTCTCTTTGTCCCCATTTTACAAATTAAAAGTATTAATTTTGCAAGAATAACTTTTTGGTTCCCATTCGCGTTTGCGTTCTCGCTATAAGAGGAATGTACCATATTTGAATATAAGGTGGATACTAAAAAACGTTTAAAAACTCAAAGTATTATCAATCCATATTCGTTGCTGGCAAGAATCCTAGTATGGGTGGTATAAAAATAATTAAATGTTTGCAAAATATAAACGGAACCGTCATATGTTATTCAAGTGGATTAAATTACTCCAGAAAGCCTTTCAATTAAGCTATAGATCTTCAAAATCGCTTAAACCAATTGTGAAATGCAAGGCTTTAATGTAGAAATTCAATTTCATAAAATTCTGCAAAGAACATTTTAAGATTTTTTTTCCTGAAGAAGAATATTTCCTAAGATTTTCAGAACAAGTAGGAGATTATTTTGTACGGATTGGCATGGAATGCAATATGCAATTCACATTGCCTTTTGGAAACCTTAAAAATATCAATTTTTATATCAAATTTGCTGTATTTTTGCCAGGTTTTAAATCAAAGCTTTACCGCTGCTGCTGTCATAACCAACTGGGCACATTAGGAGTCCTTATTGCAGCTAGTAAAAGTTTCAACATAGTCACAATTCACAATATTCATAGTTTGGTAATGAGCGATGCAGCCCATTTCCTTTTAAATGGGTATGTCAGCAAGAAAAACTGCAGGATTTGGGATTACGGAAAATCCTAGAGCAGTTCATCAGCGACAATCACAATGGGGAAATTATTTATTATTCTTGGGGATAGGACAATTCTGATGCATAATCAGATTCACTGAAATCTTTCGAAAATTACTCCAAACATTACTGCCAGAATTTGGATCTTTTTGGCCCATTGCCAAAAATTCATTTGTCTATTTTTTAATAACATGTCAACCTATCGTTACTGCTATTTTTCCCAAAATATTTGTTTAGAACAAATTTTGTCTTGCTGAAATAGGAAATCTTTTTGAAAATGACATATATGTTTCTGTACCAATTACCCGATTTTGCGATTCAGATATCTTGTAGAGAATAAAATAAACTAAAAAATATATACTTACATATGCATATTACTTGGTGCGATTTTTTAAACGCAAATTCGGCAAGTGAGTTGTGCTTCTCGTTCGTTTGTGAGAATCATTTCCTTATAGAGGCCGGGTTTGATGTTGAAAAGTCGCTGCGAAGCCACTTGAAAAGACTTTTGACATGGTCGAAATCATGATCGTGGTAGTCTGCAGCCAAGTAATAAATATCACCATGCCATTTGTAAATAAATTTGCATTCTATTAAATATAGATGCAAAATGGTCTTGAGCCAGGACTATATCCCAGTTCAAATCAAATAAGAAATAAAATCATATGTTTGACATTAAATTCAAGGATTATGCGTATTTTTGGTTCGCGAAAAAATTGCTGCGGTCACCCCGATAAAAGAGTACTGGTTTATTTAATGATGATCTGCAAAATATTTCGTGCTTGGGTCAAACGGTCATTGAGCAAAACGCTCGCTAGCTGATCGACATCCGCAGCGGCAAATGCTCAAGGGCGTCGATTTTTCTTCTCTCCATAAGAAATGCATGTGGAATCTAGGACGAACATCACAATTTTAGTACTTTTTTTAGTTATTTTGCGGACCCTAATAAAAAAACGTCCTATGATGCTTGTGATAATATAAAAAGTGACATATTATAAACAAGTTAGCACAGAAACATTTTTAATTATTATGTGGCCCAAAATGTGGCCTAATTGAATGAAATGTTGCATGAAGACATGTTTTTTAATAGGACGGCGTCACACAGCGCGCCTACCAATAACCGTATTTAAGGGAACATTGGATGGAGGCCACCAAGTTCGATTTAAATACTCTAGATAATGTTCTCTAATTTTGGACGTCACGGTAGACAACGTAGTGCAAAATTTTATTTTATTTGTTACATTAGTACTTCGCTAGTTATAAAACAAATTTTCTTTGATTCTTCCAACTTCTTATGAGGTTTTACGCGTCAGCAAAAAATACTTACTTTTACTTTTTACTTTTTTAAAAAATACCTTTACCTTTAATTTTTGATATAACATATATTATACTCCCAAAATTATAGTATAAATATTAAAGATAGCCCCGAAAAAATGTAATTTTAATAACAAAATTTAAATGTTTTTAGCCGCCATATCAATGTCCCCCTGATTTGATTTCTTGACACTCTACATGCCTAAAATTATATTTATTCTAGTCGACTTGACTCTGTTACCTAAGGAACTGTACTTGATATAGAAGGCTTAGAATCGCCTTATAACTCTGTTCGTTTCAAAGATCTCGTCCGCATACTTCAACATTTATAAAGCTTTTCTTTACTCAAAATAATTGTTCAGATGGGAAATCAATTTCAATGTCTTATGTTAGATAAAAGTATCTCCGGCAAATACTATATATACGAAATTGAAATTGATTTCCTGGATTTCGGAGAATTGCACAGACTCCTACCTCACAGCCGTGGTTTGAAGTAATGTAATCTCATTACTTTATTTTATTTTCTAAATTTCCACACGTCAAAGTGAGCACTATTTACATACCCTTAGTTCTGTATATGTACTCATTTCTTTATTTTTCTATTTCTTTTCCGAGAATATTTGGGACCAAATTTACGACATAGGAAACAAAATGTTTTTTCCACATCTGTATTATAGCCTTTCAGTTTTGGGTCGGATTCCTACACGTGTTCCTACGGTGTTAAGAATAATTCCTAGGAAGTTCATATGTTCTAGAAAGTTGTTTATTGAGATCTTAGGTACATTTTTGTAGTTGATTGTTTCCCTGAATTTTCAACGGTTTGCAACCTATGGACCTTAACAGGTTCTTTATGACAAGAGCTAGAACTTTGCCTCAGAGAGTAAATCAAAATTCCGAACGGTTTGCAAGATATGAGCCTGAGAATATGATCACTTTTTTCCAAAAATTACACCGAGGCCTCAAATCTCTGGGGGCCCATAAAAAAAAGTGCATGACTTTGGGGGGAAAAAACACGGGTCTTTTTTTTTTTGGTCTTTTATCATGTAGCGGTGTCCGTATATGGTTATTTTGAAATGACTTCAAAAATGTTGCACAGTGATATCGAAAGAGGAATATGTCAGAGGATTGTACAAACCGAATGTTATTATTTTGGCTGTAGCCGTTTGTTTGGTACGATTTGTATCCTTTAAAATTAGGTCGGTACATACCAATCTCATCCATTGTCCATTTTCAATCAAAAACATACGAATAATTTTTCATTATTCTTGCTGCATCTGATTGGTTGGTACCAAATTTACTAAAATTATAAACTTCGAAAAAATGCATTTGTGTTGCAGAGGAATGTAGACATAATTTTATAATTTATCTCTTAAATGAATCAATTTCGAAAATTCCCGCTAGTTCTAATGGACGTAAACACTGAATTTAATGCATCTATCTGCTGCCGTTTAACTGGTACCATTTTTATCCCATTTTGTCCCATTTCACCCCCTAAATGTATGAATCACTTTATGGTGGGGATTGAGAGGAATGTACGACCCATATATAATGTAAATACAATACAATATTATGGGTATAGGGTGGGCCATTTAAAATTTTTAAATAGAATCGGCTGTAAAAAAGGTACTGATTTTTTTTTAATTTCTGGTTTTATTGGAAGGGTTGAACTTTGACATTTAATAATGGAACCCATGTGACTACCACGACTGGCTCGGCAGTACCTCATCCGATCAACCCAAATTGTCAGTACATGGCTCAATGATGCCGCCACACCAAACAGTGACTCGTTGTGGATGCATTGGATTCTCCATAGTCACGTGTGAGTACTCTGAACCCCATATGCGGCAATTTTGCTTATTGACATAGCCACCGAGATGAAAATGAGCTTCATATGAAAACACTTTTTTAATCACAAAAATTACGTCTCTACGTTACTAAACGGATGTACACACGAAGTTTCTTGTTTTTAGCTTTTGTCGGTTGGTAACATTTTTATCCTATTTGCCTATATCAAGTGAATATAAGACGAAATATTTCATATATACTCTAAATATCAAGGGTATTTCCAATCCGTGTCAAAGAAAAAATTCCCCCTTGCACCGATTTCCTCGTCAAATCCAGCTGATCTACAAACATTAGTGATATTCTTGGCAAATTTGGACCTACTGTCCCCTTCCGTTAGCGTGCTTTCAACAGACAGAAAGACGAACATGGCTATATAGTTTTTGGAGTTTTACGACGATTTGGAATATATTACGTGCTTTAAGCAATAAACATAGGTCTGACCAACCACTTTTATTGACCAATACTAAAAAATAACTTAAAATGTGCTTTTGGTATGGAGCACTATTTTTGGTTCATAAACTCGTATTTTGTATGTGGACCTCATAGGTCCCAATTTGGATTTAGCCCCCATACAAATTTACCTCCCGAGTTGAATTAGGTCCGCTCTAAGATCCTCGTTTAAAATCGAATTTGGCTGAGACTCGGTTTGAGATGCTAATCTTTACCAATAATCTCATGTTTTTAAAGTGGGCATCATAGCCCCATATAAAAATGTGCAACCAAAATTTAAGCAAAAGTTGCCTATAAAACAGAAGCATTTCTCATAGCCCAGCAAAATTCTGCAAGATATCAGAGTATAAGCGCAAAAGAACTACCTTACTAAACAATTTTATTCAAAAGAATCTATTTCTTTTTGGAAAAAGCTATTTTTATATACATTTTCAAATAAATTTTTAAAGTCGAGAGGCGCGGATTAGGATTTTACTTTAGATACATGATTTCTTCGAAGAATTTTCTTAAAATTTTATGTAGTTTCCGTTTTTGCTATACGATTTTAAAAAATAAAATCAACCCGCCCTATTGTATATTCTGTGTCGCGGTAAACGATCTAGCCCTGTCCGTCTGCTTGTTGAAAGCACGCTAGCTGCCGAAACGAAATGAGCCAAGAGGTTCAAATTTTCCGTAAATGTGTCTTATGGTTGCAGATCGCGTGAGATTGTAAGTGGGCGAAATCGGCCCATAGGGAAAAATATTTGTTTGTTGAGTTCATAAAAATAAAAAAATAAAAAAATTTAGCGGGTGAAATGGGGCAAAATGGGATAAAAATGGAATGGGAGAAACATGAAATTCGGAATAATTACGTACACACGTAAAGAGGGATTTTTCGAAATTCGTACAATTGGAAAAGAGGGATAAAAATGGTGCCAATCAAATCGCTGAAGATGAAATCATGTCGCGAAACATAAAGGACTTTTTTGGAATTTGTACTTTTATACAGAATTTGCCACATTTTCTGTGTGAAAGTACAAAGGAATAAAAGGGACCAACCATAAAGATAAAGACTGTGTTTTTGTCCGCACTGTAATTTTTTTCTCATATTTCAGATTTTTTTTTGAAAAAGTGCTCTACATTATCTATAAGTTTTGAATGTAATAAAGAGTGATTTTTTTGAGGTTAGGATTTTCATGCATTAGTATTTGACAGATCACGTGGGATTTCAGACATGGTGTCAAAGAGAAAGATGCTCAGTATGCTTTGACATTTCATCATGAATAGACTTACTAACGAGCAACGCTTGCAAATCATTGAATTTTATTATCAAAATGCGTGCTCTGTTAAGAAAGTTCAGAAAGAAAGAAATTGTGTTCAGCGACGAAGCTCATTTTTGGCTCAATGGGTACGTAAATAGGCAGAATTGTCGATTTTGGAGTGAATATCAGCCAGAAGCATTGCAAGAGCTACCAATGCATCCAGAAAAAGTCACAGTTTGGTGCGGTTTATGGGCTGGTGGCATCATTGGACCGTACTTCTTCAAAGATGATGCGAATCGTAACGTAACTGTGAATGGTGAGCGCTACCGTGAGATGATATCCAACTTTTTTTTGCCCAAAATGGAAGAACTGAACTTGGTTGACATGTGGTTTCAACAAGATGGCGCTACATGCCACACAGCTCGCGATTCTATGGCCATTTTGAGGGAAAACTTCGGAGAACAATTCATCTAAAGAAATGGACCGGTAAGTTGGCCACCAAGATCATGCGATTTGACGCCTTTAGACTATTTTTTGTGGGGCTACGTCAAGTCTAAAGTCTACAGAAATAAGCCAGCAACTATTCCAGCTTTGGAAGACAACATTTCCGAAGAAATTCGGGCTATTCCGGCCGAAATGCTCGAAAAAGTTGCCCAAAATTGGACTTTCCGAATGGACCACCTAAGACGCAGCCGCGGTCAACATTTAAATGAAATTATCTTCAAAAAGTAAATGTCATGGACCAATCTAACGTTTCAAATAAAGAACCGATGAGATTTTGCAAATTTTATGCGTTTTTTTTTTTTTTTTTAAATTATCAAGCTCTTAAAAAATCACCCTTTACATTATTCTCCACATTATCTTTGGTCTCTATGAAAAATATTTTCTTAAATGTTGTCTACCAAAAATTTTTTGATACTCTGATGTGTTTACGACAATCGTGCATCATTAAAGACAAGAAGTACAATTTTAAGTTTTGGCCAAAAAAGTGGCTCCTGGGACATATGCGCTAACATCACTGTTGAATTGAGTGATTCAAGTTCTTCATCTATCCTATGAACGTTAGGTTATCACATATGGATTTCTTATCTTCCTCGTTTCAGATATTCGCCATTTACGCTTGAATTTGAAGGAAATTGGCTTACATTTATATATAGCAGGTATACACCACTGAATAATTTTCATATTTCAAACAATTTCGTTCTTATTTGTAATTTCCTTTTAAATTTGATCTAAGAATATCTGGCGGAGGAAGAAGACCCCGCACTTATATTCCATATTTAAAATCGTATGCTGTAAAATTTTCTAACTTTTGTATATTTTAGTTTATTTCGTTGAAATACTTCTTATCTATTTAAATCACCGAACTAATTCAAATTCTACTGAAAGCAATAAAAGTTATTATTTATGTAAACAAACTAACAAAGTTTTTCGAATTAATTAATGTTCACTAGATAATTATTGATTACAGCTAAGAAGGATAATTGTCCATTTGCTTACTTTTCGATTATATTTTTCGAATATACTAACTGATATCGTTATCGAGAGTAAAACTTTGTCCGCAGTGACTAACCAACCAACCCACTGTTCCTCACATTTTGCTGCCATCGAAGCAATTCGCAGAATGCTCAGCATACCACACTGACAAGGAGTCGTTGCTCAAAATTCGGGGAAAGGACAATATGTTGTTTGGTTTGATTTTGTATTGTTTTGTTGCGTTTATTTGTTTCATTCCTTCTGTTTTGCTTTGTTTTGTTTTCCCCACGTTTTGGCAAAATAAACAAAAGCTTGTTCTGCACTTGTTTCGGTTTTGTTTTATTGCGAAAGCCTCGCACGTTTACGTAAATTTAAATAAATTTATGAGTCTCTCTGTTGCACGGCAGAGCAAACAGAGAACGCAACGCAAAATACACGAAAAACTTCCACTTCAAGGGTCCTCGTAATTTGTTTGCTTTTCCGTCTGCACAGTTCGAGGCTATTTCGGAGGCTCGACCGGAGGTGTGGAACGGTGCACTCCACGGCGTGGCAGGCACTGCCAGGTTGTGGTTATTTTTGGAACGAGAATGAGGCCACTCACTGATTAAGGACCTGGCAAAGGTCAGGTAATAAATTATTAAATATTTAGTCAAAATTAGTAGGTTTGTGCGGAATCCATAATTGCGCACCGACTTAAAATTATCTCAATAATTTCGGAAGGGTATTCCTTTCTTGTTTTTCTTGCCAGCAAATTGTTAAACAAAAATGTTGTTGCTGTTGTTGCAACGTCATGTCAACCGTCAACCTTTGTCACAGTGATTTGAATAATTCAAACAAATACACAAATGATAAGAATTTAATTAACTGACTTTTCCAAAACTTTTTACATTTTGGCTACATATCAAAAAGGCAAGAGCTAGATATTGGATTTTATGCAAACTCATGTTTGACTTATTGAACTATGCTTATTTGGAAACTTTTAGGGCAACTATTTGAGTTTCAAAAACAAACACTTTTAACAAATTTGTAGCTAGGCCAGAGGGAGGGAGAGCGACAACATCAACACACTGAATACGATTTTAAAAATTAACCTTTCCTTAAATAAAAGAGGTTGTTTTTTTGAGGTGGAGAAATTTAACTTGGCAAAGAATGTTTTCAGTGACAACCAATTACACTAACCAGGAAACAGTGGTTTTGCAACGACTACTCCAACCCAATTCAAAATTCTGATGTAACGATCTTACAGCAACAATAATAACAACAATTAATTATGTTTGCGAGCGTCTTATCTTCTTCATTAGGATCGCTATTATATATCCGCGTGATGACGATTTGAAATTAGTGTCGATAATATTTGTTTTATGAGGAGCATTTCACAAGAAAAAAATGTTCTTGAAGAAAATGTACATTAGACCGGTTAGGCCTCCATATAAATATATATACCAAATGCGATATGGAATATTAAAGTTCCCCTCGAGTTAAATAAAATATTTGTATACACTCCACGAGAGTATTATGTCTTTGTGCATTTATTTGTAACACCCAAAAGGAAACGAGATAGACCCATTGTTAATTATAACGATCGGCTTAGAATCACTTTTTGAGTCGATTTAGCAATGTCCGTCAGTCCGTCTGTCCATCTATTCTTGTAATCACGATACAGGTCGCAATTGTCGATATAACTAAATGAAACTTTGCACAATAACGTTTTTCGGGACAAGGACGAACGCTATTTAATTTGAAAAATTAAAAAAATAAAATCGGTTCAGATTTAGATATAGCCCCCATACGAATGTCACTCCCGATTTGACTCTTTTCACTCTAGATACCACATATTACAACAGATTTTCTTTAAAATTGGCAAAACATCTTATATTTCAACTAGAAACACCTGTGGTAAAAATGTGTTAGATCGGTTCAGATTTATATATAACTCCCATACAAATTTCTCTCCCGATTTTACTTTTTCCGCTCTGGAAACCACATATTGTATCAGATTGTCTTCAGATTGGGCAAAACATCTTATATTTAAACTAGGAACATCTGTGGTGAAAATTGGTCAAATCGGTTCAGATTTAGATATAGCCCCCATAGAAATGTCGCTCCCGATTTGACATTTTTCGCTCTAGAAACCACATATTGTACTCGATTTTCTTTAAATTTGGCACAATATCTTATAATCCAACTATAAACACCTATGCTGAAATTGGGTAAGATCGGTTCAGATTTAGATATAGCCCCCATATAAATGTCGCTCCCGATTTGACTTTTTCCGCTTTAAATGTCACATATTGTGCTCGATTTTCTTTAAATTTGGCTCAACATCTTATAATTTAACTAGAAACACCTGTGGCTAAAGCGGGCTAGATCGGTTCAGATTTAGATATAGCCCTATTTTGACTTTTGCGCTTTAGAAACCACATATTGTACCCGATTTTCTTTAAAATTGACACAACATCTTAAAGTCCAACTAAACAAAACTAAGGTGAAAGTGGGTAAGATCGGTTCAGACTTAAATATAGCCCAAATACAAATGTTGCTCCCAAATATTTAACCGATTTTGGCTAAACTATACATATTATATTTCACCTATTTCGTTCCAGGTTTCAATATATCCTCATAGATATGTCCTTTCCGATTTAACATTTTTTGTCAAACACATAAATTTACAGGATACAAAAAACCTTCCCGTTTTCACTTTCTCACCGAGTTGAATTGTATTCGGATAGAAAGTGGAGTGTATCATAGAGTCGGCCCCGCCCGACTTTAGCCTTACCTCACTTGTTTCATGCTCTCCAGAGTTGTTGACGATCGACCACATGATCGACATCAGCTGATGCTGGCATGTGGAAGATCGACCATATGATCGACGTCACCTGATACACGTATGACATACTGTGACATCCACATGCAGATGGCGTTATTGTTTGTTTTTATGTTTGTCAAAGTTGTGTGTGTGCACTTCGTACGAAGCAGCAATACGTGCTGAAATTAAATATTAAAATCCAAATTTGTGTTTTTTTAATAAATTGTCTCCTCTAGACTCCGTCTAGGGCAGACCAACAGGGCCACCATACTGGTTGGAACCTGTTCAACATTATTATGTCTTTGTGCATTTGTTTGTAACACCCAAAAGGAAGGGAGATATAACCATTGATAATTATACCGATCGACTTAGAATCACTTTTTGAATCGATTTAGCCATGTCCGTCTGTCTGTCCATATATTCTTGTAATCACGATACAGGTCGCATTGTAGACATAACTAAATGAAACTTTGCACGATGAAGTTTTTCGGGACAAGGACGAACGCTATTTAATTTGAAGAAAATCTTTTCAGATTTAGACATAGCCCCCATACGAATTTCACTCTCCATTTCACTTTTCCCGCTCTAGAAACCACATATTTTAACAGATTGTCTTCAGATTTGGCAAAACAACTTATATTTAAACCAGGAACACCAATGGTGAAAATAGGTCAGATCGGTTCAGATTTATATATAGCTCCCATACAAATTTCGCTCCCAATTTGACTTTTTCTTCTCTAGAAACCACATATTTCAACAGATCCACTTAAAATTAGGCGAAATATCTTATATTTGTTCTATAAACAGCCATGGTGCTAATGGGTCAGATCGGTTAAGATTTATATATATGTCCCACACAAATTTCATTCCCGATTTCACTTTTTCCACTCTATAAACCACATATTTTAACAGATCTTCTTCAAATCTTTCAAAATATCTTATTTTTCAACTAGAAACATCCATAGTGAAAATGGGTCAGATCGGTTCAGATTTACATATAGCTGCAATACAAATATCGCTCCCAGATAAACTTTTTCCGCCCCAGAAACCACGAATTTTCACCGAATTTCTTCGAACTGAGCATAACACGTTATATTTGAAGATTTTATTTTTAAAGTTAGTCTCTTTATTCCATATTTGGATATAGCCCCTATACAAATATTCTTTTCGATTTGACAAATTGGACCAGGTCATATTAGCCTATGATTAGGAAAAGGATAGAAAGTGGAGTGTATCATATAGTCGGCCCCGCCCGACTTTAAACATTCCTTACTTGTTTACAATTTAACTTAGTGTTACAAGTATTTATTGTTAACAACGATCACTAGCCTGTTGGTAGGATATATAAATATCTCCAAATGTGCTTTTATCTCTAAAATTTGATTAAGTCCATTTTTCAAATTTCGTACTTTATTTAGTTCACGTGCTAACCATGAATTTCCACAGCAGAAATAAGCAAAAGCAATCAATAGCAGTTCAGTACCTCAGCGGTGCTATAGTTAATGAGCAACAAACAACAACGTTGTTCAAATATTTGAAATGTTTATGCAGTAAATTTGAAATTCGTGCCGTTTTGTGCACGAGGCACATTTCGATTGGTCCATTAATCAAAGGGAGCTGAAATTTGTCCCTAAACGTTATGCGGCATATCCTTCCTGTCCAATTCCAATGCCAATGCGGTGCTTTTCTCCTTACGCAGCTAGTTAGAAAAATCGCTTTTCCATACTGAGTCTTTTTTAGTCGGACCATAGAAGGTCATTTTGATATGATTTCGTATTCACTTTCCGTCTAATTCATAACGACCAATCAATTGCTTCATTAATGCTGATTAGGTCTATTGACTGGGAGCTGATTCGTAGTGGCTTGTAATGCTTGCCAGCATCTATTTACTTAGTCGTCATCTTTAGGGTACGTCTTGTTAACAAATTACGGCCACTGGCATACGGTATAATAAGCTACTTACCCGGATTACTATCGAGTACTTGTTCGGAGTACATATTTATTTACTTATGACGATTGAGCTGATATTGATTCAGGGAAACAGACCAATGGGGAAAATTCTATTTAAATGGCTAAAGAGTAAGAACTACAGTCGATAATACTTAATCCAATTGAAGAAGGAAAAATCATGAATCAGGATTAAAAGTGATTGTGTGTTATTTTAGGGATGCACAGTGTGCGAGATTTTGAAAAGTCGGTCAAAAATCAATGCTCTTGCTGTTAACAAGTTGTAATGAACCTATGGAGGGTAAAATACAAGTATTCAAGGAATTCGATATATTTATTGAAAATTCCTAATGTTAAATACCGAATAAAGCATTCAAAGCAAGTCTTGAGCGTAGGCCAACGAAACCGCTCCATTCATTCACACTCCGAGAACTAATCAAAATTCCCATTGTTCGCCTTTTCTTTTTCTTGCTCTTCCCCATAAATTCATTTTTCTGCATAAATATTTTACAACTTTAAGAGAAACGAAAAATAAAAACAACAACGAACAAAGTTTTTATCTATGGGCTTCAGAAATTCATGTTGTTTTCTCTGTTGTATCTTGAAAATAGGAACAGTGTGAGTAGCATCCTTGTTTACATCGAAATGAACGAAATCAACGAACCGAACCGTCATCGAGTTTTACATCAAAAATGACAAAAGAAAAATAAACACCGGACTGGTCGTTGTAAGTATCTGATGGACATTTCACGCCACACACAAATAACAAAAATAAAAAAACACCAAAAAAGTGACAAGAAAAAGTCCCAGAATAAAAATAAATATTACTTCCATTCATTCAAATTACACGTTTTGCTTGTCACTGGCCTACGCAGAAATATGTATCAACAAGAAAAAAATATAGGAAAAATGTAAAACGTAGGGTTCTCGGAAATTTTTCTTTCTTAATGCATAGCCCAATAAAATAAATTTGCTGGTGATTGGCGAACTTGTTTTAACTATAAATGGAGAGACTTTTATACCCATCACCATAGGATGGGTAATCATCACATCATCCCGAAACATAGACCAGAGATCCTATAATGCATATAAAATCTAGTCATGTCCACCAGGCTGCATGTCCGTTTGTGGAAACACACTAGTATCTAAAGGAAAGGATCCAGGAGGTCCAAAAAGTCGGATTTTACCCAATCAGAACCGATTGACAACCCTTTGACATATATGTGGACATTTGAACCACCCAGCTCATTTCGTTCTGAAATTAGCACAGACGGACGAACAGACGGAATGTATACGAAAATAAATTGCAGCGGTCACCCCCCAGAAATGAAGATTGGATTGTTTAATGATGATCTACAAAATATTTCGTCACTGGGTCAAGCCATCTGTGAGCTAAACGCTCCTGAAAACACTTCTAAAAATCATGTTTGTAATTATTCTATGTTGCATTTTTGCCCAAAAATTTTTTCTGAATTAATAGATCCTTGGAAGCACTTTAAATACAAATTAAATACAATTATTGTTGTCTTAGAATAACTCATTGGTAGAATTATTGGGCGTTTATATTGATTTTTCAGGGTTTTCATTGAGACCGCTAAAGACTCATATTTCTTGGAAACATTTTGTAAGAGGTGTAATGAAAAATAAATAGGAGGAATCAATACCTTTCGAATGATGCCTAAATGATGAATAACGGACGAAAGATGACGTCACTGACTCCATTTTTGTGAAATAATTTAATGCAGGCGATGGTTTTCACAGCCAAAATGTTCAAATGTTTACAAAAATGAGCGCTGCGGCGTCAATTTCATTCCGATGTTCGTCATTTAGTCATCATTCGAAAGGTATTGACAGCAGCTATTTATTTTTTATAAAATACTACCACCAAATACGAAATAGTTTTCGGTAGTCACTGTGAAAATCAACAAAAAACAAGTAAGGAAAGACTAAAGTCGGGCGGGGCCGACTATATAATACCCTACACCACTCCCTGCGTATATACATCGATTTTATTACTAAACCCAGGTGTTTCATAAGAGCAATTTTATGTAGTTCATATAAATTATACAGTATAAATTCGTCTTCAGTCATATTTAACGAATATGGTAAATAATTGATCCAATTTTCCGGCAGACAAATACAAATTATACAGTAGTAATAGGATAAATCGGACCGACATTTGAAAGAAGGCCTATAACAACACCGGCTCAAAACATGGGCCTATACATTTCTCATTCACTGTAGGTATTCATAGTTGAAATATATCATGATGCGATGTAAGACGTAGTTTGTAGAGCTGTATTAGAGTAGAATGGGTTATTGGGTTATTCCAAAGTGTGGACACATATATTTGACTTTGTATTCTGAAATATAATATAATCTGCAAATTTTGAAAAAAAAAATCCGATGTAAAATTTGCGTTCTTGAGGGGTAAAAATTATAATGGAAATGGCCCCAAGTGGCAAGTGCTCTACATTAAAAAGAGGTTCCATATAGATCACTTTCAAAGTAGGTATTCTTAGTTGAAATTTGACATGATATGAAAAATTATATCGAGATTTAATGCACGATGTGGGTTCTAGAGATGTAATAGATTGGAATGGGGGACCAATTTGTATGGGGGTTATACAAAAATATGGACCCATATATTTGACTTTCATAATATGTCTTCTTAGTTGAAATATATGAGGGCTAAATCTAAATCTGAACCGATCTTACCCAATTTTTGCATACGTGTTTCTAGTTGGATTATAAGATGTTCTCCAAAATTTAAAGAAAATCGGGTACAAGATGTGGATTTTAGAGCGGAAAAAGTCAAATCGGGAGCGACATTTGTATGGGGGCTATATCTAAATCTGAACCGATCTTACCCAATTTTTGCATACGTGTTTCTAGTTGGATTAAAAGATGTTCTGCAAAATTTAAAGAAAATCGGGTACAATTCGTTTCTAGAGCGGAAAATTTCAAATCGGGAGCGACATTTGTATGGGGGCTATATCTAAATCTGAACCGATCTTAACCAATTTTTGCATTGGTTTTTCTAGTTGGATTATAAGATGTTGTGCCAAATTTAAAGAAAATCGGGTACAAGATGTGGTTTCTAGAGCGGAAAATGTCAAATCGGGAGCGACATTTGTATGGGGGCTATATCTAAATCTGAACCGATTTCCTCCAAATACAATACCAATGGTCCTTGGCCAGAAAAAATAACTTCTGCCAAGTTTCATGACAATCGGACAACAATTGCGATCTGTAGAGTGCGAACAAGCTTAGATGGACAGCAGACGGACAGACGGACAGACGGACAGACGGACAGACGGACGGACGGACGGACGGACGGACGGACAGACAGACATCGTTAAATCGACTCAGCTGGTGATTCTAAGCCGATCGGTATACTTAAAGGTGGGTCTAGCTCGATTATTTCTTGGTGTTACAAACATTTGGCGCGAAACTAACTTATAATACCCTAGACCACGAAGTGGTGTAGGGTATAAAAATTACAATAAACTATTGGACGTTTATTTATATATTCGACCAATAAGTTACTCTAAGACAAGAATCAAAATTTATATTTAAAGTGCTTTCAATGGTCTATTATTTCAGAAGAAAATTTGAGAAAAAATGTAACACAATAAAAATTACACCGGAAAAACATGATTTTTAGGGCTATTTTCAAGAGCAGATGGCAGATGATGTAGGAAGGAAATAATTTGGCAAATCATCAGTAAACAATCCAAGCTTTATTTTCGTGGGTGGCTGGAACTTGTTTTTCCATTTGTATGGACGGCGACCCAGCCTAATATACAGGGTGGCGATATATGAGATATATGGTATAATTTTTTTAAATACAGGAATTTTGGGGAATTTTTTGCAATTAGCTTGGAGAAATGATATCGTGCAAGTGATGTCTATTTTCTGCTTCGCGCATACGTGCTCTTTTTAGCACATTTTCCATAACCGAGATTGAGACACCACTTTCATTTCAAAAAATATGGGCCAATTATCCTTTCGGAGGATACACCGCATCAAACAGTACACTTAAGTGGGTGTTATTGTCGCTGATGAATTGCTCCTGGATTTTCCGTAGCCCAAATCCTGCAGTTTTGCTTGTTGACATACCCATTTAATAGGAAATGGACTTCATCGCTCATTACCAAATTGTGAATATTGTGAATTATGACTGTTGGTTTGTATGCCACCCTGTATGCTTTATGAATATTTCACGGAATGACGAAATTAATCAAGGTGAAGGGTATACAAATAATGTAGTGGGTAGTGTAGTGGCCATGATAAACAAATTATGCAATTGCTTAATGTTACAGGTCTTTTTGTCCATATAAAAACCCGAGCAAAAAATGGTTATATAACATTAATAGCAAAAAATGGAAGTACTTTAGCAGGAAGCACAATTTAGTCCCATCCCAAAGTTCCAATTTGAATATTTCCTGCCTTTGAAGAAGTTCTTTTGAACAACTTCCAAATTTTGCAGTAATACGTCTTATAGTTGTAGATCAGTTGGGATTGCAAATGGGCGAAATCGGTCCACAGGGAAAAATGTTTCCCTCACAAGAACTAAAAATACTCCTAATATTTACAGTATTTCAGCAGGTCTGCTTATATTTACTCGATATTTGGAATGCCCGCACCATAAAGTGATTTTTATTTGTAGGCGGTGAAATGGGACAAAGAGGGATACAAATGGTACATATCAAACGACAACAGTTAGAAACACGAAATTCGGTAAGTACATTCGCCTAATTGAGTAGATACATAATATATAAGTTATTTTTCCAAATTCGTACTTTTAAGGGGTAAAATTGGAATAGAGGGAAAAAATGGTACCAAACAAACTAAATTCGTACTTTTTGGGTTTAATATGGGAAAGGGGATAACAATTTCATTTCATTTATTTCTTTGTAATTCCAAGCCAAGTGGCCAATTATAATTGAATTACAATATTCTCCAAGTTTTGCATTAATTAATGTCTTAAACATGATCCAAACTACAAACAAATAGTATTTAAAAAAATAAGAAAAAATTAAATCTGATTTTAAACTGATTTTAAACTGAACATTTTCATAAATAAATTAAAATAAACAACTAAATAAAAATAAGTAATTGAACAAAAATAAATAATTAATTAAAAAAATAAATAAACAATAAAAAATAACAAAAGAGCATACAATTAGAATTTCTAAGTTCCCAACGAATCGCCGGACAATAATAATAAAAATAAAAATAGACAGAGGGAAACTAGTGGTGCCAACCAAACGGCCAAATCTAGAATGATGAAATTTGGAGACACGTATAATAAAGATATTTTGGAAAGTTGTTGAGGTAAATTGTGGAAAGGGGGATAGAAATGATACCAACCATATGGCCGCAGCTAGAATCATGGAATTCGATGTATACATTCCTTTGTGTGCATAGACAATAATGGGTACAATCTGAAGTTAGGTTATCTTGCACTGTGTACGTGAGAGATAATGGGTTTTCAAAATTTATACTTTTGGTATTATAATAGGAGGGAAATACAACAAACAAGCTGAAAATGCACCCAATATTTAGGGTGTTTAAGTTTTTTTGAAGATTGCTGCCTTATAAAGAGTGATTTTTTTGAGGTTAGGATTTTCATGCATTAGTATTTGACAGATCACGTGGGATTTCAGACATGGTGTCAAAGAGAAAGATGCTCAGTATGCTTTGACATTTCATCATGAATCGTCTTACAAACGAACAACGCTTGCAAATTATTGAATTTTATTATCAAAATGCGTGCTCTGTTAAGAAAGTTCATTGCGCGCTTCAGTTTAATCGACCCACTGAAGCGGCTATTCGGGCTATTGTGACTAAATTTCGCACCAAATTTACATTGTTGGACATTAAACCACCAACACGCTTACGTAGAGTGCGAACTGAAGAAAATATCGCAGCTGTATCGGCCAGTGTTAATGATGACCACCAATTTTCGATTCGTCGCCGTTCGCACCAATTGGGTCTCTGTTACTCAAAAACGTGGAAATGCCAAAATTGGACTAAGCGGATGGACCACCTAAGACGCAGCCGCGGTCAACATTTAAATGAAATTATCTTCAAAAAGTAAATGTCATGGACCAATCTAACGTTTCAAATAAAGAACCGATGAGATTTTGCAAATTTTATGCGTTTTTTTTAAAAAAAAAGTTATCAAGCTCTTAAAAAATCACCCTTTATTTACTTTTTGAATTGACTTGAAGTATTATTTCGATGAAGTATTTATTTGCTCTAGTTATATTAAAAAATTAATATATAATATACTTCTACGAAAATCGATGTGGAATGCAATCTATGGTGGAGGGTATATATATATATCCTTTTCATATATCGAGCCCTTAGCGAGGAATTATCGTAAGCGACATTTTCTGAAAATATTTTTTATTGTTGAATTTAAAATTTTATCGGCTGATACATAAATAAAAAGTGTCAAAATTGTTAACGTTTATATAAAAATAGGGCTAAGATTTTATCGTAAGTCGCTGCTCACATTTGCAAAGAAAGCAATTTTATCGTAAGCGACAGTTTAGGAATTTAGGTAAAAGCTTTCAGATAATGTAAGAGATATTTATAAATGTTTTAGATAGGTCTATCAATATAGTAATGCAATAATAAGCGTATTTGTATACCCTCGGCCATAGAATGAAGTGTTCGTCAGTTGGTTGAAAGTGCGATAGGTTACGAATGAACTAAGCTAAGAGGTTCGCAGTTCCCAGATATTTGTTTCCTATATTTATTTATCGATCCAGAAGAAAAAAGTTTACCCACAAGAACTGAAAGTAGCTCCAAATTATTGTCTTTTTGGAGAACACAAAGCCTTTTTGTATGATTTGTGCCTTATATAGAATAATTTAATAGACTTCTTGCAATATTCGTATATTAAGCCAAATTGTGGGTAAACGTTAATATTTATTTAATTCAAATAGTGGAAAATTTGACAAAGAAACATAATATTTAGCTTAAAATAGTGATGAAAATGTGCACATTGCCCACAATTCTATAGAGTTGATTCTATACACTCTACAATTGAATCATTATGTAAAGGGTGAACCTTCCACCCCTTCTGAGTGGCCGACCATAATTACAAATTCCCGCACGATACCGAAGTGTTATGAAAGTATTTTACTAAATCATTTAATTTTTAAGGAATTCTGGAATTCATTTTCTACGGCATTTCTACCGCCAAACATTAAAATCAAATTTAATTGTGTGAGATCGCCACATTTTGAAACACTATGATTTCGCGCACAGTTTAAATATGTATTTTTTGCAGATAGTAGTAATTATTCGTTCAAGTGATCGTTGCCAATGGGCCAAACCCGCTCTACCCTGAAAACTAAAAATTTCAGTGGAGAAATACAGAGATTTAAAAAGACTATGCGAGAAAGAAAGAATTGCCAAACGATACCAACTTTAGTATTTGAATATGAATAGTGATCAAATCAAAGACATATTGGCTGAAAGCGACAACGATATCGATATTACCTAACAGCTTTTATATAAAATTTAACTATTAATCATAGGAATTCAAATGTTTTTTAAAATAGTTTTTTTATTAATGATATGAATTACTTTACTGTTCATTTTCCCTTTATAAAAGTAGTGTTACATATGTTATTATGCTGTTTTAATAAATTTTTTATAATAAAAAGTGTGTTTTTACTAAAATTTTGAGGTTTAATCTAAAAAAAAAATCTAAAATGTGTGTTTTGACGCTAATGGTTCGATATATCCTACACAATTGCCCATATTCCAGGGGGAATTAAATTCTTTATAACTTCTACACCACCACCTGAAATTTGATTTTGATTATATTTATAAATGTGACAGCTCTACCCATGTGCCATGACCTTCCGGTACCTCCCAAATAAGATTAACATCCTTACCGGTACCGTTGGTCGTTTTGACTGATTAGACGCACATAATGAGGAGATCTCAGTGTTCTAAGGGCGATATAATTTGTACCGACCAAATGACTACAGCTATAATCATAGAATTCGGTGTATTCATTGGACTTCAGTGAACGCAAAATAAGAATAATTTTCCAAACTCCTACTTTTTATGCTTGAAATGGGAAAATGGTATCAAACAATTTAATTTGTTTAGTCAAACATAATTATGAATTAGAAAGGCAACTACCTCCCATATAAGTGGGAGCGGCAGTTAGCAATAGTATATATTTTTATACTATTACAAATACAAAATATCAATTTTCATACAAAATATCATAATTTTCCAAGTTCCAGTGTTACGTAAAGGCGACAGGATCTAATACGTGAAATGCTTTGATATAGAAATTTCCGGCGGTGATGAGTATTGCCCATAATCCATACGTTTGTGGTATGGATTGTGGCACGTTTCTCCACAATTAAGTGAGCATTTTCCTCAAAAAGGATAATTTTGACAATGTAAACAGTTGGAGGAAACTTTTCGGACAACCCACGTCATTGCCTTGGGCACGTTATGAAATTCAGTTTTGAATATGAAATGATGATAAGAAAACTTTTGCTTCTCTCTTCTACGTCTGTATGTATTTGAATAGAATTTTCAAACATTTGAATTCTAATTCAATTGTCGCTAAAAGTCTATGGCACATACACTGATGTATGTGCAATGTGGTATTGGTGTGGTCCAACATTACATTACGTTAAAATGTCCTCAATGGCCACAAAATACACACGTAGCAAAAAGGAGCTGAACAGTATTCGAGTCGGTACATTGCCCCCACACAATATCGTGCTGATATATTGAATGCAGACTAATAATAAGAAAAGTTGTTGTCATAATCTAAGGTAAATTTAATAGATTCGATTACTTTGTAGTTTCGAAACGCCCTTGTGTTTAATATATTTACAAAAAAACTGCGTTATAGATTCGGTGTGATGGTTTCTTCTGACGCTATCAAATTTCAAGACAAATTAAATGAAAGGACATGTGGATGCTATACTAGTGTTGATGTTTGTAACATGGTTTCGTTGAAGTTAAATTTTATTTAAAGAAAGGCGATGATAAAGAAAGATGAAATAAATTGTGCCGAAATCCATCGGAATAAAAACACCGCAATTACAATATGAAAATGTACTCTTTTTAATAAAGATATTGAAGCCACTTGTATACTCTTCACCAAAGGATGGAGTGTATATAATGTTTGTCATTCTGTTTGCAATATCTTGAAATATGCAAAAAAAAACCATGCAATAATTATAAGACGATGTAGTCATGTATGTCTATATGTTGAAATCACGCTAGCTTTCGAACGCGAGCATCCGAGTTAGTAGCTTCACATTTTGCACAAATGCGTCTAATGGTTGCAGACTGGTTGATATTGCAAATGGACTAAATCGGAGCACAGGGAAAAAATTCCCTACCAAGCACTGAAAATATCCCCTAGGATTTGAAGTACAGGGTTTTCCAGCAAGAGGTGTTATTTTTAATCACCCGGTATTTCGGTAGCTGTCACTTTTGCAGCTGTTATTCTTTGACATTTGACAAGTAGAAACTACGCCATTACTAACAAGTAAGGAAAGGTTAAAGTCGCGCGGGGCCAACTATATGATACACTCCACTTTCTATCCGAATACAATTCAATTCGGTGAAAAAGTGAAAACGGGAAGGTTTTTTGTATCCTGTAAATGTATGTGTTTGACAAAAAATGTTAAATCGGAAAGGACATTTGTATGAGGATATATTGAAACTAGGAACGAAATAGGTGAAAGGGTCCGCCAAATAACTTTTTTGAAAATGCTACAAAAAAACTACTGAATATTTTCTAAAATTTATTTTTTATTTGAAAGTACAATCCTTCCGGTTAATAATTTCATTCAAATGGCTGCTGAGGGCACCCCACAAATAATAGTCCAACGGTTAAATAGAATAAATAAATAAAGTGAATAAAGTGTATAGTTTGGCCAAAATCGGTTAAACTTTTGGGAGTAACATTTGTATTTGGGCTATATTTAAATCTGTACCGATCTTACCCACTTTCACCGTAAGTTTGTTTAGTTGGACTATACGATTTTGTGCTAATTTTAAATCGGCTACAATATGTGGTTTCTATAGCGCAAAAGTCAAATCGGGAGCGACATTTGTGTGGGGGATATATCTAAATCTGAACCGATCTATCCCGCTTTAGCCACAGGTGTTTCTAGTTAGATTATAAGATGTTGTGCCAAATTTAAAGAAAATCGAGCACAATATGGATTTGGCACAATGGCTTTTAAAGCGGCAAAAGTCAAATCGGGAGCGACATTTGTATGGGAGCTATATCTAAATCTGAACCGATCTGACCTATATTCACCATAGGTGTTTCTAGTGGAAATATAAGATGTTTTACCAAATCTGAAGACAATCTGATACAATATGTGGTTTCTAGAGCGGAAAAAGTCAAATCGGGAGCGAAATTTGTATGGGAGCTATATATAAATCTGAACCGATCTAACACATTTTTACCACAGGCGTTTCTAGTTGAAATATAAGATGTTTTACCAATTTTAAAGAAAATCTGTTGTAATATGTGAAAAGAGTCAAATCGGGAGTGATATTCGTATGGGGGCTATATCTATATCTGAACCGAGTTTCTTCAAATTAAATAGCGTTCGTCCTTATCCCGAAAAACTTCATTGTGCAAAGTTTCATTTAGTTATGTCTACAATTGTACCTGTAGCGTTATTACAAGAATAGATGGACAGACAGACGGACGGACGGACATTGCTAAATCGACTCAAAAAGTGATTCTAAGTCGATCGGTATAATTAACAATTGGTCTATCTCGTTTCCTTTTGGGTGTTACAAACAAATGCACTAAGATATAATACTCTCGTGGAGTGTATAAAAATTGAACGATACACGTTCAACAACGCATTGGAATTATTAAAATTCACTACAAAAATGGTGAAAATCTTGCAGTCACAGTTCGCTCGGAAAAATTCGAGCTGTTGGGACAAGTTAGTGATGTGAAGAATAAAACCCGTGCACATCGCTCAAGAACAACTGAGAATATTGCTGCTGTAGCCAAAAGTGTGAAGCAAACCCTGGTTTGTCAATTCCTCGTTGTTCTTTGGAATTGGGCATTCCACAAACGGCATTACACCGTATTTTCCATAAAGACTTGGGTCTTAAGGCTTATAAAGTTCAGTTAACACAAGAACTCAAGCCGGCCGATCATCAACAACGTCGTGCCTTTGCTGGTTGGGTCCTTGAGGTGAATGAAAATGATCCGGCATTCCATCGAAAAATCATATTGACAGATGAGGCCCATTTCCACCTCGGTGGCTACGTCAACAAGCAAAATTGTCGCATCTGGGGCGCGGAAAACCCAAGAGTTATTGTGTGACTGTTTGGTTTGGTTTATGGTCCGGCGGGGTCATTGGACCTTACTTTTTCGAAAATGAGGTTGGTTCAACAGTTACGGTTTATGAAATGCGCTGTCGAAAGTTGATTAATGATTTTTTATGGTCGGAGTTGGATGGTATTGTTCTGGACAACGTTTACTTTCAACAAGACGGCGCTACGTGCCACCCAAGCAACGAAACCTTTGCTCTTTTACGGAAAAAGTTTCCGGACCGTGTTATCTCTCGAAGAGGTGATCACAATTGGCTACCGAGTCTTGTGATTTAACACCTTGCGACTTCTTCCTTTGGGGCCACCTGAAATATTCAAGATTCAAGACCTCAAAGATAGAATTCGTGTGGCCATCGAGGACATAGGGCAGCCACTTTGCGATTTGGTTAAGGAAAATTTCATGAAAAGGACGTGGTCCTGTAAGCGTGGTCGTGGTGGCCATTTGGCTGATATTGTTTTTAATTATTAACGGCATACCTTCCTCTTTGTTATGAAATAAACATCCGATCATTTATCTCAACAAATGGAATTTTTCTTTGAATACCAAAATAACACCTCTTGTTGGAAATCCCTATATTTATGCACACTTTTTTAAACAAGTTTCTCGCACCAAAAAGCGACTTTTTTAAAACTTACACTTTTATGGGGTGGAATGTGGAAAAAGAAGAATGACACAAATCAAGCAAGAATGACTAGATCTCGCATAGACTTATAATATAAATGGATATTTCGAAGCACGTGTCTATAACGAATAATTGAGTCAAAATGGGTATAGAAGGGAAACAATTGGTACCCACTAATCATGAAAGTGCAAAAGGGTCAACGTTCTTGTTCCTTAGTAGGCATGCAAAAGATCTACCAGACCGTTGGATAGATGGCGAGAAAATTACAAAACACAAATTTAATACATACAAATCTTTTTAGCCTGTCAGGTTGTATAAGTTGCTGTGTAATTATAATAAGTATTTATAATAATATAGTAGAAATAGCATTACATACAACTTTGGAGTCTGTGGTGACCCCAGCTGAAGTTTTACGTCAAATTTTTCTATAGAACACTTTAATCCATAAATGTTATTTTTGAAAGGACTTTTTTGATTTTCTCGAAAAAAGCGTCAAATTTATCCATAAATAGAGGAGCAAGAGGATTAAGATATTCCACAAAAATTGTGCTCATAAAATCCCTCAATATAGTTCTGACAATAGGCATTCTCTCAGGCATTATCTTCAAACGTTTTTTCACTTAGCATAATGCTCCCTACGTCGAAAAAATGAAAATTTTGACCCACTGAAAAAAGGAACTCAGACCAGTTTTAGAATTTTATATATATACTTTATCGGGTCTCATGTCGATATTTCTAGGTGTTACAAACGGACTGACAAACTTGATGCACCGCCATCGTGGAGGTGGTATAAAAATAACAAGATTCTGATACCGTATTCTTATAGATGAGGTACAAAAGAATATACGTGTATTTTGAAAGCTTACGTATGACGGTCATGTTAAAAGGGGGGTCAATATTTCCCCCATTTGCACATTCTTATGATGAATCGACATAAGAAACCTTGTGTCCTTACATTTTAAGTATTGGATGTGTTCAGCAATATTACTTAAAACACTATGAGGAACATTTTTGTGGAAACCCTCTAGTTCTTCAATATGTAGGTGTATTTAGTCCCTTTTGTAAAAAAGAGTAAAAACACCCCTAAAACAGCGGTTTCACGAGTAAATATGTACTACAAAAATACTTTCCATAAAATTCTACTACAAGTCTTTGAATAAACCAAAACTCAAACCTCAACTTAAATGACAGAAATAAGTTAATACTTTAAATTCATTTTAGGCTTAATTTTGCACTTTTCCGAATTGCTACTAAACTGTTCCACAAAACTTAATTTTAGGGGGATGGGTGGTATGTATGGAAAAAAATTCTCCATCAAATCACACTATAAGTGAAATCTGATATACTATATTTCCTTTATATATAATAATGAATCTGTGTTTGTAAGTTTGTGGGTTTGATTGTACTTTATAGCAGCCTAAAATACCGGACCGATCTTCTTGAAATTTTCAAGATTCAAAAATTTTCACCGGTTCACATGCTGAACCGGTGGTAAAAATAGGCTACACAAATCTTTGATATTTTCAGTGGGCGTGGCACCTCCCACACAAATTGGGGATTTATTCTTTTTTTTTATAAATTAGCATGTTCGGAGTACTGTTGCAGCTAGAGTCTTGAATTTTTGTGAAAGTTCACTAATTGTTAGTCTGCACAGTTTTGACCATACGATGTTAAAATCTATTAATGAATATTGTCAGTTCTATGACACCTACCTAGAGTGCTGAAATTTTGTGCAAATAATCTAACATTAATGTGCGTAGAAGTGCCGAAAAAGAGCGGTATTGGAAAAGTGGGCGTGACACCTCAGATACGAAGTTAAAACCTATTATTGAAAATTGTCAGTTCTATGACACTTAGAGTGTTGAAATTTTGTGTAAGTGCATCTAACATTAAAGTGGATAGTTGTGCCAAAACAAAAGTGGGCGTGGTACCTCCCATACGAAGTTATAACCCATTTTCGAATATATTCAGTTCTATGACAGATAGAATACTGCATTTTTGTGTGAGTACATCTAGCATAAACCTGCGTAGTTGTGCCAAAAAATGGGCGGTATCGGGTTAGTGGGCGTGGTCATTAGACGAAGTTAAAACCTATATACCGAATATTGTCAGTTCTATAAAACCTAGAGTGCTGAAAATTTGTGTGAGTAGTAAATAGTTGTGCAAAGATGGGCGGAAAGTGGACGTGACACTTCCCATCTGAAATTAAAACCGGTTTTAGAGTATTTCGACACCGAGATGGGCGGAAAGTGGCCGTGACCCTTCCCATACGAAATTAAAACCTGTTTTAGAGTATATTCGACACCGAAATTCCTATATTGTTGTGTGAGTTAATTTATTTATAACCTGCATAGAAAATATACAAATGGGCGGGATTTGAAAGATGGGGAATCTTTGATTTGAATTTTGTAAAATTACATATTTCTTTGGATTTTCTTAGCACAAAAACAAAAGCCGACTTAAGTCAAGAAAAGGGAAATTGTATTAGTTTTTGTGTTGTTTGATTAGTGAACAATTTGATTGACTTTCTATGTGTTTTGAATGTAGTACATGCGAATTCCTATTCGGATAAGTAAGTTCTTCTTACGTAGGAAGTTTTTTGTTTTGGTAATGGAAAGGAGGAGAATCACACTGAACTTAAAATCAATTTGATTTTTAACATTTCTTCCTTTATTCGCCGTAAACTAAAGTTTTGTTCTTCAATATTCTCCATGGAACATATCCATTTCTTTAGTATCTCAGGGAAGTACCTTGATTATAAGTGATACATATATTACCGATCACAAGCAACAACAATATGAAACCTGATTTTAATTTCCGTCTGTTTTTCTGTCGAAGCGGGCGAACGCCCGCCCTAGCTAGTATCAAAATAAAATATCAATACCAATTTAGGTATTTAAATATGAAATTATTTATTAAATTTTTCTTTTAGCTCTTGGTAATTGTATATCGTTATCAAACAACTACAATTTTTCAATTCCATATTTTAAATTTGTCAGTATTGGGATTTCCCCATCCCTGTGCTTAATAAATTGCCAATTTGTAATTGAAGTTCACTTTGCGTTCGCTGCAATTCGATAATCCGCAAACTTCCATCAATCAATATTTAATATTAAAGTTATTATATTTTTAATTTTTAACAAGCACATCAAGGGCACTTCAACGCAAAATGTTTTCAAATTTATTAAGAAACAACCTTTGCTAGTCTTCTTTTTTTTTCAGCTCGGCCAATAGACGCAAAATAAATACACAAAGAAAACATTTCTATGTAAATATCGGTTTGAAAAATTATGCTAAAGTTGCAGAAAAAGAAACTTTTTTAATTAAGACTGTCCATCAAAGAAATACTCGAAAGCCAAACATACATACATTTGGGCCAACACATGTTCGCACAAACAACGAGCAAAAAGGACCAACAAACCAAATATTAACCAAAATGAGAAAAAATGACCACAAACAGAATGTACGAGAAAGCAAGAGAAAACGAAAAAACAGGACATACGATTTGGGCGAAGCTATGGGAGAAGAAGGAGATGGAGTGTTGGACATGATTAGAATATATGGGCCAATTAAGTGACAACATTTACGTACGTCTGTAGCTATGTATGCATGTATGTGTAAGTATGGATGGAAGACCGACCACAAACCAACAATCTATGATTGGTCTTGGATAAGAATGGGAAAAACAAACATAGATACACACACACTCGTATACGAAGGGAATCTTTGGGTAAAGTTTATGGTCTGAATTGAAAAGTAAACATTTGCCAAAGTCAGTGCAACCAAGAAGAACAACAACACAATAACGGAATTGCAATGCTCTTGAAGGGACTCTCACACACACACCAGAAGGACATTAAAAGCATATTTTGGCAAATTTGTTTGCTGCTAACTGACTGAGGAAACAGCATTTAGGAATTTAATTAAAAACCCCCCAGAAACAAGTCGAACTTTTGTTTGTCCCCAATTAAGTGCGGCAACACAATCTCGTTAATAAAGAAATTGCATTCAAAATGATTTCGGACAAATGTTGGCTATGACGGTTTACATTTATCACAAAAGCGACTGTTCCGAGTCCTGTCATGTAAAGGCTTCATTTGTAATTGGTGCTTTCGAAATTAGATAAGTTTCTGATTTCGCTTTTTGGGATTATCCCAAAAATATTAGTGTCTTTTATTCATATAGTTAATATCCAAAGTAGAATGGAGTGTGAATCATGAGGTGGGTATATTTAAATGGGAGTGAGGTGAGCTGTTTTACACTTTTTCGAAACTTACAATGCACACTGGTCCCAAATCCATTTTTTATGGCATAAAGTAAAAAAATAAAGATACAATCTTGTAATTTTGCACATTGGCTAGACGTAGAATACGTAAAAAATAAAAATATAATTGGACCGATCGGACCACACCCACTATCACCTCCCATATAAACTTAATATATAACGAACATAATTATCACCCTGTATTGGTACAGGGTGACCAAAAACTTATTTCGTTTTGACGAACAATGTTTTCCTAAACATTATTACAAAAGCCAAATATAGCATACAAATATTGTACTTGTCACTGCAATTTAAGTAATTATTTCAGTAAATAATATAAAATGTCTGCATGTGTCCAGAAAAACGAATGACGTTATGCACCAATGTATTATGTACTTTCAATATCTTTAAAATGAGATGTTGAAGGGTCTCATACATAATTCTTATTCAGAGATATGATTAAATATACGTACTATGGCTAATCGAAAATTGTGCTAAAATAAAGTGGCAATTGTAGGAGTTTGCCGAAAAATGCTGACGAGATATTAATTCCACCAACCTCAGACGAACACTTTAACATTTACACTTTGAGTCAAGTTGAGTCCTACGTATAACTTTTGGGCCACGACATTTATAGGTTATGCTCACTACAAATCAGAAAATTACACACTTAAGAAAACTGACAAGACTACAGTAATCACAAAATGTTAAATATAATTTTTCAACTACTAACTCTTGCCGTTAATTTTCATAATATAGTCACTTTATTATTTTCTTTCTAAGTCTGTTTTTTATTAATTTTTAAAACTGTTTTAAATCCGAATTAATCCAACTTATTGCACCGCAAACTTTAAGTACTATTCAGGCTTTAGGTGTTGCCACCTAATTTTGTCCAGTACATTTTCTTGATTGCTTGGAGTGTTGCCATAAAGAAAATATATGCACATTTAACACTTTCTATTTATTTTTTTTTTTCGAATTTCTGCCAAAATATTGGATTTGGGGCCATAGTGCAATGGTAACCATGCACAAACATATTAGGAAAGTCATTTTCATTTTCATGAAAATTCGATATTTGTTTTCTATTACAAACAGAGGGATTATACAGAGAGGCCACAAAAATTTGCATAGATCGCCTTCGACTATACATATCAGAATAATACATAATAATAACATCGTCCGAAAGTCCATATTACATTGAACCGGATGCTATACGTCTGAATCTATAGGCAAACTGGAGTTAATTAGCATTTTTAGTTTTTAATTTCTTCATTATGTCGACCCTTCGCAAGACTACAAAGTTCCAAAGGACACATTTAAAAAAAATACATATTCGCATACTATGTTATAGGTTAAGGTTTGAAATGAAAGATAAGAATATCTGATAAAAATAATTTAATTTTCATGATTCTATCTGCATTAGTTTAGCAATGACAACCATTTTAAGTTTTGCCTCTTACTAATAAACTAAGGGGAAACATGAAATGGTTTGTAATGCTAAACTAATACAGATAGAAGCATAAAATCTGAAGTATTTTTAACAGACGTTATCGTCTTTTATTATACACTCTACGAAAGTACTATGTCTTTGTGCATTTGTTTGTAACACCCAAAAGGAAACGAGTTAGCCCCATGGTTTATTATACAGATCGGCTCAGAATCACTTTCTGTGCCGATTTATATTTCACTTATAAGCATTTTTTGTCAAACCCATTCATTTACAGGTTAAAAAATCCTTCCCGATTTCACTTTTTTTACCAAATTGAATTGAAACTTAGAATCACTTTTTGAGTCGGTTTACCAATGTCCGTCCGTCTGTCCATCTATTCTTGTAATCAAAGTACAGGTCGCAATTGCTGAATGAAACTTTACACAACGAAGTTTTATGGGATAAGGACGAACGCTATTATACTACGAAAATTGTGATATTTTTATGCACATTACTCATAGTTGTTTACTATTTCAAACTATAATGTACACTAGAGCGGACCAGGTTACAAGTAAAAAAAAAAAAGTTCGCCGTACACCTTCGAATATGAAGTATTATTGAAAGGTAGTTTCAAAAAAAAAATTTTTATTTTTTTATGCCGAACGTAGGGGTCGCGCTTTTACATTTTTCTATATAACTTCTGCATTTATAAACGGATTTTAAAGTGTGATACATCGATGTTTTTGTCCGATTTTTTTGTCTTTGAAGTCATTGAGCTCAAACATGATTCATGATTTTATGCGAGCTTTAATTTTCGATTATTAGAGTGGTACATTAGGGTAGTAGCAACTGAGAAATGATGGGTAAGTACCAGAAGGGGGTGCTTGAGCTCAATGACTTCAAAGACAAAAAAATCGGCCTCGTCGAGACAAAAACATCGATGTATCACACTTTAAAATCCGTTTATAAATACAAGTTATATAGAAAAATGTAAAAGCGCGACCCCTACGTTCGGCATAAAAAAAATAAAAATTTTTTTTTGAAACTACCTTTCAATAATACTTCATATTCGAAGGTGTACGGCGAACTTTTTTTTTGAGGTACGCCCTAATGTACACTTATGCGCACTGTTTAAAATCGACTACTATATATAAATAAAATGCTGTAATTGTGAAAGTGAACATGCCTAAATATTAGGCGATTGTCAGTCGCCATTAGAAAGAAGCATTTTCAGATACAGACAAAGTGATAAGAAAAGTATAAATTTTAAAGATATCCCCATTCGCCCCATTCTCCGCCCAAATGTACAAATTTCGAAAAAAAAACCCTTTTTCGAGTCTTCATAGTCAGAATGTATACACCGAATTTCATGATTTCAACTTCTGCGGTTTTACGTTGCTATGCAGTCAGTGGAATGTATACACCGAATTCCATGATTCTATCTGCGGCTATTTTGTTGGTACCATTTTTATCCCCTTTTTCCAATTTTGCCCCCTCAAGAGTACGACTATCTAAAATCTCTTTATTTTACGTATCTACATAATTAGAGGGACGTACTCACTGAATTCCATCATTGTAGCTGTATTCGTTTAGTTGGTACTATTTTTATCCCCTGTAGCGATTGTATCCATTGAAAGTACGAATTTGAAAAAAACGTTTTATTTTTCGTGTCTACGCAGTCACAGGAATGTATACTCCGAATTTCATGATTCTAGCTGCTGTCATTTGGTTGGTACTATTTTTATCCCCTTTTTCCATTTGAACCCCAGAAAGTACGAATTTTGGAAAGTTCTTTTATTTTACGTGTCTACGCAATCAGAGGAATGTATATATCGAATTTCATTATTCTAGCCGTTAAGTTGGTACTATTTTTATCCCTCTATCCCCATTTAACCCCTTAAAAGTTCTAATTGAGGAATGTACATGCCAAATTTCGTGTTTCTATCTGTTGTCGTTTGATAGGTACCATTTTTCCCTTTTTTGTTCCATTTCGCCCCCTACAAATAAAAATCACTCTATGGTGCCCCTTTATATATTTTTTTTATATTATAGAGGGAATATATTATATTATATTATAGAGGGAATGCGCATTGCAAATATCAAGTAAATACAAGCTAATATGTTCAAAAAACATGCTGAAATACTCTTAATTTTAGGGGGTTTGCAGTTTGATATGAGTCATGCGTAATCTGGCAAAAGAAATCCTATTGAAAATAAAATCTCACGATATATTCATAGGAAAAATGTGTATTTTCCTGGGGTGCAGCTACTCAACGCAACAAGAAAGGATTTTCATCGGGCAGGTCCTACTACATTATGTATCTCGGCCAAACTTAACTTAACCCATTTCTTGCCACTGTACTCACTTGAGTACATACAAATTATCCAATTGGTAACACTGAATGATCCATATTTTTTGGTAAGCATAAAAATTGATGTACTTGCTTGAGTACACCCCTTAAACTCTAACATAAAAATAAAATTTGGGGTTTTGGTTATTATATTTTTCTTAATGGAGCAAATTAGTAAAAATATTTAAATATTTTCTTAAATAAAAGGTCTAGGTAATTAATGGGTTAACTATTTACATGTTGGTAGTTAATTATGTCTGAGAAGTGTGCACTCAATTTTTTGCAAGCTGTACACAATTCCGTTCGATTTTTATCACCATAAACCGCCCAACAGTGTAGAAGTGAATGCTCATCAACTACACCCACCCAAATGATAGTATAACTGAAGGTTGTATGAATTTAAAAAACATTATGAATTTAAAAAACATTAATTGTTTAATGTAAATGTCAATTAAATATGATATTGTTTGCTTAATAATTTATTAAAACATGAAACAAATTTCGAGCAAAAAGTCAGATTTATACAAATAAATATCAAATTCATAAAATTCTTGCGATTTTTTTCACATACATATATTCGAGTACAGCTGTGGTCAATAGTGTGGTTAAAGTGGCTTGATAATGCAATAATTAACAAAGTAATTGTAACTGAGTATGAAACCCAATACAATTCAAATACATTGTCATTATGTATAACCTCTCGATAATACGTTATGATTTAACAGTGCTAGTAATTAGCGTGCATTAGTGTGGTCGAAAATACACTAATTACATGAATCTTTCATTAATCTTTAAATTTAAATCTTTAAATTAAAGTTATAAAATCCATTTATAATCATATTTGTGTTTGAAAGGCCTCGCTGGAAAGGCACTGATCGCTAATTGTGATTTTTGGCATTTTCTAACATACTAAGGACCGCAACATTTTTTTTTTTAATTTTTGGTCCTCAAGGGACCATTCTAAAATTTTGACAGGTTTTAAGAAAATTTTAGGCTATTTTCCGGCTAGTTTTGCAAAAAAATCCGAATGGCGTTATGTAAGGTAAAATATAAGGATAAAAGATATTTTGACATTTTGAACATCCTTGTTCCATCACGACATGGACAATGTACTATATCATTTTAAATCCGATGATCCAAATTGCACGACCATAGCTGCATTACTTAAACTGGTACCATTTGTATCCATTTTTGTCTCTTTCCACCCTTAAAGGTACAAATTTCGAAAAAATCCCCTTTTGTGGCGTATCTGGGAAAGCACACACCGGATTTCATGTTTCCACCTACTGTTGTTTATTCAGGACATAGGTTCGATGTTTATTCCTATTTATCCCATTCTTAGTCCGCGTCTCCGTTATATTCGGGAATCAAACTCCAAATTTCATGACCCCGGCTTCAGCCGTTTGGTCTGGGAGCTGATCAATGAGTCAGTCAGCCAGTAACGCAACAGTTTTATATATGAGTCATTCCATGCCTAGTGCTATGATTTTTGAATTGTTTTGAAAATTGGTGTTTGTAGCCTTCCCATTAAAATATTTTTAAGTTTTTATGAGAAAAAAAATGTTTTTTCAAGAGATCCTTTTCAATATTATAATCAGAACATACACGATTATATTGAGAAATGTAAATTCATATTAGGAACATATAAATTCATAATGAGTAATGTATATTTATAATGAGAAATGTAAATTCATAATGAGAATTGTAAATTTATGATGAGATATATTAAATCATAATAGGAACATACCAATTCATAATAATAAATACAAATTCGTAATTCGCAAATCCAAATCCAAATTCGTAATGAAAAAATATATTTTCATATTCAGAAAATATAAATTCATAATGAGAAAATATAAAATCATATTGAAATAAAAAATAAATGAGAACATTGATAAAATATTTACTTCTGATTGATATAGGAAAACGTAATGAATAATAATATGAATTATGATTATTCTCCCACATTCATATCATTTAAAGATAGTGCATCTGAGAGATACCTGCTTGCATGTTGCTCTGCACTTGCGCAGTCTCCTCCAGTTATAGTTGAATTTGCATCATCCACAACTAGGGCTTGGATTCCAGGAAATCCCGAAAAAAATTATATTTCCCGGGAATACGGGAAATTAAAAAAGTATTTTATTGATTATTTTGAGCACTAATTTAGTTTTACTACCTAAATGGGAAATTGTAGATATATTTAAAATTCTTATATTTACATTACTCACAATAATAACGAACATTTGTTTATAGTATATTACTACAAACGAAACTTTTTAAATTCGCCAAGTCGCCATTTTTTTTGAAATCCAACTAGGATTAGGTTACAACCTTTTTGTTAGGATTTTTGCAGGATCTTTATTATGAAACAATATGAAAAATTTATTTCTGTTTGCTTTGGAATAGCAAAAAGTTGGAGGCATGTATAGTTATTACTGTCCAACTATGAAAAAAATCTAAAATCTGTGCTTCAATATGGGCATGAACGATATGTAAAAAAGTTAAATAACTTTTTAACGCGGCAATCTCTACTCTTGAATCCCAAATATTTTTTATAGCAACATAAAAATAGTACATAGCCGATGATATTACACCCTATCCACAAAGCTATAGAGGTACTGTTGTATTTCTGTTCTCTCAATGCCGGACTACGAACGGTTGGTACACGATCTTTATGAGATGACGATAATCTTCGCGAACGCATCTTATGAAAGATTTTTCTATCGAACGTTCCAAGAACTGTAGCTTCAATTATAAATTTTACTGTTTTTATATCCTACACCACTTTGTGGACTGGGGTACTACAAGTTAGTTTTCCGCCAAATGTTTGTAACACCAAGAAATACTCGAGCTAGATTCACCTTTAAGTATACGGAGCGATTTAACGATGTCTGTCTGTCCATCCATCTGCTGTCCATCTAAGCTTGTTTTCACTCTACAGGTCGCAATTGTGGTCCGATTGTCATGAAATTTGACAGATATTACTTTTTTGGCCAAGGACGATTGGTATTGAATTTGGAGAAAATCGGTTCAGATTTCGATACAATACAAATATCCCAATAATTTACACTCTTACTGCAGTAGAATACACATTTTACATGGGATCATGACCAAATTTTCAGGATCGTGTTATATTTTAACTAGAAGCAGTTAAGGGGAAAGTAGACCGTGTGGGTATCCATTTTAATTAATATCTCTCTAGGACCCACATTTTACATCAGAAGTTTTTCAAATTTTACAGATTATATTATACTTCATCCAAGAATACATACTATGAAAATCAAATATATAGGTCCATATTTTGGTATAACCGCCATACAAATTGGGCCCCCATTCCACTCTTATACAGCTGTAGAACCCATATCGTGCATTGGATCTCGATACAATTTTGCATATCATTCCATATTTAAACTAAGAATACCTACTTTGAAAGTGATCTATATGGAACCACTTTTTAATGTAGCGCCCTTACAAATGGCCCCATTGTAATTTTTAACACTAAATTTCAATTTTTTTTTAAATTTTACATCGATTTTTTTTTTAATTTTACAGATTATGTTATATTTCAACTAAGAATACGTACTATGAAAGTCAAATATATGTGTCCATACTTTGGAATAACCCAAATGGGGCCCCTATTCTACTCTATTACAGCTCTAGAAACTTCGTCTTACATCGAATCATGATATATGTCAACTACGACCCACATTTTACATTGCAAGTTTTTGAAATTTTGCAGATTATATTATATTTCAACTAAGAATACATACTATGAGAGTCAAATATATGTGTCCATACTTTGGAATAACCCAAATGGGGCCCCCATTCTACTCTATTACAGCTCTAGAAACTATGTCTCACATTGGATCATGATATATTTCAACTAGGAATAACTGCCGTGAATAAGAAATATATTGGCCCACGTTTTGGACCAGGTAACTAGTGTTGTTATAGGCCCCCTTTCAAATGGCCGATTCATCCCATTACTACTGTATAATTTGGAAAATTGGATCAATTATCATATTATTTCCCATATTCGTTAAATATGACTAAAGATGAATTTATAGTATACTGTATAATTTATATGAACTACATAAAATTGCTCCCACGAAACACCTGGGTTTAGTAATAAAATCGTGGTATATACGCAGGCAGTGGTGTAGGTTATTATATAGTCGGCTCCGCCCAACTTAAGCCTTTCCTTACTTGTTCATTATGAATTTATACTTTCTTATTATGAATAGGTATTTTCTGAATATGAATTTATTTTTTTCTCATTATCAATTTGGATTTTCTCATTTTGAATTTATATTTCTCATTATGAATTTATATGTCCCGGTTATGAATTTATATTTCTCAATATGTATTTACATTTTTTATTGTGAATTTATATTTCACAATATGAATTTAATTTTTCATTGTGAATTTATAGTGCTGATTATGAATTAACGTGTTCCTATTATGAATTCTCAATATGAATTCACATATTCTGACTACTAGCAGTACCCGCTGCTTCGCACGCGAAAAAGCCAGGTATTTGTTATTAGTTTTATCCGTCTCTGTTCTAGCTGCAATACTTTAGTTGGTACCATGTTCATCCCTTTTTGTCTCGCTCACCTCTTATAAGTACAAATTTCGAAAAATCCAATTTTACTGCATGGTCAGAAGAACTTACATATCAAATTTCACGATTCTAGCTACAATACTTTAGTTGGTACCATTTTTATCCCTTTTTGTCCCACTCATCCCTTATAAGTACAAATTTCGAAAAATCAATTTATTTTGCAAGTCTACGTTGTCTGAGGAATGTAAATACCGCTTTTCGTCATATTTGGGAACTACCCTGAAAATTTCATGACCCTGGCTTCAGCCGTTTGGTCTGGGGGCTGGTCAATGATAAGTCAGTCAGTAACGCAACTCTTATTATATATTACATTTTCTCATTATAAACCTTAAGAGGTGTAGTTTTGAGGTAATTAATTTTATGTTATTGATGTCGTTCGTTATCGTTCCGTTAGATTTTTTCAGAGTTTTTACAATTTTATTTATTTTATGTTGACTTTTGAAAAGATTACATTAACAGAATTTTAGAAATTTTAAAGTAGTGTTCTTAGAAGTCTTTTTTAGCGACTTGTAAATTTGAAGGTGTGAATTTTTAAGATTTTTCAAAATATTTTTTGCAAAATCAACCAAAATTTCAGTGAAAAATCGCCAGTACAATAATTTCTTCATTATTCTATTAACGCGGGGTATAAAACAATTAGAAATCCAACACAAAGTAGTTAAATCATAAGTGGGAAGTTAAATACATTCAAATTAATACTAATTCACCCATTTGAGAACACTTATTCGACCTGGGTTCGTATGTCGGAGTTCATATACATAAATATTTACATACATTACATGTCTTTTTCGGTATCATTGTTACTTCTATTTGGCCAGCAACATACGAATCTCAACGATTCTCAGCAACACAAATCACTTGCCAATGTCCATTTTGCCCGAACTAAATTATTCTGCATAAATCAAAGTCAATCTGACCATGGCTAAGTAAATTCGCAGATGTCTTTCAAAAGTCGTTTCTATTTAAATACCCACAACTGTTAGAAATTTACATGGTCTTCCACTGCAGTACAGCTGCATAAATTAATGTACAAATGGGTATTGATATGCAAAAAACAAAAGCAAAAAAACAGTTTATAATAATTTCATAAATTATGTATGAACTCTGTGCGGTGCTCCGTTTTCAGAGAGAGAGAGAGCGAGCGTGAGGAGAGTGAGTGTCTTTGTCACACAATTGCACACACTCCGTATGGATGAATGAAGGTAAACATTTCTTTACATTCATATTTACACAGAACCTGTGTCAATGTTTTTGCAGGTATGTGTGTCAATATACACACAAATTCATGTACATGTTCATCCCCATCCATACATGCGTTAGTACGTACTGTGCGTACTCATAAATACTGAAATATTCAAGGACTGCCTGTAAGAGGTGAAGGTTGGATTGCGGTCTATTCTCTGGTTGTGACTGAGTGACGTCTCCTCGCCTGTAGGTGTACATGTGTAGGTGATATGTATGCTGTAGGTGTGCGAATATGGATGCTGTATTGGCGTACATACAAACACGCATATTTGCTTGTTTGCATTCTTAATGTTTTTCATGTTAAACAAACACTGTGATAATTGTTTTAAAATAATTTAATTATTTCCATTTTTTTTTGCTCGATAGCAAATAACACATACAAACAACGGTGCAATTTATAATTGTCAAAATGAAATTAATTTGAGTCCACACTAAAGTGTTAACTTTACTGGTATGTACATATATATACATATATGTATGTATATATTGAAGTGGCCAAAGTACTAAAGGAGATTTTTCAAAATGCATTCTAAATGTTTGGATTGCTCTTATTTTTACCTTTCTTTGGTAAAATTGCAGAAACAAAATATGTGTGGAAATTGGACCACGGAAGGGGGAGGCACAGATCGACATGATATTGGAAACAGATTTTTAAAGGTGATCGCAAAAACCGCCAAATTTAACAACTTCAGTTTTTGTTAAAAAATCGACAAATTCCATTTTATATTTAGTTCTTGTAAAAAATGTATGGAACTCAGATATTATATTTGAATTAAATATTTTCAATATTTCATGATAAAGAATTAAAACATATTTTATTGGTAAAGTTAAAAATGTTCTTATACAGTGACCTAGTTTATATAATGTATATATATATATATATATATATATATATATATATATATATATATATATCTATAGTTTTCTTTGGTGGATATAGATAAATTTGAAATAGTAATTTAGATAGCACCCATACACAGTCAAACGAATGCCTTTTTCTTTGTGTACTATTTTAGCTTAACTCCCTTCGTATGTATAATTTTTATCATTTTCTACCCAGCACTTCTTTCCCAAAAAGTACATATTTTGAACAATCACTATAGGTAAGATGTGTTTTTCTTTCCCCTAAAAAGATGTAGTTTAGTGGGTACCGCGTGTATACCATGTCCTCCCGCATCCTCCTTATAAGTACCAATTTTGTAATATCCATTTATTTCCTTGTTTACGTAATTAAACAGTTTTACACCATTTGTTTCCATTTTTGTCCCACTCTCCCCTTAAAAGTAGAAATTTCGACAAATCCACTTTTAATGCGCTTCTATATGGCCATAGGAAGTAACATATTAATTAAAGTAATTGTATTTGAGCTGTAATACTTTTCTTGGTACCATTTTTATTCCTTTCTGTCCTGCTTACCACTTATAAGTACAAATTTCGAAAAAAAAATTATTTAGATTGCGCTTTTACGTTATCAAAGGAATGTACACACCAAATTTCGCGACTATAGCTGCAATACCTAAATTAGTAAAAATTTGTATCCCTTTTTGTCCCTCGCAACCCTTAAAAGTACAAATTTTGAAAAATCCAATTTGAATGCGCTTATACATGGTCAGATGAATTTCATAGCAAATTTCACGATTCTAGCTGTAATACTTTAGTCGGTACCATTTTTATCCCTTTTTGTCCCGCTCACACTCTATAAATACAAATTTCGAAAAAAAATCTTTTAGATTGTGCTTCTACGTTGCCAGAGGAATTTACACTTCAAATTTCACGACGATAGCTGCAATACTTTAGTTGGTACCATTTTTATCCCTCTTTGTCCCGCTCGCCACTTAAAGGTACAAATATCGAAAAAATCCATTTATGTTGCAAGTCTACGTTGTCAGAGAAATGTAAATACCGATTTTCACGAATATAGCTGTAATAATTAAATTGGTACCATTTTTATCCCTTTGTTCTATTTCCTTCCTTTAAAGTACAAATTTCGAAAAATGTGTAGCTTGTCTTCATGGACAGTGCAAGGAACACACCAAATTTCATGTTTCTAGCTACTGCCTCTTAGTCAGGACGAAGGTTCGATGTTTATCCCTTTTGGCCTATTTTACCCCGAAAGGTACAAATATCGTAAAACCCTTTGTAGTCATATTTGGGAACTACCCTGATAATTTCATGACCCTGGCTGCAACCGTTTGGTCTGGGCGCTGGTCAATGATAAGTCAGTCAGTAATGCAACTCTTTTATATATACATATATTTCTAATTTAAACATTTGTATTTGAGTACGACTAAATACATAATCTCACTAACTTCATAAATTTATTTTTGCCTTTTCAAGAAAACATATGAAAATTTGGATTAAATTTGGATGAAATACACAAATTCTACAAAGGGCCAACCAAACAAACAATGTATACAAAAATGGACGATATATAACTCAAAACGATATATAACGAAAAATAACTCAAAAATGGGTCCTGATACATAACAGTATGCTACCAAAAATAATGAAGTGAATAATGAAAACTCTGGGAAGTAATATTATTTTTCTTGTAGGTATTGTCGAATAGAACACGAATCTGTATTTGAAATTTGACAGACACCCCCAAAATCTTGAGTTACGGGTAAAAAACAGGTTTTTTGTACATTTCACGTCGGGTTTGAAAGGAATAAACCTGGATCGATATACATCTTATTTAAGAAAAATTGACAAATATCTATGCGTTTGTCTATTGATAGAAATCCGGAGTGAAAGTGAAAATTGGTTGATAACCAACTAAGTTACAGGCATATAAGTGTGCAAAACTACGAAAACCGAAAATTACCGAATTTTTTTTAGACATAATTTCATTTTTCATTTTGAGTAATTTTCCATTCACCTCTATCTCGAATAAGATTTTTCTGGGAATGAATTGATCCCTTAAATTTTAAATCGTGATTTATGTGATTTTTTTTCAGTTTTCTTACTCCGGTTTGATCGACATATTTTTAGTACATCGCAAAGAAGTGAAACCAATTCACGGGTTATATTCATTTTATCATCTTACACCTGAAGGGGAATAGAAAATTCCAAGTGAATGTATTTTTTATTTTATGCGTCAGAAATTCGGACTGTGTACACACGAAAAATAAAAGTTGTTTTCCAAATTTGTACTATCAAGGGATACAATGGGCACAGAGTTATAAAAATACTACCAACTAAACGACTACAGCTAGAATGATGAAATTCGGTGTGTACATCCCTCTAATTGCGTAGACAAGTCAAATAAAGAGATTGTAGAAAGTCGTACTATTAAGGGGGTAAAATAGGAAAAAGAGCATAAAAATGGTACCAACCAAATGGTCGCAGCTAGGATCATGGAATTCGGTGTATACATTCATCTGACTAAATTCGTACTTTTTACTTTTACGGCAAAAATTGGTTGAATTATGAAGTTAGGTTATTTTGCACTATGTACGTGAGATAATGGATTTTGAAGATTTTAACTTTTGGAATTAGAATAGGATGGAAATACAACAAACTGTAGCACCCTTTATATAGCAATATTTATGGCTTTTTGAAAATACTAATATAAAAATATTTATTTTATGAAATGACTTATAGTATTTTTTGATATGCAAACGTACTGAAATAATTAAAAATTTAAATTTATTTATATTTTTATTTGATTGCAATCTTTTGAAATAATAAAAATATTACATTTATTTATATATTTTTTCAATATTTGTTTTGGTTTGGCTATATTAAAAAAATATATATTATCCTGTAATATTACTGCACTTCTACGAAAATCGACAGCCTCTGTGGAATGCAATCCATGGTGGAGGGTATAAAAAGTACATTTTTATTTCATTCAATATTTATAGTATCTGCAGCAAAGTCTACAATATCCCCATGCTTTAATGACTGCAATACAATAAGAATAATGTATGAGGCAGAGCATGATAACTGGGAAGTTAATAAAAACCACTCCTTTCGTCATCTCCTATCGTCTCAATTACACAGACAGACAAGACTAGAAATAATTGTCTGCCCGACCACATTAACGGACCAAGCAAATGGCTGCATACGTCCGAAATGTCCTTACATCCGTCTGGGAAATGACATTTAATATTTAAGTAAACTAAAGTTTGCCCATTCAACTAATGCTACTCAAACTGTTTCCGGCTGCGGCTGATAATTGACTACACAAAACATACTCTTACATACTCGTACAGCACAGTACAATTGCGAAAATGTTGCAAGGCCTTTTACTGAAACGTCCTTCAACACGCTACACAAGAGATTCATTAGGCATTTAAATAAGTTTCGTGTACGCTGGCATGCAAAGAGGGGGGGGGGGGGGGGCTTCTCGCTCCTTTTCATTGCATATCGAACATTTCTATTCTTATGTCATGCATGGAAGAAAGCTTTCTGAGTGTGTCTTTTGAAAGTGATGGCTGACATGATTGCTTGCATTCTTTGAGGCAACCCTCTAAAGAGGTCTTCCGAACGCCTTTACCTTTAAACTAAAATACATTAGGGTGGATCAATTTTATCTTCTAACTTTTTAAGTGGGAAAATTTGAAAATTTGATTGGAATTTAAAGTACTTTCAACAGATATTCTGCACAAAACCCATTTCAGTTATGAGTTGTTCAACTGTTGACTAACATTGACAAAGTTATTTCCTTTCAAAAACTATAACACAGTGCTACAAAAAAGAATTAAGTGGAAAACTCTGAGAAGTGATAGTATTTTTCTGGTAGCTATTGTCGAGTAGTAAAGGGTGTTTTTTATTGGGGTATAGAACTTTAAGTTGGCATCACTTTTTTAACTGGCGGCCATTTTGTCAGCTGTCAAGTGATTAATATTTAGTTTGGTTTGCCATTTCATCATGAACAGGTTGACAAAAGAACAACGCTTGCAAATCGTGCAAATTTATTTCGAAAGTAATGGTTCAGTTCGCGAAGTTCACCGCAAGCTCCGTCCATTTAGCGCACGTCACAATCGAATTATTGAAGGAAACATTCGATGAGATATGTGAAGTCGCTCGTCTACGCCAACAAACCAGAAACGTTAGGGGACTTGGAAGCCAACATTCGTGGCGTTGGTTGAAAATTGGACCTGTAGAATTAGCTATATTCGAGCCAGCCGCGGCGGCCACATGCCCGAAATCATATTTAAACATTAATGGCATAAAATTATCCTTCCAATAAAGACAAATTGATGGACATTAAAACGATTTTCTTGTGTTTTATTTCAATTCGAAGTTCTATACCTCAATAAAAAACACCCTTTACAAGAATCTGTATTTGAAATTTGTCAGGCACCCCAAAATCTTGAGTTACGGGTAAAAACCTGTAACTTTGTTGGTTATCAACCGATTTTCACTTTATCATCGGATTTGAAAAGAATAAACCTGTACGATATATAGCTCATTTAAGAAAACTTAAGAAATCTGTGTGCTTTTGTCTAGCAGACACAATTTGTATACCCTCACTCTACAGAGTAGGAGGGTATATATCATTTGGGACAGAAAAAAAGTGTAACGCTTTGAAGTACTGACTATACCCTATGTATGTTTGGACCAAATCCGTTTCACGACTTTTTAAGGTGTTTGAGCCAAGTCCGTCCGTCCGTCTGGCTGGGTTGGTGTACACGATAACTCTCGAAAGGAGTTAAGGAATCGATTCAAACTTTACACATGGTAATATTTTTCCCAAACTTAGTTTAAATTCGAAGACGGGTACCTCCCACACAAATAGCCCATATTTCAACGTTAAATTAAAACCCATATAACTTCCACACGGATATTTGGAATCAGCTACATTTTGGTGCTTGATAATGTTTTTATAATCACTTCAAGTGTACTAAATATGAGGGGTTTTGCCACGCCCCTTCCAATACCTCCCACACAAATCACGCAAAACTACGTAAAATTAAAGCTGCTATAACTTCTATACGGATTCACTGTATTCAAATTTGACATTTAGCAACGTTTTTATAGTGGTTACATTAATATTAATTAGCATGGAATATGGGCCATATTGCCACACCGCTTCTGGTACCTCCCACACAAAGTGGCATAAACTTTGGTTACAATAAAACCGACATAACATCCATACGGGTAATCAAAATCATTTGCAAATTGATATTTATAATTTTTCTATAAGCACTTTAAACTTAAAAAATATTTCCGCTTTAGCCACGCCTCTCCTTATACCTCCCACACAATTGCCTCTATCCTAGATAATATTACATACTATAATAATATTTTGTCTTAATAACCAATTTCTTCCTAAATTTGAAGATTATTCCAATTGCAGAAGAAACTTTTGTTTTTACGTATTTTATATGGTCATCCCATTTTAAATTCCTTTTTAGTTTTATTCCCAAGTATTTAATTACATTGTCTTCCCGAATAAAATTCCCATCTACAACAAGTAAGGAAAGGCTAAAGTCGGGCGGGGCCGACTATATAATACCCTACACCACTCCCTGCGTATTTACCTCGCTTTGATTACTAAACCCAGGTATTTCATGGGATCAATTTTATGTAGTTCATATAAACTATACTATAAATTCATCTTTAGTCAAATTTAATGAATATGGTAAATAATAAAGTAATTGATCCAATTTTCCAGCAGATATTCCGAGTAAAGTAAATATAACATGATCTGGAAAAATTGATCAAGATCCAAAGACAAATACAGATTATACAGAGGTAATTGGATGAATCGGACGGACATTTGAAGGGGGCCTTGAGGCCTGTGCCAAAACATGCTCCAACATATTTCTCATTCACGGTAGGTATTCCTAGTTGAAACATAGAATGATCTGCAAAATTTGATGAAAATCCGAGGTAAGATGTAGTTTCTAGAGCTGTAATAGAGCAGAATGGGCCCCGTTTATGTTATACCAAAGTATGGACATATGAGCATCTCCCCAACAGTATGGAAAGGCTAAAGGCGGATGCAGCCGACTATATATCTCACTACAATTCAATTCATTCAAAAAGTGAAACCGGGAAGGATTTTTGAATCCTGTAAATGTATTGGTTTGACAAGAAATGTTAAATCGGAAAGGACATTTGTATGGGGGTATATCGAAACCAGGAACGATGTGACCCGCTTTCACCATGTATGTTTATTGGTGAAATATAATATATAAAGTTTGGCCAAAATCGGTTAAACATTCGGGAGCAACATTTGTATGAGGGCTATATCTAAATCTGAACCGATCTTACCCACTTTTAGCATAGGTGTTTCTAGTTCGATTATTAAATGTTGTTCCAATTTTAAAGAAAATCGGGTACAATATGTGGTTTCTAGAGCGGAAAAAGTGAAATCGGGAGCGACATTTGTATTGGGGCTATATGTAAATCTCAATCGATCTTACCCAATTTTTGCATACGTGTTTCTAGTTCGATTATAAGATGTACTGCCAAATTTAAAGAAAATCGGGTACAATATGTCGTTTCTAGAGCGGAAAATGTCAAATCGGGAGCGACATTTGTATGGGGGCTATATCTAAATCTGAACCGATCTTACCCAATTTTTGCATACGTGTTTCTAGTTGGATTATAAGATGTTCTGCCAAATTTAAAGAAAATCAGGCACAATATGTCGTTTGTAGAGCGGAAAATGTCAAATCGGGAGCGACATTTATATGGGGGCTATATCTAAATCTGAACCGATCTTATCCAATTTTTGCATAGGTGTTTCTAGTTTGATTATAAGATGTTGTGCCAATTTTAAAGAAAATCGGGTACAATATGTGGTTTCTAAAGCGGCAAAAGTCAAATCGGGAGCGACATTTATATGGGGCCTATATCTAAATCTGAACCGATCTTACCCAATTTCTGCATAGGTGTTTCTAGTAAGATTATAAGATGTTGTGTCAATTTTAAAGAAAAACGGGTACAATATGTGGATTTTAGAGCGAAAAAAGTGAAATAGGGAGCGACATTTGTATGGGGGCTATATCTAAATCTGAACCGATCTTACCCAATTTTTGCATACGTGTTTCTAGTTGGATTATAAGATGTTCTGCCAAATTTGAAGAAAATCGGGTACAATATGTTGTTTCTAGAGCGGAAAATTCAATACCGATGGTCCTTGGCCAGAAAAAATAAATTCTGCGACGTTTCATGACAATCGGACAACAATTGCGACCTGTAGAGTGCGAACAAGCTTAGATGGACAGCAGACGGACGGACGGACGGACAGACAGACATCGTTAAATCGACTCAGCTGGTGATTCTAAGCCGATCGATATACTTAAAGGTGGGTCTAGCTCGATTATTTCTTGGCGTTACAAACATTTGGTCTTCGTGGTCTAGGGTATAAAAATGCCAAAATCATTATTCATGGTTAAGGACGGTTGAACTCTTAATACTTTCGTCTTGCTAGAGTTCAAGACAAGTCTGTTCAGCCTCGCAAATTCGCACATCAGAGCAGCATATTTTTCCATTTGAACTCTCAGCACTTTTTCATATTTATAAGAGTAGAATATTGCTATGTTATATTGTTATACTTGACAATACCTTCAAGAAAAATAATATCCCTTGCCAGAGTTTTTGGACTGTCGCACAGTGTAATTTATCTCACAAAATGTTCTGAAATTCAAATCTTGTGCGAAATATAGAACAACCTCTACAAACAATTAACATGACTTTCCGAAGTGCTTTTGATTCATATCGAGAACAGCTACGGCAATGAAAATAACTTAGTTCCAAACTAACATTTGCATATTTAGTCAAACTTGTCTTTCCTCTTCTCAAATCTATATTCATTCTTTCCGTTTGGAACACGCAACTGCAACTGCATTTGCGTTTTGCTTTGGGTAATAGCATTTCTGCGAAAGTTTTCTCCAGCGAGAATTTAGTTACCACAAATTACTTTATATTTATGTTATTCTATTTCATCATATCCTAAGTGTTCAAGTGAAAATGTTTGCTTTGGCAGGCACTGAGTTGGCAGCCTTGAAAGGATGCTGCTCCCGTTGTCTGTACTTACCCGTTATTGCATCAGCTGTGTTCGTCGGAGTTAAATTGATGAGTAATTTGGTGGCATTTGTTGCAGTTTCCCACAACGATGTGAATGCCACCGTGGTTGATGTGGCGCTGGATGGGAGCTGTGGCAGTGGCAATGTTGATAACGATGTTACTCCTGCCGTTGCTGTTGACGATGACGATGAGGACGATGCTGATGTTGGCGGATGTGTTGTTACAGTTGTTGTCGTTGTTATTGTTAGTGTTGATGCCATAACGACGATATCGTCAATTTGTTGAACATGGAATGTATTCCCCAATATTAGAGTTAATAGCAACAAATGAAACGTTTCAATTACAATTGTGGCAACATTTTTAAACTTAAGCCACATTTTGATGCTTTACATACTTGAGCAAATATGAATCAGTTTTATGCATTTTTCACAGAGACACAAACTTAACTTAATGAATTTTTGAATGAATCTTATTTTGCGCAGTTTTCTGCTTCACTGCACTGCTCTTTTGATTTCATTTGATTGTTTTCTGAGAGTTTTCGGAAAGCAGTATTCTGTGTTGCGCTTATGAATGTTCTCTTGATGGCTTAGTTGTTAATGTTGAATTTGCGCGAATCCTGCAAGAAAATGAAAAAACGATACATTACGTTATGCTGTGTTGATATTTTGTTCTTTAAAAAGGACTTTGAAGTTTTCAAGGATACATAAGCTCAAAACTTTATTTTTCACACTTATACTCGCTCACAGAGGACAATGCATGAATAGCGAATGGAAGGGGTTGGAGTCCGCTTTTATTTGGTGTTTATGTCGCATAAGTTACACAAATATCGGGTGTTTCTTTTAGAGGTTTCATTTTGATTTGAATTAGGATATTACAACTATTTTTTATAGAATGCAAATTTAGTTACAAATGGCACATTTATAAATTGGCTGCCCACTATCTTTAGCACGATAGTTATCATAATGTCAGATCGAGGACGTGTCAGAAAAAAAATATGTTGGTGGACAAAATTCAATCTTTACTTTTTTAATCGCTGTTTCGCATTTTGAGTATTCCGCTAATAAAAAAATATTCTGTATGAAAATATTACCCTTGTAGATTGTAGAGATTTATGCAGACTTCATATGGAGTAATTTAATGTGAAGCTATTACACACAAAATTTGTATCTACTCTCCGATTTTTGCTAAATTTTTCAAATATATAATTTTCCTTATAATATATATAATTTTCCTTATATAAAGTAAGAAATTGGTTGGATTTTGTCATAAGTAATTTAAAAATTTAATTTGTTTATGGAACGAGATAAAACAAGTAAAAAAGGCGATAAGTTCGGCCGGGCCGAATCTTATATACCCTCTACCATGGAGTGTATTTTACAGTATTATCGGTAGATTATAGGCTGTCGACATTACACAGAAGTGCACTACCATATTAGGAATATTCTGATTCTTCATTATTATAATATAAATAGTCATCTACTATGTTTAAATTTTAATATAATTATTAGTCAAAAATTTTCAGAAATGTGCCCTAAATATTATTAGGCAGAAACAATCTCCCTCAAGCCCTATTTTTCCCATTTGCAATTTCTTAATTCCAGCTACAGTCTAAACTAGTACAGGCTAGTGCAAATACTGAATATCATGCTTCTAGCTACAACCGTTTGATTGTAGCCAAATTTAATTCCATTTAGATCATGAAACTGCGAATATCGGTAGATATCTTTATTATTCTAGTCACCGCCGTCAGATAATTGTACACACCGAATTTCATTATTATAGCTGCAGCCGTTTGGTTGGTGCCATTTTTATCCCCATTCACCCCATTTTTCACCTAAAAGTACAAATTTTAACAAAATCTTTTTTATTTCGCATCATCAGAGTCTGATGAATGTAATCACCCAATTGTATTATTATAGCTGCAGCCGTTTGGTTGGACCATTTTTATCCCCATTCTTCCCCTTATCCGGCTAAAAGTACAAATTCTATTCTATCCTCTATATTTCGCATCTCACAGTCAGATGAAAGTTTGGTAGGTACCATTTTTATCCCTCTTTTCAAATTGTATCCCTTAAAAGTACGAATTTTAAAAAATCACTCTATTTTACGTAACTACGCAATTAGACAGATGTACATTCCAAATTTCATCTGCCTAGCTGTTATCGTATCATTGGTACCATTTTTATCCCTTTTTGTCCCATTTCACCGCTAAATCTTTTTCGTACTTTTTGATAATTACACTTTACTAGAGGAAGGTACGAAACAAATTTCAAGTGTATAAGAATCGGAAATTTTCAAAATAATTGCTTAAATAGTCTAAATATTAGGGGTATTTTCAGTCCTTGTTAGGGAAAAATTTTTCCCTCTGAGCCGATTCCGTATTTAAACATGAAGAGCTTTATTTACAATATTGGTGTCTTCGGTGTCTCCCACTGAAATTTTGCGACAAATGTTTTCTTAGAACATTTTAATCCTTTAATGTACTTTCTGAAAGGACTTTTTTGACTTTCTCGAAAAAAAGTGTCAAATTGACCCATAAAGAGGGTTAAGGTCCTCCACAAAAATGATCCTCATAAAATTCCACAATATAGTTCTGACAATAAGAATACTCTCAGACACTAAATTACAACACTTTTTAACTCTTAGTATAATGCTCCCTACGACCAAAAAAATAAGACTTTGACCCACTGTAAAAAGAAACTCAGACCAGCTGGACTATAAGTTTATTCTACAAAAATGATCTACTCAACATGAACTTTCAGAATAATAGTGTTGATATTCTTTTAAATTTTTTGGTTATTAACATGGAAATTAAATGCCCTGTAAAAGGAGAAAAGATTGCCAAATAAAAAACCGAGGACACTGTTTTTCTAAACACGATATCTAGTTCCATAAGTATAGGGCCAAAAAAATCTGTTGCATGGGGTATACAAATACTATGTTTCTAATAATGTACATTTTCCGTTTTTCGTTCAGTCAATATTTTATTTCAAATTAAAACTGTACGCGTCTAGAAAACACCCTTTACACAGTGTCGTCCTGATGAAGCATACAGCATTCTCTTGTTTCATCGCAGCAGAGCGGGTACCAGTATTTCAAAAACAATTTTAAACTTTCTTAACGTTTGAAAAGTTAAAATCCTTTCAAATGGAAATAAGATCGCACAATTATTCATTAAGTATTTATGTTTTTGGTATTCAGTAGGGGTTCCACCCGCCCCCTTTATTATCTTGAGTGTGACTGCCTGTGGAAAATATTATTGCTGTTTGCCGTGGGTGGTTGGCGATTTAAATAGTTTGCATTGTTAGCTTTCATCATGTAGCTTAATTTTATTTTCCACTAAATTACTTAAGACCTGGAACCTCACAAATTTCAATGATCAATGACAATCACAAAAACCAATCTATGGTTGTATACTGAAACGAATAACGTTACGATAACGTTATAGGGAAAAATATATATTTCGGTTACTTATCGTAAGTATTTATTATTGTTTGTTCTAACGAGAAAAATGTAAAAGACAATTAAGAAACCAAAAATAACTTTTTAGACGATCCAAATATTTGCATTTGCGGGGCACACGTATTATCTCAAATTTTGCGCCACACGTTTTGGCCAAATATTCGATATGTCTAAACTCCCTATTAACGTATTTATAAATGAACATTCTTATTTAAATGCATAAACTACACTGTTATGTATTTGTTTGCTCATAAAACTACAGTAGCATTACGGTTGTCATCATATAGTCTACTTCAAGTGGGATTCATTAAAAACTTTTCTCCTCTCTCCGAAAAATAGCTTTCTAAAATCTGATTAAATCCATACTTTTTAGTTCAACAATTTTACTCCAGTTTAGTAAAAATTCCCTTAAAAAAGAAAATGAACTAAGTATGAATAAAGTTTCCTTATTTCAAAGACATAGCAAATAGTTAATTTACAAAAAAATAGGGTTGAAAATTTACTAAAAACATTCCTTTGGATCTAATAAAAAATTGTTACAATTGAGTAAATTCATATTAGTGTGGAAGAAAATTTCCAAGGTTTTAAGTAAGAAAAATATTTTTTTTTGGGAAAAATCCATACACACATACATCATTTAGGAAATTTTAACTGAAAAATATGTTTTTTCTTAAAACTAAGTTAATGTGCTTACTAAATTTTATGCCGGGTTCTTCATACATTTAAGTATTAATATACTTATAACAAATCACTTCAGGTTGTTTAGAAAATTATTGAATATTTATCTAAGAAGCAATCCATGTTCGTTTGCATAAGCTTATTTCTTAAATACTTGAAGTATTATTCTAAACAACCATTGCGAAGGCGCCTACCTTGCGTTCGTAGCAATCTTGGAGTAATACCTCAACTCTGTATGACAAATGTATCATGAAACTTTTCGGAAATATTTCATGTCGTCATTTTTTGCATTGGTTTTCCACACGATTGAATGAAAAAGATTTGTTAAAATTATTTTTAGTTAAATTTATTTAAAAACAATTTATTTAAAACATAAACAACGCAAAAAAATCGATGAATGTTTCCCAGACCTAGAATATTAATTGAGACATAGTCTATATATATATAAATCAATGTGTGTCTGAATGCCTGTATGTTTCGTATAGGACGCCAAATCGTTTAACTGATTCGCTTGAAAAATTTACTATATCTATCTTCTTGACCGGGGATGGCACCTGGATATACTACGTAATGATATGCAAAAGGGGGTGGTACCTCCCACACAAACAATATTTGAAAACTATCAAAAATTACTAATTTTATATTCCAAAGCATACAAAGTGTGGGAATAGAGAAGAATGAACCCGTGCAACGCCGGGTACAAAATACTAGTGATTCATAAAATCAATACAACAGCATTTTAATGGCTAATTTATTTTTATTTATTTACTAAAATATTCGTTATATGTTCAATTAAAGGTTAATATAATGGCTACAAGTGTTGCGAATTTCTTTGTGTGAAAGAAAGTTGTTTAAAGCAGTCTACTAAAAATTGAAAAAAAAAATTATATCTTTCGACAAAATATTTTTTTGTTGTCAGGAAAATACCATAAAAATAGTTAATAGTTAACCTTCAAGCGATGAAAACAATGTCTTATATATATCGAGCCCTTAGCGCGGAATTATCGTAAGCGACATTTTCTGAAAATATTTTTTATTGTTGAATTTAAAATTTTATGGGCTGATACATAAATAAAAATTTTCAAAATGTCAAAATTTTTAACGCTTATATAAAAAATGGGGCTAAGATTTTATCGTAAGTCGCTGCTCACATTTTCAAAGAAAGCAATTTTATCGTAAGCGACAGTTTATGAATTTAGGCAAATACTGTTAGATAATGTAAGAGATATTTATAAATGTTTTAGATAGGTCTATCAATATATTGGTGCAATAATAAGTGTATTTTGATAACCTCGGCCATAGAATGAACTGTTCATCTGTTGGTTGAAAGTACGATAGAGGTTCGAAGTTCCCAGATATTTGATTTATATATTTTTTATCGATCCATAAGAAACAAATTTACCCAAAAGAAGTGAAAGTAGCTCTAAATTATTGTCTTTTTGGAGAACACAAATCCGTTTTGTGCCTTCTATACAATAATTTAATATACTCTTGGAATATTCGTATATTAAGCCAAATACTATATATATGGTTTTGATATCATTTCCCTATTATTGTTGGTAATTGTTAACATTTCCTTAATTGAAATAGTGTCATAATATTTAGCTTAAAATAGTGATGAAAATGGACACATTGCCCACAATTCTATAGAGTTAAAGCGTAAACAAGTAAAAACGGCGTTAAGTTCGGCCGGGCCGAACTTTATATACCCTCCACCATGGATTGCATTCCACAGAGGCTTTCGATTTTCGTAGAAGTGCAGTAATATTACAGGAAAATATAATATTTTTAATATGGCCAAACCAAAACAAATACAAATATAGAAAAAATTAAAAAAATTCGCCCAGTTTCAATCCCAACCGATCTACGACTATAAGACACATTTATGGAAAATTTGAACGTCCTAGCTCCTTTCGTTTAGATGCTAGGGTGCTTTCAATAGACGGGCAGATGGACGGACATGGCCACACCGATCAAGAATATATATACTTTGTAGGGTCTTAGGTCGATATTTCAAGGTGTTACCAACGGAATGACAAAGTTAGTATATCTCCATCCTGAAGGTGGAGGGTATATAAACTTCAGTTATCGTTAAGAATGTTAACATAACATTTAACATTCCCGGTCATACAATAATGTCAGTTGATTCTATACACACTACAATTGAATCATTTTGTAAAGGAAGAATAATTTGGTACTTTACTAAATCATTTAGATTTTAAGGACTGGAATTCATTTTCTACAGCATTTCTATCGCCAAATATTAAAATAAAATTTAATTGTTTGAGATCGACATATTTTGAAAAACTGGGATTTTGCGCACAATTTGAATATGGATATTTTGCAGATAGTAGGGTGGATGAAATGAATATTAATTTAATTATTCGTACAAAGAAAATTTCAATATCGAAATTACCTAAAAGCTTTTACATGAAATTTAACTATTAATCATGGGCATTCAAATGTGTCTAAAATAGTTTGTAATTAACGATTTGAATTACTTTACTTTTCATTTTCCCTTTATAATAGTAGTGTTATCTATTTTATTATGTTGTTTTAATAAATCTTTTATAATAAAAAGTGTGTTTTTACAAAAATTTCGATGTTTAATGAAAAAAAATATATCGTAAGCGCCATACTTTTTCCAGTATTTGTAGCCGCAAGTACAATATTTGTATCGCAAGCGCCAAAAGTACCGTATGATGTAAACAAATGATAAATTTTTGATAATAATTCGTTGTGGGCGGCGGAATTAAAACATTTTGCATTAAAACATATTTCATTTTATGCAAATATTTCAAAATAATCAATAAAAACCTTCTCCTGTAAAATGTGTGTTTTGGCGCTTGCGATCATTCCGCGCTAAGGGCTCGATATGGTCTACGGATATATATTATGACACTCTTTGTAAACACAAAGGATTTTTTCGATCAAGATTTTTAAAATTTTGTTTAAATAGCCCTAATTTTATTTCATAATAGCTGGCAACTTAGCGAAGAAAATAAAGACTATTTAAAAAAATCGATTGCTAAATGTGGAAATTATGAATTTTCTTGCTAAAGTATGCGAATTTTAAAAATCGTGGTTCAGTCTTTCACTATGTTTTTGCTTAAATAGACTTAGTCGACATTTACTTTAAACACAACTTCTACATTTATTCGTAGAATTTCTTCTATTTAAATAAAAATTAATCGAGTGAAAAGCGAATTCAGCCGAATGGATTGCCGAATTAGCTGTTCAAGAAAAACGCAGGCACCCATAAGAAGTTTTCGCGTGCGCAAGTCATTACCAACTTGTTGTAATGCAGTGCGTATGATTTATATTATTTCAATTGTAACTGCACGTATGAGTGCTCTTAAAATGTATAACAAGTATACGCCTAGGTGGACGTTATGATACGGATGGGCCATTTAAAATTTTATATTTGAACTACTATTACTTTGAAACCTAGAATAACATTCATTTGTATTTTTATTTTCCGGTTTATGTTAGGCATTTGCAAAATGAGACCTTATAAATATTAAAAACTCACTCAAAACTCAAAGTTTTGAGTCTTTAACGCAAACTGTAAGAAATTTATGTGGACATTTTTCGAGAAGAAAGCGGCCTTCCGTTCAGTTTGAATGTCAATTTGTGAAGTGAGTTCATGTACGTTGTGCGTTCAATCGAAAACATTGCTGCTGTGACTGAGAATGTCCAAGAACCTTCATCAACACCAACTCGTCATCGTTCTCAGGAACTGAAGATTTCTCGCACTTCTTTAAGTAGAAAATTGAAAAATTGGGTTGATAGGATGAGGTACTGCCGAGCCAGTCGTGGTAGTCATATGAATAAAATTGTGTTCCATTATTAAATGACAAAGTTCAACCTTTCCAATAAAACCAGAAATTTAAAAAAATAATCAGTACGTTCTTATAGCCGATTCTAATTTAAAATTTTAAATAGCCCGTCCTATATCTTTTTCCGATTTTGTTTCTAGTTTTATGGGATTTTTTATGCCAGCAAAAAAAGATTTTTTCGCGAAAAAAAACAATCTCATCTCAATTTTTGACGACTAATCCTAAACAAAAGTTTTTATGTAAATTTAAAAAAGGTGTACCCCGTATATGATCGGTCTTATTAAATTTACCTTCAACGAAAATTTGTTTTTCAATAAAATGTATACATAAAAATTGTTTAATATCGTTTACGAGCTTAGGGCGCCACCTTTTGCGATCTAGTGTAATTAAATTTATTGAATACGACAAGCTACTGTAAATGACATTTTTTTTTTGCCCTCCGGCCCATGGTAGAAGATAAAGAGTGATTTTTTTGAGGTTAGGATTTTCATGCATTAGTATTTGACAGATCACGTGGGATTTCAGACATGGTGTCAAAGAGAAAGATGCTCAGTATGCTTTGACATTTCATCATGAATCGTCTTACAAACGAACAACGCTTGCAAATTATTGAATTTTATTATCAAAATGCGTGCTCTGTTAAGAAAGTTCATTGCGCGCTTCCATTTTATGGTCAGTTTAATCGACCCACTGAAGCGGCTATTCGGGCTATTGTGACTAAATTTCGCACCAAATTTACATTGTTGGACATTAAACCACCAACACGCTTACGTAGAGTGCGAACTGAAGAAAATATCGCAGCTGTATCGGCCAGTGTTAATGATGACCACCAATTTTCGATTCGTCGCCGTTCGCACCAATTGGGTCTCTGTTACTCAAAAACGTGGAAATGCCAAAATTGGACTAAGCGGATGGACCACCTAAGACGCAGTTGCGGTCAACATTTAAATGAAATTATCTTCAAAAAGTAAATGTCATGGACCAATCTAACGTTTCAAATAAAGAACCGATGAGATTTTGCAAATTTTATGCGTTTTTTTTTTAAAAAAACGCATATGCATTCTATAAAATACCCATAGGCGTATCCATGGATTTCTTTTAGGGAGGGCAATGGCATCAGAAAGTTTTAGTTTTTCAAAAAAAATATTTTAAATAAATTATTATACCCTCCACCTCCATGATGGGGGTATACTAACATTGTCATTCCGTCTTTAACATCTGAAAAATAAAAAAATCATAAAATTCTAAGACGATTTAGCCATGTCCGTCTGTTGAAAGCATGCTCACATTTAAACGAAAGAAGCCACAACGTCCAAATAGTTCATAAAAGCGTCTTATAGTCGTAGATCGGATGGGATTGAAACTGGACGAAATCGGCCCAAAGGAAAAATTTTTTCCCTCAAAAGGACGAAAAATACCCATAATATTCACTAATATTTTAGAGTATTTAAGCATAACTTTTCAAAATGTCTGCTTGTACTTACTTGATATTGGGTATCACACACGTTCACCATAAAGAGATTTTTATTCGTAGGGGGTGAAATGGGACAAAAAGGGATAAAAATGGTACATACCAAACGACAATGGCTTGAAACACAAAAATCGGTGTGTACAATCCTCTAATTGAATAGATACATAATATAAAAGTATTTTTTCAAAGCTCGTACTTTTACGGGGTAAAATGAGAATAGAGGGATAAAAATTTTACCAACCAAACGGCTCTGATTGCGCAGATACGTAAAATATTGGTATTTTTCGAAAGTCGTTTTTTTTGGAGTTAAATTGGAAAACTATCTACCAATATTTATGGCTCTTAAACTTTTTTGAAGATTTCTGACTTATTTCGATATATCTAGCTTTGCCTTTGCCTCAGAAGTGTGGTTTGAAATAATAAAAATATTATTAGACTTTTGACATGGTCGAAATCATGATCATGGTAGTCTGCAGCCAAGTAATAAATGTCACCATGCCATTTGTAAATAAATTTGCATTCTATTAAATATAGATGCAAAATGGTCTTGAGCCAGGATAATATCCCGGTTCAAATCAAATATTGATTACAGACCAAAAAAATACAAACGAGAAAACTAAAATATTACATTTATTTTTAAAATTATTTTTTCAATATTTATATTTATTTTGGTTTGGCTATATTAAAAAAATTGAAATTTTCCTGTGGAATGCAATCCATGGAGGAGGGTATATAAAGTTCGGTCCAGCCAAACTTAACTCCGTTTTTACTGGTTTATAAATCAATTGATACTTAAAAGTATGATGAACTGGATTTCAGTAAGCACAATAACTTAATTTTAAGAAAAAAACATATTTTTCAGTTAAAGTTTCCCACATGGATTTTTTAAATTAACTATTTGACTATGACATTGAAATAAGGAACTTTACTCATATATTCGCTACTTTTAAGGTTATTTTTCTAAACTGGAGTAAAATTGTTGATCTAAAGTGGAGTATGGATCTTAATCAGTTTTAGGAATGCTATTTTTCTGACTGTACCATTATTAATGTTACATCTGAGTACTCTCGCAAAAAAAAAGAAAAATTTAGAAATTTGTACCTTTAAGAAAGGAACGGCGCGAAGGGGGATACAAATGGCAGCAACCAAACTACAGTAGCTCTGAATGCGCTGACGAAAAATTAAAGAGATCTTTTGATATTCGTACTTTTAAAGTTAAAATTGGGAAAATGGGGAAAATGTGTACTAACGGAAACATCACATTTTATTTAAAACAATAAACATAATTGGGGGAGGTAGTTTCTTATAGTAAACAAGTAAGGAAGGCTAAAGTCGGGCGGGACCGACTATATGATACACTCCACTTTCTATCCGAATATAATTCAATTCGCTAAAAATGTGAAAACCGGTGGGATTTTTGTATGTGTCCTAATTATAGACTTATATGACCTGACCCAATTTGTCAAATTGAGAAGAATATCCAAAAATGGAATGAAGCGACACTTTTTCACAATAGGTGCTTCCAGTTCAAGTTAACGTGTTATGCGCAATTTGTAGAAATTCGATGAAAATACGTGGTTTATAGGGCGGAAAAGGTCAAGTCGGAGCGAAATTTGTATGGGAGCTATATGTAAATGTGAACCGATCTGACCCATTTTCAATATGGTAGAAACACCCATAAATAAAAGATATTTTGCCAGATTTGAAGAAGATATTAATGTGGTTTATAGAGGGGAAAAAGTTAATTCGGAAGTGAAATTTGTGTGGGAGCTATATATAAATCTGAACCGATCTGACACATTTTCACCGTGGGTGTTTGTAGTGGAAATAGAAGATAGTTTGCCTAATTTGAAGAAGGTCTGTAAAAATATGTGGTTTCTAGAGCAGAAAAAGTCAAATTGGGAGCGAAATTTAAATTAGTGCTATATTTTAATCTGAACATATCTAACCTATTTTCACCACAGGCGTTCCTAGTTTAAATATAAGATTTATTTATTATGAATTTATTTATTTATTTATCTGGCGGGAATCGAACCCACAACCCTCACGCTGCAGTAGCCGAGCACACTACCAACTCGACTACCGGGGCGCTCAATTTAAATATAAGATGTGTTGTCAAATTTGAAGACAATCTTTTAAACTGTGTAATATCTAGAGCGGAAAAACTCAAATTGGGAGCGAAATTTGTATGGGACCTATATATAAATCTGCATCGATCTAACACATTTTCACCACAGATGTTTCTAGTTAAAATATAAGATGTGTTGCCAATTTTGAGGAAATTCTGTTAAAATATGTGGCATCTAGAGTGGAAAGAGTCAAATCCAGTATAAAATTCGTATGGGGGCTATACTAAATCTGAACCGATTTTTTTAAATTAAATAGCGTTCGGCCTTGTGCCGGAAACCTTCGTTGAGCAAAGTTTCATTAGAAGGATAGATGGACAGACAGACGGACATTGCTAAATCGATTCAAAATGTGATTCTATGTCGATCGGTATAATTGACAATGGGTCTATCTCGCTTCCTTTTTGGGTGTTACAAACAAAGGCACAAAGACATAATACTCTCGTGGAGTGTATACAAATTTCACGAATTGCATACAAATTATTACGTTAGGTCGAAGGAATCTAATCTGCCGGAATGCACTCCACGTTGGTGGTGGCTGTAACTCGCCTTAGTACATTTGTTTGCAACACCCAAAAACTCGCTTAGTTATCGTTTATTATACAGTGAATCACTTCATGCACTTGTTTCACAAAATGTTAACAACTGATAATCTAAAAATTAAATTAAACAACTAAAAATTTAATTCTTGATTGGGTCTAAAGAAGATATTCCGAAAACATCGATAATATCTAAAATAATTTTTGAAAAATAGTATCCTTTTGAACTTTGAAGTCCTGTAAAGGGGCAACAGGGTGAGGAAATGAAAAACTAAAAACGCCAATTAATTATATTTATACTCTCCACCTCCAGGTTGGGGGTATACTAATTACATTCCGTTTGTAACACCTTGAAATATCGACCTGAGACCCTATAAAGTATACATATTCTTGATCGTCATAAAATTCTAAGACGATCTACCCATGTCCGTCCGTCTGTTGAAAGCACGCTAGTAACTAAACGAAATGAGCTAGAACGTTCAAAATTTCCATAAATGCGTCATATAGTAGTAGATAGGTTGTGATTGAAACGGGGCGAAATCGGTACAGAGGGAAAAATTTTCCCTCACAAGGACTAAAAATACCCATAATAATCCCTAATATTTTAGCGTGTTTAAGCATGTTTTTGAATATGTCTGTTTATATTTGCGTGATATTTGGTATGCACATTCCCCTTATTGCAAAAACGTGCATCATAAAGTGATTATTATTTGTAGGGCATGAAATGGGGCCAAAAAAGGGATAAGAATGGTACATATTAAACGACAACGGCTAGAAACATGAAATTCGGTGTGTACATTCCTCTAATTGAGTAGATACATAATATAAAAGTTTTCTTTTTCAAATTCGTACTTTCAAGGGATACAATGGGTACGGAGGGATAAAAATGGTACCAACCAAACGGCTACACCTCGAATAATGAAATTCGGTGTATACATTCCTCTGAATACGTAGACACTTAAAATAAACGGATTTTTCGAAATTCGTACTTTTTGGGGTTAAAATGAAAAAGGGGATAAAAACAGTACCAACCAAATGACCGCAGCTAGAATCATGAAATTCGGAGTATACATTTCTCTGACTGCGTAGACTCGGAAAATAAACGAATTTTTCGAAATTCGTACTTTCAATGGATACAATGGTACATAGGGATAAAAATAGTACCAACTAAACGACTACAGCTAGAATGATGAAATTGTTGCGTTGAAACGTCAAGGGGGTAAAAATGGTACTAAGCAAATGGCCGCAGCTAGAATCATGGAATTCGGTGTATACATTCCTCTGACTGCATAGACACGCAAAATAAAAAGTTTTTTCCAAATTCGAAATTTTTCTTTTACGGCAAAAATTGGTTGAATCATAATAGATTTTCAAAATGTGTACTTTTGGAATTAAAATAGAATGGGAATACAACCAACTCTAGTTTTAAATAATTAAAATGTTATATTTATTTATAAAATTATTTTTTCAATATTTGTATTTGTTTTGCAATGCAATCCATGATGGAGGGTATAAAAAGTTCGGCCCGGCCGAACTTAACGCGGTTTTGACTTGTTTGCTTATAGTTTCCTACGTATATCATCCGATTCAAATGTAATATGGACTGTCGGACAGTGTTATATGATACCCTCCACTTTCTACCCCATAACAATTGAATTCGGGGATAAAAGTGATATCGGGACCAATACAACAATATACGATATGTGGTCGATAGAGCGGAGAAGTCAAATTGTGATCGAAATTAATATGGTAGTTATATGGAAAACTGAATCGATCTGGATTATCTATTTACAACTACACTTTTCTAATTGCCATTCAAAAAACATGATTCTGAAATTTCAAAATTCATCTGAATTTCCATTAGGTTTTTCAAATGAAAGATTTGTTTGCCTACTTTCAAATATAGTTGCATCGTGCCTGTCCGAAAGCCGTCAGTTATAGTAGTAAAAATGACTTAAAATAAAAAATAATGATTTTTTGATTAATAAATTAGGAAAAATCCAAAGCAAATATTCTATCGAAAACAAAAATATTCCTTATATATTCTATGCTCTTTATTTATGTCATGCGTAAAATAGACTACCTGAATTATTTTTTTTAAAATTTTATTTGACTTGAACCAAATGATATACGTCTGCAACTATGGGCAAAATGAAGATAATTGACGTTTTCACTTCTTCATTTCCTCATCCTGATGCTCGTTAAATACTTAGTCGCACATTACGAAGCCGCTATAAATGTCAAATCAAAGAGGAGAAAACTGCTAAAAATACTACAAAAAGTAACAGCAAATAGTAGTTTTTTGTGAAGAGAGGAACATAATGAACAACGCGATACAAACAAAGGAAGAGATTCACGAATGAATGAAGAACATTCAAATTGGTGGCAGGTACAACATAACTCAATTTCCATAAAGCCTAGCTGTTCCCAATTCAATTGCAATTACTAACAATTCTGCTGTGAACCACTGTGCATTATTGTGTAGTAGTAGTATTAGTATTGATTCAATGTTCATACGAGTATGTATGACTGTGTGTATGCATGTTATTTATTTAATAAATTGGTTGTTGGTGCTGTCATTTCATTTGAAACAGGTACGATAACCCAGTGTTATTTGATTGATATCTCCAAGGCAACAGCGACTAGAATGTGGATGCATGGGCCAAGTTTGTTTTAGGCATTTTGTTTCACTTGAAATTTATTTAAATTTGCATGAACATAATACCATTTAAACACTAGGGATGTCAAACAGCTAAATTCCATAAAGTTTGCACAAATATAACCGATGGCATTGAAGAGGACATGTCATTCATTTACCAAAAGCAAACATCCCGCATGGATTAGTGTGCAAGACTAAAACAAATGTGCGTTGCGTTGAGTCTATACACAATTGGAGACGTTAGACATTTCAGGGTTATGACCAATGATAAATGAAAATATAAAAAAAGGGAATTATAGTATTTGAATCTGGGTTTTTCATCATGGACGAATTTTGAGTATCGAATTCATCGATGAAAATTCGTAAACAATGGAACATGGCTAATAAAAACTGAACTTCATTTTGTGGCACACAAAACATTACAATTTTGACAAGAGGTGTCCAAAAACCAAAAAAAAATTACCCACTGTAAAACGAAACTCATTTTCTACAAAAATGATCTACTCATGTTTCAGAATTATAGGGTGGCTGCTCTGTTCCAAGTTGAACAAGTTTTAATTTTATTTTATCAATTCTCTAATATCTGTCCTAACGTATAATTAAATGTATGAATTTATTAAAATATGGATATAGAAACGGATAAAGGTTGAAAGTATGGCCGTTCTTGTAAACGGAAAAAAAATTCAAAAAAATCTGTTCAATTCAATTTTAAAATGCAATTCTTTCTAAATGAATTTCGTGAATACGACAGGTTATCTAGTACAAATAAAACAAATAATAAATATTTTTTTTTGGTCTGTAGGTAACAAACGATTTATCTACAAAAATTCATCTAAACTGACAAAAACGGTAAATGGCATGGCGACCATTTTAGTGAAAAATTCCAAATTTTGTAACAAATTTTCTGCACTTAGGGAAGGCTGCGATTTTTTGGTAAAAATGCGAAATCCAGTATTTTTCATAATTCTTATCTGCTTTTTTAGTATTAGGTTCTTTTGTTGAAACACAAATTCGTAAAATTTTAAGAGATGTGAACTGGAACTTATATTCTTGCAAGAAAACTTCTATAACTCAGTCACTTACCGACGCACATTTTAGAATCAAAATCCATTGGCCAAAATTCAATAACTTTTGTTCTAGTAAAAAATTAAAATTAGACAATTTTTCGATATTAACATTGAAAATCGATTAGTCGTATATATTTTATAAATGAGCCCAAAGTTGACTACTTCATTATGTCGCTAAAACTGTAAATATTTAAAAATACCTTTTATGAAAAAATTATGAATTCGGGCCTACATATTTAGGAAGCTTTTTTGCAGGGTAACTTTTACCTTCACGAAACTACACCCTTAGGAGATAGTATACATTTAGTGCATAAAGTCGGACTTGTTAGTTCCAAAACGCGAATTACTCATTTTTTCATTAAGTTTTGTAAGGTAAGTACGCAGCTAAAAAGATGAGCAAATTTCCTTTATCCTCAAGCTCAAGAAATATTACCCAAATAATAACTGATTTTGCAGACAAATCGAATTAATACAGGTATGCTAGAATATATTGTATACACACAGTTTGTACTGCAATTCATTCAGGGGTAAACATTGTCATTATTTTAATGTACGTATATATGAATATCAATTTAATTCAATTCAATGACCTATTTATTTTATGTATCTATTTATTTTATTTTATTCTAGGTTTTTCCCTGTTACTTTTTACGGTTTTATTTTAACAGTAAGTCACATTTTTGATATTGCTACTTTTCTAACACAAATGTTGACTGCTACCTCGAACTTTTTCTTGTGCATATTAATATGTCTTTTTGGGTGTCATCCCCATCTAACCAAACCTCATATTGGCCAACAATAAGGAAATTCAATTAATCTTAACCAATGTATGTATCTTATTCTATACATTAACTCTTCATATTCATTATTTCAGATATTTTCCTTATAGGTCAATAGCAATTTTGGACACAATTTCCACGTGGATGCCATCAGAGCATAGCAAAAATGCATACTTTATTAATAGATATCAACACAAGGCTGTCCCGAAATATAACAAGCAAAAAAAGGCTTTATGTTCGGACGGGACGAATCTTGCGTACCGTTCCTTATAACATTAACTGCCTGACCCACGATGTCGAACGTTAACGTTCGCATGCCCCTCATGCGACAAACAGCTGATTTGGGACCCGCTAACAGGCACCAAAACGACAAAGCGAACGAAAATCTATGCGAAAGAAAACGTAAGCATTTCAGTGTAAAATCGGGGCCCACTAACTTTTTCTTCTGTCATCTGAGCGAATGAAAATGTCAAAATCACTCACTTGTGTTTTGTCTGTCGCTAGCACAAATAAATAAAACACAAAACAAATGTATTTGATATTTTTATTGCTCGCCTCTCTACTTTATACTTCTTTTTCGGCGTTCGATATAATCTCGTCTCGAACTTCATAGGCACCAAATGAGGTGTCGAGGCACTTGTATGTTGCACATATTGTGCAGAACGCAGCTCGCATTTATACTTTTCGTTGCTCCGTGCACCAGAGTGTTTGTTTTTGTTTGCACCAGAGTATTGTTTTTATAAGTATTCTGGTATCCGGGGATCCTGAAATTAGCATTCCTCCAAAAAATTTGCACGTTGGAAAAGTTTATATTTTTTGACAACACACAAAAACAATCCCAAATCTTCATTGTTTACATTTTTTTTTTTTTTCAAATTTTGTTTTCAGTTATTTCAGCTGAGAAAAAGTTGTGTCAACTTTTTTATTATACGTTAGAATTTGGATATTTAACGCTTTTTTCTTGGCATATTTGCGATTTTTTGTGGATTTTTTGATCTGGCAACATTTTCATTCACTCACAACACGTAAGGCTATGCGAACGAAAAGTCAGAAGATAGTGGGTCGCTTTTTGATGCGAAAGTGAGTGACTGGCTTTCTTTCGCATAGATTTTCTTTCGACATCGTGGGTCAGGCAGTAACACACATTTTTTTGCCAAATTGATTTATTTTTTTTATTAAAATTCCATTTTTCTTCGAAGTTAACTACATATAATATCCGAAAGGAGTGACTGATTTCACAGATTTTTATATAAAATTGTAACGGGCGATCCATGATTGATTTACCATTTTCCAAATGTAATTCAATGTTGCAATGTAAATTTTATAACATTAATTTAAAAGACAATTTGTATATAAATCTGAAAACATTTTCTTCATATTAAAAAGCTTAGGTCATTGACCAAATATGTCAATTGTGCTAAAATTTTAGCAAAATAAAAACACTTCCTGATGTCATTTGGTGTTCCAAACACGAAAACGATATTAACAATTTTTTATGCATATTTTTTTAATTTTTATTAAAATTCCAATATTCGTTGATAGTGTCTTTTATATTTGATATTTATCTATAGACAATGTTTTCTTCGTTAGCTATTAATAAAACAAAATAATTATTTCCATGTCTTCTATTTTTTATGAAATATCAATTTTTCTACATTTTTAGATGACTGTTCATAAACCATTTTTCTATGTAAAAATGCATCCCATCGTAACTAGATGGGTGAGATCGGACTTATATTTCCAAATATTTCTTTAGCTCTTTTAAGTGAATTTCGGTTATATATACGCATTTGGAAAATGCTCTACTTCCTAAATCTGAAATTTGAGACATTTCAAATATTTAATACATGTATATCACGTTTAAAAATTTACAGTGACAGTCGTTCACCTAAATAACGATGGTGCGGACCATCTCTGCTAAAATAACTTTTTGGTTCGCATTTCGGTATAAGGAATTTGATAGATATAGGGAAAATGTTCAGTTCCAGTTGGGGAATAATTTTCCTTCTCTGATTTCATCCATATATGAAAAATTTGAAATCGCAAACTCAGATTGACGGACATGGGTAGATCATCTTAAAATATTACCACGACACAGAATATATATATACTTTATAAGGTATCCGATGTTGCAAACGGAATGACTACTGTCGATAGTATAAAAAATTACCTCTTTTTATATATTTTTTAAATTATATTTTTTAATTATAGAAAATAGAAAACACAATATTCAGTTTTTTTATAATAGATACCTAACGAAGAAAACAAGGTCTGGCTGAAGAAAGTCTATGAAGTAATGCCCCTTCTTGTGGAAGTACATGTCGTATTCACATTGGCGAAAACAATATATAAAACGATTTTTCGGAAATCTCGTATTGAAGAAAAATTCATTTTTACGGGGTGAAATTGGGCAAAAAGGAGTAAAAATGGTAGCAATCCGACCGAACTTAAGGTCCGTTTTACTTCTTTTACAATTTTTATGTTAGATCGAATGAAATCCACCAAAAAGAGAAAACTAAATATTTACATGTATTTTCCAACAAAGAAAACAAGAAGAAGAAAATCTATAAATAAATGTTGATGTTATGACCCAATTTGAAAAAAAAAAACTTCATTTGGAAACGGAAAAAATATTCTCTGTATTATATTATTCTCAATATTACTGTTTCTATACCAAAATATTTTTAGCCGGAACAATATACAATATATATTATAACACAAATGTGTTATAATACAAAAATTAAAAGTAATTAAACCTCCGTTGGGTGCAAGATTCTGACCAGACCTTTTTCGATTTTAACTGAAATTTAAATGGTTAGTGATGTATACATCGCGAGTCTGGCCTGACCCATGCGAAAATTTGTGCAATTTTATTATTCTATTTTCATTTATTTCATAATTTCCATTTAAATTGGCATTTCTATATTCTCAATATTGTGTTTATACTTAACTGTTTGTATTCTGTGTTATGTGTGTTTGTCTTTACGCGCCCACACATATATATTATCCACTCATGTTTTTCCTGTTTCTATCGATCAAGTTTTCACTCGAAACAAGTGCCAAACGGAGGGACAAAGAAATTGGAAATTTAAAAAGTAAAATAAATAAAAAAATATCCATATTATTTATTTTAGTTTTCGGTTTAGGGCAACAAAATACAATGCAGTAGATTGTATCCCAATCAAAAAAAGGAAATAAAGTTTGGATTGTTTAATAATGATTTGCACAATATTTCGTCACTAGACGAAAGGTAAAGGTAAACGCTTCTTAAAAAAACAGGCCAAATCATGTTTGTCTTTTGAAAAAATTCTTTTACTTAATACACCCTGAAATCACTTCAAATAACATTTTTTACTCTTGCCTTAGAACAACTTATTGGTTGAATGTAATTTTTTGATTTTTTTCATAGTGACAACTGAAATCTTTACAATTTGTAAAAAATAAATAGCTGCAAAAAGACGTTTCGAATGAAGAAAAATTAAGAATATTGACTCCGTGCCGCTCTTTTTTATTTTTTTCAAAATTCTAGGAACGAAATATTTTGCAAATCATCATTAAACAATTAAAATTTATTACCGTGGGGTGCCTGGCAATTATTTTTTCATTTATATAGTCGGTCATCCAGCTTAATATAAATAATACGATTTTTAGAAATTCAATTATTTGGAAAAATTGACTACTCCTTTCATGATATGTGCAACATTTGCCGCCCTCGTAATTAAATTTATCATAACCCTATAGGAAATTGATGGAAATTGCTATAAACATACATATCCTCGGATAGGTCGATAGAGACATATCACAGAACTGGTCCAAAAGTGTGTCGATTCACTTCTTATTTCTTATATATGCCCTACGGGAAATTGGTGGCAATTGCTATAAACGTACCTATCCCGGGATAGATCGATATGGATATATCATAGAACTGGTTCATAAATATGAATAAATTGTAAATTCTCTTGAGGTGTGTTCCAAGTCATGCCCTTTGAAACCGATTCCAGGTCATATCCTTTGATACCGGTTCCAGGTCAAGTCCTTTGAAACCGATCCTAGGTCATGTTCAAGTCATACCACGGAGGGTCAATTCACCTCCTCCATGACAAACAATGGTAAAGAGACCGGTCCCCTTCATAGATTTGGGTTAGAACCAGGACCGGTCCTTACACACCAGGGACCAGTTCTGGGACAGTTAATTTTCCCATAGGGTGTTCAAAAAATATTGGGCAATATCTAACTTATTCGCTAAAAATAAAATCTGAGAGATCTTCTTGCTAGTATTTAATATGACTGCGTCGACGTAATTAAACACAAAAGTCTCTGCCAACTTCTACAACAATTTAGTCTTTTGAGGTATGATACAGGTCATGTCCTGGAGACCGATCCTAGAGCATGTCTGTTGATGTATGGTCTGTGAGACCGGTACCACAGTGGGACAATTCATCACTCCAATGACAAAGCCATGTAGAAGGGATCGCTCCCCTTCATATATTTGGGCTAGAACTAGGACCGGTTCCTACACACCAGGGACCAGTTCTAGAACTTATCCTGGAACTGTTCATTTTCCCATGGGGAATGTATTGCTGAGAGTTATCGGATATCTACTCCCAAAATTGTGGTATAAATATTACACCGTGAGACAATTTTACTCTTTTTATTGGACCTGGACAAGACCTATTTCAATTTGGTGATATTTTCTCCTTTTTAGAGAACTTTTAATTTTCAAAGGATACAGATATTTCAATAATTTATTTTAGTACTTATGCAAGCCAACTTGGGAATCAAATGAAAGAGAAGATAATCTGTTAAAAACACTTTAAAGTTCGTGCTATTTTTTGTATTAGTTTAGAATTCACAACCATTCCAAATGTTCTCTTAGTTTATTAAGGCTTTACTTTTTAGGGGGAAATTAAAATGGTTGTTAATTCTAAACTAATAAAGATAGTAGCACGAACTTTAAAGTGTTTTTAAAAAATATTGTTTTCTTTTATTTCATATCCATATTACCTATGCCTGTCTCACAAAAGAACGCAATTAAATTATTAAAACACCTATACCCTTTGGAAATTAAAAGTTTTTGAAAAAGTTTACCAAATGAAAAGCTTAGTATATTTTTTTTTTCTACATGTGATCTCTATAAAATATCTCTATAAAAATTGCTAATATTGTTGTTAGTTTAGGTCATCAAAATACTTCAGAAAATGTTATAAATAGTCTTTCGATAAACGTTCGTAAGCTACACTAGCTTACTTATTTCAAAATAACAATCCTATTCGACCACTGTGCCCTGCCTAAGCTCAGCCTCTTGATTCTATCCTCGTTGTCGTTAATCCCTGGCTCAACACTGTACACGATTTGATTTTTGATTGAATTTCATTAAGATCTTCACTCTGAGTGTGCATACATTACGACGACGACTTCCTTTCATATGTACATACATACATACATACATAAATATGCATATGATGTGGTCGTTATTATTATTTCCTCTCTGCTTGCGGGGCTCGTGTCCCCAGGACATAATCCAATCTAGGCATTTTGTCAATTTATTATAATCTTTTGCTATTGTGTCGTCGGAAGGCGTTATCTTTAGCTGGTTGTAAACGGCGATGCTTGGATGTGGTTGCCCGGATTCGTTCGAATTGATTCGTGGGAGATGTCATTTGAATTTTTTGTTCATTTTTTATGTGTTTCTTTTTTTGTGTTTTTTTTTTGCATCAAAAAAAAAATGGAATTCATTTATCATGGCTTCGCATGTGTGTGTGTGGGGGGGGGGGGGGGGGTGCTCTTCAAATGATTATATTAGAATGCCTATTAAAAATTCAACAATCAGTAGCAGTTAATGGCCGCAGCCTTTTCTAGGCCGCAACTGATTGAAAGACATTCACTTTCATGGCTCGGCATGACTTCGAAAATAACACTTTGTGTCGATATTAGATTAGTTATCTGGCGTACTCGTGCTCATTTCGTGTACATTCGGGCAGACATATCTGTGACTTTTTTTATTTTTATATATTTAATTTAATGTGTTATTTTTATTAGATTTTCCTTTCACATTATCCTTGTGTTCATTTTCCAAAAACACACACACTCGCACACACACAGAGACACTCAGCACAGGCCGACACTCAACCGCGATTTAAGCTTTCATTTCTTTCTTTTATGCGTTATTTTTTGTTGATGGCTTCATATGTGTTTTAATGTATTTTGTAGTCGTTTGCTGGTGAAATGATTTCATTTTTGTACGATGGTCTGTTTAAAACAACACACTTAACATCCTTACACACGTTTGCTTTCATTCACTCACTCACTCATACACTCACTCGGCACACACAGGCACACTTGTATCCAAACGAGTCCTGCGAAGTCTGTTGAAGGGCCTCCGAAATCAAATCAAAAGAAAGCGAAAGTAAATGGGTTTGTGTTGGTGTTGCTGAGCTCTGTGTTCTATGTGTTCACATTTCACTTTTCATTTCCACATTTACCCTTTTTTCTTGCTCCGTAGATGCGATGCCGACACACTAACACAATTGTAATTGCAAGCATGTACATACATACATACATTCGCGTTAGGTGGAGATGACACTTTACACCGCGTTACCAGCTCCAACTCGAGCCACACCAACAATAACAATTTGGTCTGGTTGTGGCAACATCTATTATCTATTCCCACAAGGATCACACACACTCACTCACAGGCACATAAACATAAACATACACTTGCACTACGCGATTTTGACTGCTCCTTTTTCCGCTTATCATTGAGCGTAACGTAATTTTTGATTTGAAAACAATTTCAATTGCAATTCGCTTAGGATTTATTTGTATTCCTTTTGTATACTTTTCTTTTGCTTAAATCTTCTTAAATCATTTTATTCGCTACATTTCTTTTGCATCTTTCTTTCTTTCATTTTTTTGGGGGAATTCAGTTCCTTGTGTTGCATATTTTATTAGAAAGTATTCCCCCGGTTAAGTATTTGATTATTTTGTGATTATTCCGTCCGTCATCGGCGCGTTATGGGCGTACGTCAATTCGGTTTTAGCCTTCGTTTGTGACTATTTTGAAAAATCCGTTTGTCATTACGAAATTTTCGTGATTTTTCAGCCATTGGGCAAGGCACGAGTGTTCAGCTTTTCATTGATGCTTGCATTCGGCTTTGGGAGAGCATTATATCGCCATGTGTGTGTGTTCCATCCATTTGTCTCTCGCACTATGTCGATATTTTTGGCTCTCTTTCTTACACTTACTCTCTTTGCCGAGTCCTTAGAGCTTTCCATATCCACACCATGGTGTTGATAAACCCCTCATAATTACACCATTCAAAGGAGTGTGTTGAGTTTTTCAGGATATGTTGTGTGCGACCCTTAGAATTCAGCAGGAAGTCTGTTGAAATTTGGCAAGAAGGGGAAATATGCAACTCAACTTATTTTTCACAAAGGGGACAAAGTTGAGAAACATTTGGACTATTTGAAGTATAAGCCTGACCTACCCGAAAACACCGACCATCTTATATACAAGTGGTTAGAAAATACTTGAATATTAACCAAACATTAGGACATTTGTATGCTGTGAATTTAACATTACCATTAAAGCAATGTTTTCAGAACAATCCTGAAATCCTCCTTTTTTAGAAGTACATGTCGCAAAGTGTCAAAATTCAGAGCCATTATAATAGAAATTTAATTTTTTTTGGACTATTTGAAGTATAAGCCTGACCTACCCGAAAAGACCGACCATCTTATAGTAGTGTGAACTCTATACCCTCTACAAGTGGTTAGAAAATACCTGAATATTATCCTAACATTACGACATTTGTATGCTGTGAATTTAACATTACCATTAAAGCAATGCTTTCAGAACAATCCTGAAATCCTCCTTTTTTGAATTACATGTCGCAACGTGTCAAATTGCAGAGCCATTATAATAGAAATTTAAATTTTTCACATGTTCATCAATTAAATATACGGGAGAACTTTCGAAAAAATTGCAGATGGTTAACACACAATATATGAGTCATTCCACGTCAAACTGGACCAAATAATTTCGACATTTCCGATTTTTCAGAAAATCTCAGAAAATATTCTTCTTTAAAAAAGATTTTACTCGTGTCACGTGTAAAAAATCTAAAAAATTTATTTTCTTAATTCCTTCTGAACTTTCTGAAACTAGAAAATTTAGAATTAGTAAACATTGTTTAAAATAATTTGTATGAAATGCACAAAAACTCGAACATTTTCTTTCAAAAATGTGGCTTATGTTTGTAGATCGGTAGGGATTGAAAGTGGGCGAAATCGGTCTAGAAGGAAAAAGTTTCCTCTTGTAGCGCGAAAGCACCAAAAAGTAAATAAAATATTTAGCGGCTAGAAATAGGACGAAAAGGGATAAAAATGGTACCAATGTTACGACAACAGCTAGAAACATGAAATTCGGTGTGTACATCCCTATAATTACGTAGACAAGTAAAATGGAAATTCGTACTTTTAAGCGATACAATTGAAACAGAGGGATAACGAATAAAAAGGCGTTAAGTTCGGCCGGGCCGAATCTTAAATACCCTCCTCAATGGAGTGTATTTTACAGTATTATCGGTAGATTAGACATTACACACAAGTGCACTATCATATTACGAAAATTGTGATTCTTCATTATTATAATATAAATAGTCCTCTACTATATATAAATATTAATACAATTATTATTCAGAAATCTTCTTCTACCTAAATATTATTAGGTAGAAACAGCTCGATTTTTTCCATTTGGAATTTCTTGATTCCAGCTACAGTCTAAATTCGTACCTCTTGTATATATTTATACAGAATATCATGATTCTAGCTACAACCGTTTGAGTGTAATCAAATTTAATTCCATTTAGATCCTGAAGCTACGAATATCGGAAGATATCTTTATTATCGCGTCACCGCCGTCAGATAATTGTACATACCGAATTTCATTATTATAGCTGCAGTCGTTTTTATCCCCATTCACTCATTTTCCGACTAAAAGTACAAATTTCGAAAAAATCCTCTTTATTTCACATCTTCACAGTCAGGTGAATGTACACACCGAATTTCATTATTATAGCTGCAGCCGTTTGGTTGGTACCATTTTTATCCCCATTCTTCCCCTTATCCGGCTAAAATACAAATTTCGAAAAAATCATTTTTATTTCGCATCTTCACAGTCAGATGAAAGTACACACCGAATTTCATGATTACCCCTCTTTTCTAATTGTATCACTTAGAAGTACGAATTTTGAAAAATTCCTCTATTTTACGTATCTACGCAATTAGACGGATGTACATTCCAAATTTCATGTTTCTAGCTGTTATCGTATTATTGGTACCATTCTTATCCCTTTTTGTCCCATTCCACCCGCTAATTTGTTTTGTACTTTCTGATGATTATACGTTACTGAAGGAAGGTACGAATCAAATTTCAAGTGTATAGTCTAAATATTAGGGAAATTTCCTTTTGGGTACAGGATTGAAATATTTATACGGAACGATGGATGATGGTGATAGAGTAGAAATAGAAGATAAATTAAAACACTACACTTAATACCATAACCCAAAGCAATAATAAAATTCGAATAAATAAGCAGTATAATGAACAATTGGAGAAGCTAACCACACTTTATAATTCTCAAATGGAGAAAGTGACTGGACAATATTTAGAAATGAGTCAAAATATAATTCCCTTATAAACTCGTAGAGAAAATGAGAAACTAAGTAAACAATTTTAGCTGACTTTAAAATTTCAAACAAAAATCTAAAATATGCATTGTTATACCCTACACCACTTCGTGGACTAGGGTATTATAAGTTAGTTTCGCGCCAAATGTTTGTAACACCAAGAAACAAGTAAGGAAAGGCTAAAGTCGGGCAGGCCGACTATATAATACCCTACACCACTCCCATCGTATATACCACGCTTTGATTAGGTATTTATATGGGGGCAATTTTATGTAGTTCATATAAATTATACAGTTACTATAAATTCATCTTTAGTCAAATTTAATGAAATATTAATTACCATAATAAAGTAATTGATCCAATTTTTCAGCAGATATTCCGATTAAAGTAAATATAACATGATCTGGAAAAATTGATCAAGATCCAATGATAAATAAAGATTATACAGCGGTGTTTTTAGTTGGATTATAAGGTGTTGTGCTACTTAAAAAAAAATCGGGTACAATATGTGGTGGCTTCTAGAGCGGAAAAAGTCAAATGGGGAGCGACATTTGTATGGGGGCTATATCTAAATCTGAACCGATCTTACCCACTTTCGCCATAGGTGTTTTTAGTTTGATTATAAGTTGTTATGCCAATTTTAAAGAAAATCGGGTACAATATGTAGCTTCTAGAGCAAAAAAAGTCAAATCGGGAGCGACATTTGTCTGGAGGCTATATCTAAATCTGAACCGATCTTACCCAATTTCTGCATAGGTGTTTCTAGTTGTATTATAAGATGTTGTGCCAAAAGAAAGAAAATCGGGTACAATATGTGGTTTCTAAAGCGGAAAAAGATAAATCGGGAGCGACTTTTGTATGGGGGCTATATCTAAATCTGAACCGATCTTAACCACTTTCACCATAGGTGTTTTTAGTTTGATTATAAGATGTTATGCTAATTTTAAAGAAAATCGGGTACAACATGTGGCTTCTAGAGCGGAAAAAGTCAAATGGGGAGCGACATTTGTATGGGGGCTATATCTAAATCTGAACCGATCTTACCCACTTTCGCCATAGGTGTGCCAAATTTTATGTAGTTCATATAAATTATACAGTTACTATAAATTCATCTTTAGTCAAATTTAATGAATATGGTAATTAGTAAAGTAATTGATCCAATTTTTCAGCAGATATTCCGATTAAAGTAAATATAACGTGATCTGGAAAAATTGATCAAGATCCAATGATAAATACAGATTATACAGCGGTGTTTTTAGTTGGGTTATAAGGTGTTGTGCCACTTTTAAAGAAAATCGGGTACTATATATGATTTATAGGGCGGAAAAAGTCAAATCAGGAGCGATATTTGTATGGGGGCTGTATCTAAATCTGAACCGATTTCCTCCAAATCCGTCCTTAGCAAAAAAATAAATTCTGGCAATTTTCATGATAATCGGACAGCAATTGCGACCTGTAGAGTGCGAACAAGCTTAGATGGACAGCAGGCGGACAGACGGACAGACTGACATCGTTAAATCGATTCAGCTGGTGATTCTAAGCCGATACGTATACTTAAAGGTGGGTCTAGCTCGATTAGTTCTTGGTGTTACAAACATTTGTCGGAAAACTATCTTATAATACCCTAGTCCACGAAGTGGTGTAGGGTATAATAATCGAGTTAGACCCATCAATAAGTATACCGATCGGCTTAGAAGCACCAGTTGAGTCGATTCAACGATGTCTGTCTGTCCGTCTCTCCGTCCGTCCGTCTGCTGTCCATCTAAGCTTGTGCGCATTATACATGTCGCAATTGTTGTCCGATTATCATGAAACTTGCCAGAAGTAATTTTTTCTGGCCAAGGACCATCGGTATTGAATTTGGAGCAAATCGGTTCAGATTTAGATATAGCCCCCATACAAATGTCGCTCCCGATTTGACATTTTCCGCTCTAGAAACCACAGCTTGTACCCGATTTTCTTTAAATTTGGCACAACATCTTATAATCCAACTAGAAACACATATGCAGAAATTGGGAAAGATCGGTTCAGATTTAGATATAGCCCCCATACAAATGTCGGACTATTTCACTTCATCCGCTTTAGAAACCACATATTGTACCCGATTTTCTTTAAAATTGGCACAAAATTTTATAATCGAACTAGAAACACCTATGCTGCAAGTGGGTATGATCGGTTCAGATTTAAATATAGCCCTCATACAAATGCTGCTCTCGAATGTTTAACCGATTTTGGCCAAACTTTACATATTATAACAAAGTACAAAATATTATAACAAAGTACTAAAAGTTCTGCTAGTTTTTTTATCTATACACAGGGTGTTGTCAATGACTCAAAAATATATAAACTGGGCTGCTCAGGAGTTATTTCGAAAATTTCGAATAACGTGATTATCCTTAACATATTTATATCCAAGTAAATGGATAAAGAAAATAATGCAATATTTTTTAATTCATTCATATAACGTTGGCGTTATATACTTTTATTTACAAAAAATCATAATTTCATAGTAGATGTCGCTAGTTCCGAAAATTATTTATTACTGACCACCGCTACCTAGTACCACTACTAATATTTATTTATATAGACAAAATGGGACCTTATCATTGACAACAACCTACAAAATTGTGCATATTCCAATAAACTCAAATAACGTTTTATCCTTCACAACTAAGTGGATAAGAAATAAGGTTTATCCTTTGTAATACATTCTTTTAACGTCAATGTTTATACTCGCATTTGGAAAAAATCATAACATTATGCTAGTTGAAAAAACTCTTTATACTAATCCCCTCAACGTGACAATATTTCGTTCTTTTTGTTTTTTACACTGGTAAAAAATGGTGATATTAATTTTTTGTTATATTTGAAGAAATGTCAAAAACTATTAGTAGATGTCGTATGCTGAGAAATCGAACAAAGACCTAAAAGCATAAAGACTAAGCATGACGTTGGAAAAAATTAAACAAAACAAAACTTGCAAATGTTCACCATCTTTGTGGGCTGAATATTTAAATTTTCCTTTAATACTATAAGGACATCTATTGTACATATTTTTTTCTTTGATCTTTCTTTTATCTGTTGGAATTGTGATATATTTTCAAGTACGTATTTTAACTAATTTAATTGTTGGATTTTGTTGTCTGGCACATACACAATAAAAGCCGATGATTTGGAAACAGGAACAGGCGACATGTAATTGAGCCTTTATAATCATGATCAATGCAACTAACGCTCAAAGACCTTCCTTGTGATTCATTGATTTTCATTATTAATGCCGCAAACACATAATGATTGTTCTAGTACTATCAACACGTCATCACTTTCGCAATAAAACACACGAACTCTTTAACTCAAACGGATGAGGACCACAACCTACAACTAAATGCACAATGAAATGGATAATATATAAAAATATGCTATGAGACCTTATCAGTAACAACAGCCTACCAACTTTTGCGGATTGCTCAAATTTCGGATAACTTTATAATTATATGTGTTATATTTATAGAAAATTCACAAACAAATTATAGATGTCTCATGCTGAGAAATCGAAATCAACCACCATTACTGTGCGCTGTATTTATTTGACCAAACGATTTGTATGTAATAAACATAAATACATATCGTCAGTTTAATTCAAAGTTCATGTTTTCCTATAGAAAGTGCTGAAATACATCGGAATATGTAAAATCATAGTTATAAACCAAAACAAATTTAATTGTATAATATTCTGCAAATGAATCTCTATATTGAAGATAATATCCCGGATCCCAAAAAGTATACATATATTATGGGTGGTGGCAAAACTCTTAGACAATCTAGTCATGCCCGATGTCACAGAGCATTTTTTAAATTTCCGCAACATAATAACTTAAAATTGTACGAATATTTCTCGTATAGCGTAAACACGAACACAAAAGCTATTTTTGCTGGTTCACTGGGAGAGAAGGATAAAAATGGTACCAACCAGACGAATGTAGCTAGAATACAAAAATTCAGGGTACACATCGGTAAGATTGTATAGACGCGAAAAATAAAGAAACATTTTGATATTAATAAAGAGTGATTTTTTTGAGGTTAGGATTTTCATGCATTAGTATTTGACAGATCACGTGGGATTTCAGACATGGTGTCAAAGAGAAAGATGCTCAGTATGCTTTGACATTTCATCATGAATCGTCTTACAAACGAACAACGCTTGCAAATTATTGAATTTTATTATCAAAATGCGTGCTCTGTTAAGAAAGTTCATTGCGCGCTTCCATTTTATGGTCAGTTTAATCGACCCACTGAAGCGGCTATTCGGGCTATTGTGACTAAATTTCGCACCAAATTTACATTGTTGGACATTAAACCACCAACACGCTTACGTAGAGTGCGAACTGAAGAAAATATCGCAGCTGTATCGTCCAGTGTTAATGATGACCACCAATTTTCGATTCGTCGCCGTTCGCACCAATTGGGTCTCTGTTACTCAAAAACGTGGAAATGCCAAAATTGGACTAAGCGGATGGACGACCTAAGACGCAGCCGCGGTCAACATTTAAATGAAATTATCTTCAAAAAGTAAATGTCATGGACCAATCTAACGTTTCAAATAAAGAACCGATGAGATTTTGCAAATTTTATGCGTTTTTTTTTTTTAAAGTTATCAAGCTCTTAAAAAATCACCCTTTACTATATAGTAACAAGTAAGAAGGCGTTAAGTTCGGCCGGGTCGAATCTTATATACCCTCCACCAGATTCGCCCCATTCCCCGACCAAATGTACAAATTTCAAAAAAAAACCTTTTTTCTGGTCTTCATAGTCAGAATGTATACACCGAATTTCATGATTTCAACTTCAGCAGTTTCGTAGGTCCCATTTTTATCCCTCTTTTTAATTATATCCCTTAAAAGTACGAATTTCGAAAAATCTCTCAATTTTACGTGTCTACGAATTATTGGGACGTACACACCGAATTTCATGATTCTAGCTGTTGTCGTATCATTGGTACTATATTTTATCCCTTTTTGTCCCATTTCGCAAGCTAAAACTTTTATTTTCTTTGTGGTGCTCCCAAGCTACAAGAGGAATGTCCGCAACAAATTTCAAATGTCTGAAAATCAGAAATTTAATTAATAAGCCAAGGCTACCAATATTTGTATACAATGTATATATATAAAGGACATAATACTTCAATTCATAAAGTAAATATAAGGGAGCAATTATAAATACCCTAAATATTGGGGGATAGCGAGCGTATTTTCAGCTACAGTCGTTTGGTTGGTTGTATTTCCATCCTATTTTAATTTCAAAAGTATAAATTTTGAAAATACCTTATCTCTCACGTATGCAGTATAAGACAACTTCATAATTCAACCATTTTTTTGTCGTAAAAGCAACAAAATAAAGAACGATTTTGTAAAAAAATATTTTACGTGGGTATGCAGTCAGAGGAATATATACACCGAATTCCATGATTCTATCAGCGGCCATTTTGTTGGTACCATTTTTTTCCCCTTTTTCCAATTTTGCCCCCTTAAGAGTACGACTATCTAAACTCTGTTTATTTTACGTATCTACATAATTAGAGGGATGTACACACCGAATTTCATCATTCTAGCTGTATTCGTTTAGTTGGTACTATTTTTATCCCCTGTAGCCATTGTATCCCTTGAAAGTACGAATTTGGAAAAAACGTTTTATTTTTCGTGTCTACGCAGTCAGTGGAATGTATACTATGAATTTTATGATTTTAGCAGCGGTCATCTGGTAGGTACTATTTTATCCCCTTTTTACATTTGAACCCCAAAAAGTACGAATTTTGGAAAGTTCTTTTATTTTACGTGTCTACGTAATCAGAGGAATATATACACCGAATTTCATTATTCTAGGTACAGCCGTTTGGTTGGTACTATTTTTATCCCTCTATCCCCATTTATCCCCTTAAAAGTACAAATTTAGACAAAATACTTGTATATTATGTATCTACTCTATTACAGGTATGTACTCGCCAAATTTGGTGTTTCTATCTGTTGTCGTTTGATATTTACTATTTTTATCCCTTTTCGTCCCATTTCGCCCCCTACAAATAAAAATCGCTCTATGGTGCCCTTATATGCTATAAAGGGAATGCGAATTGCAAATATCAAGTAAATACAAGCTATTATGTTCAAAAATCATGCTGAAATACTCTAAATATTAGGGGTATTTTCAGTCCTTGTGAGGGAAAAATTTTTCCCTCTGGGCCGATTTCGCCCACTTTCAATCCCAACCGATCTGCAACCATAAGATACATTTGAACCTCCTAGCTCATTTCGTTAGGCCGCTATCGTGCTTTCAACAGACAGACAGACAGACGGACCGACGGACATGGCTATATCGTCTTAGAATTTTACCACGACCCAGAATATATACTTTACGGGGTCTCCGATGAATATTTTTTTAACGGAATGACAAAGTGAATATACCCCCATCCTGGAGGTGGTCTATCTTGCTTCCTTTTGGGTGTTACAAACAAATGCACAAAGACAGTATAGTGTAGGTGTAGGGTATAATGACAGGGAAAACATGATTTTTAGTGGTGTTTCGAGGAGCGTTTAGCTCACATCACTTATCTTCATCAATTTATCTTCGCGGCCCATCCTAATATGCATACGTCTGTTTAACCGACGGCAAATGACTAACTTGTTGCTATGAAACTCACTTAAATAATTTACCGAATTTAGCAAATGTGTTCGTATTTATGTATAACACTTAAAAGTCCAGACAAACACCACATTAACATAGTGTTATTAATAACAGCCAGGACACAACTTAACAGCAAATATTTAACATAATGTTAACCGTTAAACGTTATATGTTATTTAATTTACACACGTCGCATTTCGCTCACCCCCTGCTTTTGCCACACTCTCGCACTCACCTAGAGTGCGATTGTGTGCGTGAGAGTGTGTATAACAGTTGGTGACAAAAGCCTGTTGCTGTTCCTTGTTGAACGAGGATGCTGAGCGAACGTGATGCCAGTCTGTATCTCACGTCTATTGGCCACATTAAAACAGATACGCGCTTTAGCTCTTAGTGTACGGACAAGTTGAACGGTCGCTGCGAATTCACAACACAAAATTGTGTAAGGCAACATTTTGTTTATGTTTTCAAAAAAATATGATATCTGTCAGACCCGTCCGTTCATCTGTCTGGCTATATCTGCTTCAGATATAGCCAGCCAGTGTGTGTGTGTGTGTGTGCGGGAGTCTGTGCTTGTGTCTCTGTTTATGCGAGTTTATTCGAGTGTGTGTATCAATATCCTACAACAAAGGCAGACAGACACACATTAAGGATATAAAAAAATCAACTGAAAATGTAATTGCGGACTATTTGGGTTCTTTCGACTACAGCACCAGCTAGCCAGCCAGCCAAGCCACCAACATAATAACAAAAAAGCAAAAAAATAAATACAACCAACAATAGAAATTGTATACATACGTGTGGATGTATGTATTTTATTTATATGTTGTATACATATATATGCAAAAAAAAGTGTTTGGAGAAAATCTCTATAAAACGAAATAAAGCCTTCATTCAGTTCGCAATCCAACCTTCCGTCCGCCCATCCGCCCATTACAAGTGAAAGTGTCAACCGTGTGCCAGAGCATGTGTGTGCGTGTGTGTGTTTTGTAAAAAATAAATTGAAATTGAAATTTACCTTTAATATTAATTCGTTCGTTCGTATCGTATCGCATTGTAACGTATTGTTCATCAGGTCCAATGTGGTATGAAGAAAACAATAAAAGGTGTTCCTAACAAAAAGTGTACATAAGTAAATGTCTACATACATACGTATGTACATACGTATAGGTACTTATGTACAGGTAAACCTCGTAGAGCGCGGCACTGTTGATATTCCCTTCAACTCGCGGTAGAAATCTCAATTTATTATTGTCACAAAAGTATGAAAAATCATATATATTTATATGTAATATTATAATGTTACAGATGAGTTAAATAAATTTAAAACAAGTAAGAAGGCGTTAAGTTCGGCCGGGCCGAATCTTATATACCCTCCACCACGGAGTGCATTCCACAGTATTACCAGCAGATTAAAGGATGTCGACATAGACATAGAAGTACAGAACCATGTTACGAAAATTGTGATATGTTAATGCACATTACTATATTTGATTACTATTTCAAACTATAATGTATACTTATGCGCACTGTTTAAAATCTACTACTATATATAAATACAAAGCTGTAATTTTGAAAGTGAACATGCCTAAATATTGGGCGATTGTCAGTCGCCATTAGAAAGAAGCATTTCCAGATACAGACAAAGTGATAAGAAAAGTATAAATCTTAAAGATATCCCCATTCGCCCCATTCTCCGCCCAAATGTACAAATTTCGAAAAAACCCTTTTTCGAGTCAGAATGTATACACCGAATTTCATGATTTCAACTTCAGCGGTTTAGTAGGTTCCATTTTTATCCCTCTTTTTAATTATATCCCTTAAAAGTACGAATTTCGAAAAATCCCTCTATTTTACGTGTCTATGCAATTAGAGGAATGTACACACCGAATTTCATGATTCTAGTTATTGTCGTATCATTTAATTAATAAGCCAAGGCTACCAATATTTGTATACTATACATATATAATGGATATAATACTTCAATTCATAAAGTAAATATTGGGGGATAGAGAGTGTAATTTCAGCTACAGTCGTTTGGTTGGTTGTATTTCCATCCTATTTTAATTTCAAAAGTATAAATTTTGAAAATACCTTATCTCTCACGTACGCAGTAAAAGACAACTTCATGATTCTACCATTTTTTGTCGTAAAAGCAACAAAATAAAGTACGAACTTGGAAAAAATATTGTACGTGGCTATGCAGTACGACTATCTAAAATCTCTTTATTTTACGTATCTACACAATTAGAGGGACGTACTCACTATATTTCATCATTCTAGCTGTATTCGTTTAGTTGGTACTATTTTTATCCCCTGTAGCCATTGTATCCATTGAAAGTACGAATTTGGAAAAAACGTTTTATTTTTCGTGTCTACGCAGTCAGAGGAATGTATACTCCGAATTTCATGATTCTAGCTGCTGTCATTTGGTAGGTACTATTTTTATCCCCTTTTCCATTTGAACCCCAAAAAGTAGGAATTTTGGAAAGTTCTTTTATTTTACGTGTCTACGCAATCAGAGGAATGTATATATCGAATTTCATTATTCTAGGTGTAGCCGTTAGGTTGGTACTATTTTTATCCCTCTATCCCCATTTAACCCCCTAAAAGTACGAATTTAGAAAAAATACTTTTATATTATGTATCTACTCTATTAGAGGAATGTACACGCCAAATTTCGTGTTTCTATCTGTTGTCGTTTGATAGGTACCATTTTTATCCCTTTTTGTCCCATTTCGTCCCCTACAAATAAAAATCACTCTATTGTGCCCTTTTATGCTATAAAGGGAATGCGAATTGCAAATATCAAGTAAATACAAGCTAATATGTTCAAAAAACATGCTGAAATACTCTAAATATTAGGGGTATTTTCAGTCCTTGTGAGGGAAAAATTTTTCCCTCTGGGCCGATTTCGCCCACTTTCAATCCCAACCGATCTACAACCATAAGACACATTTAGGAAAAATTTGAACCTCGTAGCTCATTTCGTTCGGCCGCTATCGTGCTTTCAACAGACAGACAGACAGACAGACGGACAGACGGACAGACGGACAGACGGACAGACGGACAGACGGACATGGCTATATCGTCTTAGAATTTTACCACGACCCAGAATATATATACTTTATGGGGTCTCCGATGAATATTTCAAGGTGTTACAAACGGAATGACAAAGTGAATATACCCCCATCCTGGAGGTGGAGGGTATAAAAAGTTATGATCGAATTAATTAATTTTCAAAACAAAAGGAAAACAGATTTTCTCTCGGGTAAGCTGTCTTATACATAACACCACCATCAGAATGAAATGCCATGGAATGAGGGTGGATACCACAATAAATATTATCTTTTGGGAAAAGATAATAAATTAATTTATTTGAAAGGCCTATGAATGGAGCATGAAATCTTTCAAATGTCCGCCACTGCTTCGAAGGTTGCCGCTTGATTGAGACTAGGGGTTCTTTTTTTCCCGGATTCCAGGGAAAGCGGAAACGATTTTAACATTTCCTGGGAATTCCCGGTGAATATAAAAATATAACAATTGTATCAATAACTTATCCCATGACTTATATTATTTAGAGAATGGCAGCGCAAGTGTCCTTTAAAATAAAATGACAACTTCCTAGAACTCAGAATATTTGATATATTACACAAAACAGTGTCTTTTGCCGCTCTTAGCCATTGAGCGGCCACGGTTTGGGAAAAATTTAATTCCTTATAACTTCTATAAAAGGATGGTTAAATTTTAAGGCCCGATGTTGATTTTGAATAAAACACAAATTATTTAGGAAGTTATTTTTTATGGTTCAATTATGTATGGAACAAAATATCGGCCAACTGGCCGCCGTGACCTCGGCGGCACACCTGAGGCATAATTGAGGTCCTATGCCGTTAATGTGCCGAATTATCTCATTCTTTAGCTTTTGAATTGTTGCTGGCTTATCGACGTACATCTTTTCTTTCAAATAACCACAAAGAAAGAAGTCAAACGGTGTCAAATCACATGATCTTGGCGGCCAATTGGCATCGCCACCACGTGATATAACACGGACATTGAATTTGTCGCGCAAAAGAGCCATTGTTTCGTAAGCTGTGTGGCAAGTGGCACCGTCCTGTTGAAACGACATATCGTCCATATCCACATCTTCCAATTCTGGCCATAAAAAGATCGTTATCATCTCACGATAACGAAGACCATTCACAGTAACTGCCTGACCGGCCTAATTTTGGAAAAAATACGGGCCAATGATGCCGCCTACCCATAAACCGCACCAAACACTTATTCTTAGTGGGTGCATTGGTTTTTCGACAATCACCCTTCGATTATCATTCGCCCAAAAGCGGCAATTTTTCTTATTGACGAATCCACTGAGGTGAAAATGTGCTTCATCACTGAAGATGATTTCTTCGAAGTGCACGATATGCATTTTGATTTGAACGCCCATTTTCATAATAAGCCTGAATAACATTAACGCGTTGCTCGATTGTGTATCTTTCCATGGTTCAAATTGAGTTAGTCTGAAATTGAGAAATGTCAAATGAAATGCAGAAAAAAACTTGACGTTTAGATGTGGTTCACATTAAACATCGGCCCTTACAATTTATCCACACTTCATAAGTCGGCTTAGCCGACTGACTTTTTATACACTCCACGAGAGTATTATGTCTTTGTGCATTTGTTTGTAACACCCAAAAGGAAGGAGATAGACCCATTGTTAATTATAACAATCGGCTTAGAATCACTTTCTGAGTCGATTTAGCAGTGTCCGCCTGTCTGTCCATCTATTGTTGTAGCCAGAACCTAACGAAACTTTGCACAACGAAGTTTTTCGGGACAAGGACGAACGCTATTTAATTTGAAGAAAATCGATTCAGATTTAGATATAGTCCCCATACGAATTTCACTCCCGATTTGACCCTTTTCACTCTAGATACCACATATTTCAACAGATTTTCTTCAAAATTGGCAAAACACCTTATATTTCAACTGGAAACACCTGTAGTAAAAATATGTTAGATCGGTTCAGATTTATATACAACTGCCATACAAATTTCGTTCCCAATTTGAATTTTTTCCGCGTTAGAATCCACATATTTTAGTAGATTTTCCTCTAAATTCGCAAAACACCTTATACTTCAAAAGGAAACACTTGTGGTAAAAATGTGTTAGATCGGTTCAGATTTATATAATATGCTCCCACACAAATTTCGTTCACCCAGAAACCGTGTATTTTCAGAGAATTTCTTAAAGTTGAGCATGTGAAAGTTAGTCAACTCATTACAAGTTTGGATATAGCCCAATACAAATATTCTTCTCTATTTGACAAATTGGACTATAACCTGGTCCTAGCCTATGATTAGGAAACATTCAAAAATTATTCCCGTTTTTACTTTTTTACCGAATTTAATTTTATTTGGATTGAAAGTGGAGTGTACCTTATAGTCGGCCCCTCCCGACTTTAGCCTTTCCTTACTTGTTTTGTAAACACTTTAGGAATTTGATAAAGTCTTAATTTTGAAAAATACTTTATATCTCAACAATTACTAACACGTGGAAAATAAACCTCAAAAATTTAATAATTTTATACCCTCCACCTCCAGGATTGGGGTATACTAACATTCAGTTTGTAAAACCTTGAAATATCGACCTGAGACCCTATAAATTATATATATTCTTGATCGAAACGAAAGGAGCTAGGACGTTCAAATTTTCCATAAATGCGTCTTATAGTCGTAGATCGGTTGTGATTGAAACTGGGCGAAATAGGCCCAAAGGGAAAATTTTTTACCTAACAAGGACTAAAAATACCCATAATCTAATATTATAGAGTATTTAAGCATGTTTTTTCAATATGTCTGCTTGTACTTACTTACTAAAGTGCACCATAAAGTGATTCTTATTTGTAGGGGGTGAAATGGGACAAAAAGGGATAAAATGGTACATATTAAACGACAACAGCTAGAAACATGAAATTCGGTGCGTACATTCCTCTAATTAAGTAGATACATATTATAATAGTATTTTTCAAAATTCGTAATTTTAAGGGGTAAAATGAGAATAGAGGGATGAAAATGGTACAAACCAAACGGCTGCACCTAGAATAATGAAATTCGGTGTATACATTCCTCTGATTGCATATACACGTAAAATTAAGAGATTTTTCCAAATTCGTACTTTCAAGGGATACAATGGGTACATAGGGATAAAAAATAGTACAAACTAAACGACTACAGCTAGAATGATGAGATTCGGTGCGTACATCCCTATGATTGGATAGACACGTAAAATAAAGATATTTTAGAAATTCGTACTTAAGGGGATAAGATAGGAAAAAAGGGTATGTTAGTATTATCATCGCCATTCATACCCTTCAATCGGATATCAGAAGAAGAAAATATTATTAGTAGTTACGTCCATGGATAATATTCCATTTCTATACCCCCCACCGCAGGATGCGCGTATACTAAGTATGTCATTCCGTTTGTAGCACCTTAAAATATCGAACTGAGACCCAATAAAGTATATATATTCTTGATTGTCATAAAATTGTACAAGGACAAGAACAGAAAAACACATAATGCCCCTAATATTTCGAGTATATAAGCATGTCTGCTTATATTGGCTTGATATTTGGTATGCATATTTCAAAAACGTGTACTATAAAGTGATTCTTATTTATAGGGTCTAAATGGGACAAAAAGGGATACAAATGGTACCTATCAAACGACAGCAGCCAGAAACACGAAAATCGTTGTGTACGTTCCTATAATTGAGTGGATCATAATATAAAAGCATTTTTTCTGACTTCGTACTTTTAAGGGGTAAAAATGGACCAACCAAACGACTGCACCTAGAATAATTAAATCCGGTGCATACATTCCTCAGGTTGCTTGGACGCGTAAAATAAGGAGATTTTCGAAATTCGTACTTTTAGGGGGTATAATGGAAAAAGGGCATACAAATTATAGCACCCAAGTGGCTGAAGCTACAATCGTAATATTCGGTGATTACATTCCTCTGACTGCGTAGACACGAAAAATAAAAAAGGGTTTTCCAAATTCATACTTTCAAGGTCTACCCATAAATGGATAGAATCATGAAGTTCGGTTATATCGCATTGTGTACGTGAGTGAAAATTGTTTAACAAAATTGAAATATACTTTTGGAATTTAAATAGGATGGAAATACAACCAACCAAACAGGTGTAGTTGAAAATGCACCCACTAGCCCCCAATATTTATCGTAACTTTTTGAAGATTGCCGCCGTAGACTTTATTTTTTAATTGACTGAGAGAAATGGACCGGTAAGTTGGCCACCAAGATCATGCGATTTGACGCCTTTAGACTATTTTTTGTGGGGCTACGTCAAGTCTAAAGTCTACAGAAATAAGCCAGCAACTATTCCAGCTTTGGAAGACAACATTTCCGAAGAAATTCGGGCTATTCCGGCCGAAATGCTCGAAAAAGTTGCCCAAAATTGGACTTTCCGAATGGACCACCTAAGACGCAGCCGCGGTCAACATTTAAATGAAATTATCTTCAAAAAGTAAATGTCATGGACCAATCTAACGTTTCAAATAAAGAACCGATGAGATTTTGCAAATTTTATGCGTTTTTTTTTAAAAAGTTATCAAGCTCTTAAAAAATCACCCTTTATTTAAAAAAATTGTCCAATTCTCCTGTAGATATTTCAAGAGTAGATATAACATGATCTGGAAAATTTACCCAAGAACCGATGTCAAATGCAGATTTTACAGCGGTAATATGATAACAATAATTGGGGGCTGTACCATCGCATGAGCCTTTTATAGTTCTCATTCACGGTAGGTACTCCTAGTTGAAATATATCATGAACTGCAAAATTTGCAAACTGGGACCCCAATTATAAGGGGGTTATACCAAAATACGGACCCATATATTTTACTTTCATAGTAGGTATTCTTAGTCGAAATATAACATGATATGAAAAATTTGATAAACTTCTGATGTAAACTATGGACTCTAGAGCGTTAAAAAAAATGAGGGCCCTTTTGTAAGGGCGCTACAATAAAAAGTGGGCACTTATAGATCATTATTTACATGACCTCTTTCAAATGTTTGAACTTTTGAACAGGAAAGCGATACAAATATGAAACGATACAAGTATTTTAGGTATACGCGAGCACTATCAGTGTGTAAGATTGGCGCATAATTGTACTTTTAGCACTAATTTCAAAATTGTACATGACCGAGGTAACAAACTTTGGAGGCTCACCAAGTTGCACCAATACCCACTAGCGATCTAACATTTGCAAATCATCTAGAAACGCCTCTTTCTTCTAACTTTTCCGCTCAAAAGTTAGAGAATTTATTAAAAAAAAAAACAATTTGGAACCATTGTGCATTGGGATTTTGTAGAAAAAAGCGGGTTTGTGTATTGTATACAAATTGCTGGGTTTAGAATTTTTATTTATTTTATTTTGATTTCCCTTAATTTTGTATTTGGATCATAGTTAACAAATTTCACACTTTCAATTTTTAACATCATTGTACGAATTTAAATATTCCAACATATGGACGTGCCAAAATGCTCATTAATTTAGCATTTGTATGACTAGATTTAACATAATTTATCACTTAGTAGTTTTGATATTAGAATAACACGTTAATTTCGTAGAAATCTAAATCTAATTTTAGATAAATTCAACTAATTTCTTATGTACCTCTAAACTGGGTTAAGTGTTTGTTACATTCCAGATTTAGTTTTTTATTTCATAGAAGAACGAATGTATAATGTAAAAAACAACATTTGTCTCTAATGTTGTCTTTAAGGTGTTATAATTAGGCAGTAATTTTATGGATCCATATTTTATTCATTGTGGAATAACCGTTCGTACTTATCGAAAATAACAAATGCACCGCTTGAATATTGAAAGGGCATTTTATACCATCTTTGGAGTATCGCTTCTTTTAATTTTACATTTTACTATTAATTTTCTTTTAAATTAACACCTCAATTTAGAATTACATTTTATCAATGTATAGTTTAAATTACTATTAACAATGATGCTTTTCTCTTTAGTCTAGAAAAAGGGAATTTTGAACCTTTTTCGGTTACCAAAAAAGTGGCAATTTGAAACTATAACGTACCAAAAATAATTTAGAGCGACAAAGCGGGACTTTTTTCAAAAAAGCGGGATAATGAGGGATGAAAAATTTAAGCGGGATAATCCCGCGAAAAGCGGGATGGATTGTCACCTTAGTCATGGCTTATATGTTATGCTTATTTACCAAATTCCATAGTAGTATACACTCATAAAACTTTGGTAATTAATAAAAGTCTTCACCTGTATACTTTTGTCGTTTACGTCTTTCTGGCAAATAGAGCTCGATATATAATATCATATATTTGGTGAAGTTCATAAATACAGTAATTTTTCGAAGTAGTTTTGTTCTTTTTTCCAAGTTTTCGAATAATGTCAAGTGAAAATGGTTGCAGCTATTTTGCATTCCAAACAAATGCACTGTGCTCGTTTCACAGATATTTTAACCTCTTAATATGCACTCTCAATGTTACCACAAGTTGAACTTTTTCCATTTTTCATAATTTTAAATTATTGTATGCCACAACTAACTTTGAACGTGTAATTTTTGAAATAAACTTTTGTCTACCAAAAAAACAACAACTTCTTTTGAAACATTTTATTGCCTTGAAGCGAGCACTACGTTGATAGTGAATGGAGACATGATAAGAACATTAGAGCACAAAAAGTTCAATGCATATACATTTTTGTATTCAAATTTGTATTAAACATATTCATATCATCATTATCATAGTTTATATCACAATTCAGCAAAATTGCCAATGCGAGATATTTTTCTCTTTTTTTTTCATATTCAAATTAGTTAAGTTACATTAAAGTAATTGATTGTAACTTTGTATATGTGTGTATGTATGGGATTTGGTAAAGAACAAAATTTCTTTAGTTAATACACCAAAAAGTTTATGATGATTTTACAAAATTTGATTTGAGTTTGTCTGAATCTACTGGCGAACTAATCTATTTATTTGTTTTTTTTTAACTTTTTTGCGGAATGAAGTTTTATGAATGGTGTAGCTCACTATTGGAGACCGATATTTATTTTGGATTTATCAGAAAATAGACCAAACAATTCACTAGAACACAAACTAAATTTCTTTTTTTACTTTTTTTTTGGGTCCATGTTCACATTCGACAGTGTCAGTTCCTGGTCTAAGAAGTACATGAGCTAGACATTTTTTACGTTCGGAAAACAATTGTGAATTGCTCTCCGATATCAACCCGATAGTACTAATAACTCGTGAATTCGCCCGCTATGTTTTTGGCTGTCGAATCATGTCAAAGCCTTGTCTTTCAAATACGCGAACAGTTCAATAATTAGTCGACCCCAAAGAGATGGATTCATGGGCAACCGAATGTAAATAACTTTTTCCAAATAGTACAAGTATAACAAAAGAACAATTTATATGTTTCCCAAAATAAAAACAAGTAAGGAAAGACTAAAGTCGGGCAGGACCTACTATATGATACCCTACACGTTCCACCCAATTATAATTCAATTAAGCGAAATTGGGAAGGACTTTTGTACGAGTCTTATATCATGGACCCACTTTTAACCAGAGCTGTTAAGTAATGATTAGTAATCGTAATCATTAGTAATTAATTACTTTTTTTTTAAGTAGAAGTAATGATTACAATACGATTACATTCAGTTTTATACGATTAGTAATTGATTACGATTACAAGTAATCAAAAAATAATCAGGATTACTTGAAACCACAGAAGTTTCCTTGGATATACGTGTCATTGGCTTACGGACAATTTGGAACGCAAATCGGCAACTTTAGCATGCACAAGAATGTTTGGAGTACACACCGCTGAAAATATTGCGCAGACGATTTCGGAAATCAACACTACATTTGGTAATCACAAAAATCAAAAGTAATCAAAAATAGCCAAAGTAATCAAAAGTAATCTTTTAAAGTAGTCGAACTCATTTTTGATTATTTTTGATTATTTTTAGTAATCGCAAGTAATCCTGATTATTTTTTGATTATTTGTAATCGTATTCAATTAGTAATCAGAAATTGTTGAATAATCATTACGATTCTTTTTAAAAAGTAATGTAATTGATTACTAATCGTAATCGAAATTTAACAGCTCTGCTTTTAACATAGATGTTTTAGTGTAAATATGAGATGTTTTGCCCAATTTGAAAAACAAAAATGGGTGAAAATACGTGGATTCTAGAGCAGAAAAAGTCAAATTGGGAGCGAAATTTGTATGGAAGCTATATAAATCAAGCTATATCTGAACCGATTTAACAATTTTTTATCACAGGTGTTTCTAGTTGAAATATAATACGTTTAGCCAATTTTTAAGAAAATCTTTTGAAATATGTGGTCTCTAGAGTGAAAAGAGTCAAATCGGGAGTGAAATTCGTATAGGGGCTATATCTAAATCTGAGCCGAATTTCTTCAAATTAAATAGCGTATGTATGATTTGATTCTGACTACAATTGCGACTTGTACTTTGATTACAAGAATAGATGGACAGACGGACGGACGGACGGACATAGCTAAATCACTCAAAAAGTGATTCTAAGTCGATCGGTATAATTAACAATGGGTTTATCCCGCTTCCTTTTGGGTGTTACAAACAAATGCACAAAGACATTATACCCTGTGGTGTAAGGTATAATTAGATTTCACGCAGCTATGAAAAATTATTAAGTTTCATGAAAACTCCTTGAATGAAATCAAGGGAAAACTTGATATTTTGTACGGCCTATAAAGTCCAATAAAAACTATGGGTTATCGGTTTGAAAATGTTAACATGATCTTAATAGTAATTCCCTTTCAGTGGGTATACAATATTACTCCGAACAAATTGATTAAAAGAATACGACAATTTTTAAAATAATATCGTTACACTTGAGCCGAATGATATACATACATACATCTGAAACTGTAGGCAAAATTAATTGGCGGTTTTTTGTTTACAAGGATCCAAAGAATACAATTTTCCAAAAATTATTTTAAATACTTATTCGCAACTAGGGTTTGAGGTTTCCCGGGAAAACGGGAATGAAAAACATAAAAACGTGAAACATAATTTATTTTAGGTACGTCCAATATGGGTTAAAATATCAACATTGGTGTGCTTTTTTAACCCGTTAAACTACACCGTACACGTCCGTGTACACAATTTACAGGTTTTCGTACATTTATGATAATTTTCAATATGAATGCAATTCCTAATTATAGAAAAAAATAATAATCTAAAAATAAATATTTTTTTATTGTACTAGTTATTACGAAAATAATTGAAAAGAAAATTAATAAATGAAAATATCATTAGGGTTTAGGGTTCAAATACTGACATATTACAAATTAAAAACGAACGTTTTTGTTAAAATATTTAAGAAATTATTTTCCATATTTTACTCTACACAAATCAGAAAGTATTTCCCGTATTCCCGGGAAATTTAAAAAATTTTCCAGGGAATTCCCGAAAAAATTTGGACGGGAAAACGATTCGGGAATTCCCGTACCCCAAACCTATGATAAGTGTCAAATTAAAGAGGAGAATACCATTAAAAAATACTTCAAATAAAGACATAATACCCACTACGGTATTATGTCTTTATACATTTGTTTGTAACATTGTTAAGTACACCGATTAGAGTTTGCATCCCGGGATTTCTTGCGGGAAATATTCCGGGAATTTTCACATTTTCTGTTTCCCGTATCCCGGGAAATTTATATGGGATTCACTCGGGAATTCAGCAGAAAGTTTTACCTGTTTCTCGCCACTTTTCACCACGTTTTCACTACAAAATTTTAAAAGGTACTAAAATAATTTAACAGAGATCACTTTTATTTAGATATGTGTCAGCTAGGCGATACAAATATTCTACCTTGAATGGTAATTTTCTATATATAATTGAATTTTAGATACTTTTATGAATAAAGTCCGATAAACTGTTCTGCTTATATGCTAATGTGGAGAAATATTACAGGGGTTATATACAATTTTACTAATAAATTAAAAAATATCTGAAGTAACATCTAAAACATAAAAAAATGACAACATTGCTTCCTCAAAATATAAATTTAGGTTATCGAAGCTACAGCTAACAATACGACAATATAAAAAAAGGCGTTACATTTGAAACAGATGATTTACGTATGAAACTGTAGGCAAATTGCAGTTAATTGGCGTTTTTAGTTTTTCATTTCCTCATCCTATTTTAAATACTTATTCGCAACCTATGATATCCGTATATGATTCAAATTAAAAAGATTGTATCCGTTAAAAAAACTCAAATTTCATGCTTTTATCTGTATTAGTTTAGCATTAACAACCGTGTCAATTGTCCTCTTAGTTTATATACTTTATTCATATTTTAAAGAGGGAAAACTTGAAAATGTTGTTAATGATAAACTAATACAAATAGAAGCATGCAATTTTAAGTATTTTTCGCACGTATTTTCCTCTTTAATTTGCCATTTATACCGGGATCATAGGGTGCGAATAGGTATTTAAAATAATTTTTGAACAGTTGTATCCCTTGGAACTTTGTAGTCCTTTCGAATGTTCAAAAGTTGTATTTGGAAAAAAGAATAAAATTGATTTTATATAGCAAACAATATGTTAAGGACTTCCAGTCTTGTCCCGGGATCCCGGGAAATCGAAAAACTAATTTCCGTTTCCCGAAATAAAAAGTACGGGAAAATGCAAATAATAATACCGATCGACTTAGAATCACTTTTTGAAACGATTTAGCCATATCCGTCCGTCCATCTTTTCTTATAATGAAAGTACAGGTCGCAATTATTGTCCGATCCAAATAAAAATTAGCACAAGTGAGTCTTGCGGCTCAAGGACGAAGCCCATTTAATTTGAAGCAAATCGGTTCAGATTTAGATATAGCCACCATACAAATATCACTCCAGATTTGACTTTTTCCACTTTAGGAACCGCATATTTTATTCGATTTGCTTAAAATTTAACACAATACCTTCTAATTCAACTACAAACATCTGTGGTAAAATTGGGCCAGATTTAGATATAGCTCCCATACAAATTTCGTTCCCCATTTTACTTTTTGCGCTCTAGAGATCACACACTTTAACAGATTTTCGTCAAATTTGCCACAGCATCTTATATTTCTACTAGAAACATCTGTGGTGAAAGTGGGTCAGATCGGTTCAGATTTAGTTATAGCTCTCATACAAATGTCGCTCTCAATTTTAATTTTTTCCACTCTAGAGACCACATATATAGTACTCGTACAAAAATCGATGACGACATCACTTTATTCCCCAAATTCAATTGTAATGGGGAAGAAGAGTGGAGGGTATCATATAGTCGGCCCTGTCCGACTTTAGCCTTTTCTTACTTGCTTAGTTTAGCATTAACTACGACAACAACGTCCAAAAATATTGAATTTATAAATACGTCATGATTGAACGTTTTTTACTTCTCCTGAAAACGTGGGTTTCACCAGTTTAGCATTTTAGGTGACGGAATACTCAATCGAAAAAATATACATCTCATCGAGGTAATCTCTATTTGAACTGGCTTCAATAAAAAGAGAATATTTATTATCTGCATCATTAGAAAATTGCAAAAAATAAATATTAAATATTCGGCTTCGGCTAATCGGACTTTTTTGCCGAAGGCCAATTTTTTGTGGTATCGAACAATAATTGCGACATGGATAAACAAGCAGGCGGACATTACTAAATAATCGATCTATCTCGCTTCCTTTGGGATGCTACAAACTAACGCTTTTAAATTTATCATTACAATGTATGTAGTTTTATTTTCTCAGACTTAGTAGACCAAAATTTATATCTAAATGGCTATAAATTTGCATTATATCCAGAAAAATTGTGATTTTAACTGAAATCTCTCTGAGTAGGATGGTGTTTGGTTTACGTGGCCGCGTGTGAGAGTCAAGTAGTACCATAAGGCACCGTTTTCAATGGACCGCACCACTCCTGTTACACTCTGTTACCAGAGTTACAAGCCGTCACAGAACTATCGGCGGCGGCGGCGCTACCCAAAATGGGTCGGCGGTTTTCGGCTGATTTGCCGACTCATTCTGGCACATGTTTTGGTTTTAATACCTTTTTTTATTTTTTTAGCAAATAGTTGAATATTCGTTAATATTATCAAATATTAGCCAGTGTTCCCATAATTACATATTGTTATTCCATACAATTATTTCTTGGGCGTGGGAATCCATTGCCAAAATTTATAATATTGATGAATTTAATAATTTTTTTTTTACAATTGCGGCATTTCATGTGAGGCATATTTGACCAGATATCTTGAATATCATAATTCTTTCAAAGAATTCTTCCTACTTTGACCCACCAAAGAAGCACAATAATAAGGTTCATACTCCAAAAGTGTCCGAACAGTGCAAATGGTATTGTAATCGGAGGACAGTGCAACTTCATGTCCTAAATATACATGAGTGTGACGACGATCACCGTTGCGAGATTTGTGGCTTTGAGTCCTACACAAGAGTGCCCAAAGAGAAACATCTTCAGTTTAAATATAACCATGAAAGGAAGCATAAGTATTCCATGGCGATAAAGCCTTCCAAACACCCACATTGCGGAGTTAGAACTCAGTCAAATCTCGGCGGCGAGGCTCGTACAAAAACATGCGGCGGCGGCGACTTGTCGGCTTAAAATCGGTCGGCTTGTATCTCTGTCTGTTACATCCAGCCTGAAAAATTGAGATATATCTCTAGCATAAAATTTCCCATATCTCGTCATTTTCATATAGTAATCGCTGCCCGAGACCCCTGTGTCACGGAAGTTGGGCTGCCACATAAGAGGAGATCAATAGTTTCTTCTTCCATGTCGCAACTTCTAATGGTTTCCATTGACTAATGACTTCACACTTAATACAATTCCTCTATTTTGATTAAGAAGGGCTCTGGTTATATCGAGGCAAGTTTTTTTTTGAAGTCATCGGAACCAACACCACAATCCATTTTGGAGCCGTCCGTGTATACCTCAGTCCCATATTCGTCAAAAAGGTATCACCTCTCCCACTATATTCTTGTACGTAATCTCACTGAAGAGTCAGATTCAAAAGCACTATCATTTTGCAATATACTCTAAAGTTGAATAAGTTTTCATTCGCTAATAAATTAAGTCGGAACTTCAATATATTCAGAATTATCATAAAATAGTCTGTAGTTTACTGTATCCCAACGATAAAATTGGAAGTAGTTCCGTTGGAGGCACATTTTAATCGCATCTCAAAATCTAAATGTGCATTTTCCTGCTTTATTTTAAACAACTTCCAAAAAAGTCGATAGTAAGTCAACATTTTACGAATAGCATCTTCACCAGGGAATGGGAATGAATTTTTAGTATGGGGTCACAGACGTAAGTGTCAGCTTTGTACCCAGAACGTATCGGGTTCGAATCGTGGCTCGGGAAACCACGTTTTTTGTTTTTTACTAATTTTATAAATAAATAATGTTTTAACTTTGTATAATTTTATCGATTTAAATATTTTTGCTTATAAATTTAATTTCTTATTAATTAATAATACTACATAATATCAGTGAAATTAAGTAGTTTTTACTTATTTAATAATAATTTATTTTAATATTTATTTGCAATATATATTAATTCACATTAAATAACTATTTTGTTAACTTTTCTAATGTCAGTTATAACGAACAAAAGGGTTTGCTTCAGTTATTATCCACTCACAACAGACATCTGAGATGGTTAGAGTGCCGTAGTAGCAACCAGAGGATCTGCTGTTCTATCCCGGTAGCGGCGGATTTTTTAAAACAGAAATGTAAACCAATGAAAAAGTGGTTCATTTCCAAGTACTTTAAAATAACTTTAAGTCTGATTTGAACTGGGATATTGTCCTGGCTCAAGACCATTTTGCATCTATATTTAATAGAATGCTAATTTATTTACTAATGTCATGGTGACATTTATTACTTGGCTGCAGACTACCACTATCATGATTTCCACCCTGTCTAAATGTTTCGTTCAAAATAAAGGAAATCTCTCCCATGACAAGTCCATGTTAACTTCATTGGTGAAGTTCCCATCTTTCACTACTTCCGAATCACAAAATGAACATCTTTTTCACATCTTCGAGTGCGCTCTTTTTGCTGGGATAGAATGTTTTTTTGCTCAACTTATATTCGCTCGGCTTTTACTTTTTTTACTTTGCTTTCTTGCTTAAAAGCTTTTGCTCTTTTATGTAAGTGGGACAAGTCCAATTGGGAGAAAACGTTAATGGTACAATTAACTAAATTGTTTGCCAATTTCAATTAGTAAAATATCCATCCGTTTTCGTGAATTGATTTACATTTTGCCTGAAATCTGAACCACACATCAAACGATTTCCATACCATTCTGTATTATAATAGGGTCAACCGTACGTAAATATATGTATATACATATATATGTGAATAAATGTATATATCAGCGTGGGTGTGCGTATGAGAAGAATTACATTCATTATTTTGAAGAGTGCCAAAGAAATGCTGTTGTTTATTGCCAACCAGCCCACCATCTATTTAGAACCCAGCCAATACCAGTCCCCAACAATTTCCATTTCAAATTGATACAATAAAAAAAAGAACTTCAAGTGTTGTCCTGCGTTTTGTGTTGCTGGCTGTGGCTGCGGCTGTGGGAGTGGGAGTGTTGTGACAGTGTTAGTGAAATTTGAGAAATGTCACAGCGAGTGTCGGCATTTCCAAATACAACAGCATCAGCCACCATCCCTTTTTCCCCCAGGATATCTGGGGATATGCTAAGTATCTGCTTGCAAACATTCGTACACAACAACATCTGGGCAGGTTCATTTGAATTCGGTTTGGGTTTCACTCGGGATTTTGGTTTTGCATGTTTCGTTATTTATAAGCTGAGGTCCTGGAAATTATTGAAGTTTTTTCCACATGATTGTGTGGTGGCGAGTTATACGCAAATAGTTAAAGAAACGAAATTTTAAATATTCATAGAATTGGGATGACCTTAAAACAATTGGAAGTTGCAGCTTTAACAAATAATTCAATCAATGTGAAAAAAGTTTCATTTCAATGTCGCAATCGGTCTCAAAGTTATTACTTATTAGATGTCACTTCTTTAGCGTTTCCTAAAAAATATTTCCAGCAGGAAAACGGGAAACTGCGGAGCGAACGCCTTGAAATATCGACCTTGATCGTCATAAAATTAAAATGGTACCAACCAAGCGTCTGCACCTAGAACAATGAAATTAAAGGAATTTTTCGAATTTTGTACGTTTAGTGGTAAAATCGCAAAAGGAGATAACAATTGTACCAACCATAGGCCGCAGCTGGAGTCATGAAATTCGGAGTATACTTTCCTCTGACGACAAAAGCAAAATAAAAGGCTAAAGCTACAATGATGAATTTTGGTGTTTAGATCCCTCTGATTACGAAGACACGTAAAATAACGAGATTTTCGAAATTCATACTTTTAAGGAGTTAAAATGGGTTAAAAATGGTACCAACAAAATGGACACAACTAGAATAATGGAATCAGTCAGATGAATGTATACACCGAATTCATCTGACTGATTTCATATTTTTATACTTCTACGGCAAAAAAAAGTATGATCATAAAGTTAGGTTATATTGCACTGTGTATGTGAAAGATATGGATTATTCAAAAAATTTTACTTTTGGAATTAAAATAGGATGGCAACCAAACGGCTATGGCTGAAAATGCACCCACTAGCCCCGTAATATTTATGGCATTTAAGGCTTTTTGATCATTGCTGCCTTATATTTACTTTTTGAATTAAGTATTATTTCAATATATAGTATAGACATTGTCGCATTTGACAACTTGGCGTATTTTACGTAAGGATCTCTGCCTTAAAGCGTGTAATTGTGTGTATTTTTCAGTGAATGGGCTCTCCAGTAAATCAAACCTCACAAAAGAACTGACATTTGGAAACTTATCAAAACGTTTATTTAAATTTTTATAATTCATTAAAATTTAATAAAAACAGTAAAAAAGTGAAGAAGGGAAAATTTTTTTGTATGTTTCCTAATCACAGGCTAATATGACCTGGTCCAATTTGTCAAATAACATTTGTATCGGGACTATATCCAAACATGGAATGAAGCGACTAACTATTGCAATAAGTTCTTCTAGTTAAAGTATAACGTGTTATGCTTAATTTTAAGAAATTCTCTGAAAATATCCGGTTTCTGCGTGACCGAAATTTGTATGAGAGCTATATGTAAATCTGAACCGATGTGACCCATTTTCACCATAGGTGTTCCTAGTTTAAATATAAGATGTTTTGCCAATTTTGAAGAAAATCTGGAGCGGAAAAATTCAAATTGGGAGCGAAATTTTTATGGGAGCTATATATAAATTTGAATCGATGTAACACATTTTTACCACAAGTGTTTCTAGTTGAAATATAAGGTGTTTTGCATATTTTGAAGAAAATTTGTTGAAATATGTGGATTCTAGAGTGAAAAGGGTCAAATCGGGAGTGAAATTCGTATGGGGGCTATATCTAAATCGGAACCGATTTTCTTCATATTAAATAGCGTTCGTCCTTGTCTCGAAAAACTTCGTTGTGCAAAGTTTCGTTTGGTTCTGGTTACAATTGCGACCTGTATCTTGATTACAACAATAGATGGACAGACGGACATTGCTAAATCGACTCAGAAAGTGATTCTATCGGTATAATTAACAATGGGTCTATCTTTTGGGTGTTACAAACAAATGCACAAAGACATAATACTCTCGTGGAGTGTATAATTAAATATTTGAATTACATTAATAAAAAAATTGTATTTTTTAAGCAATAGCAATTGGCTGTTTTAGTATTATTAAAAGGGAAAAAGAGCAAGAAAATAAAGTCAAACTATTAACTCAATCACTAAACCACAGATATAATCTGACACTTTAGATTCAGATTGCGATATGAGTTGTGGGATTGATGAGCCAAAAACGAAATTATTTAATATTTTAATTGGTTTTTATGATTAATCTTAAAATGTTATTAAACAAACAAATATTGTTTGCATGTTGCAATGCAATGCAACGTGCAATGCAATTGTTACACATTTTTCATTATTTTAAACGATTATAACTGGTTTAACCGGATTTTCGAAAAAAACCATAACCGAAAACCGGGTTTTTAGAAAAGTGAATTTAAATGGGAAACTGGTTTTCTTTAAAACCCGTTTTCTGGATACCCTAGCAGTGTTCACGGTTCACCAAATTTCTTCAAAATAAGAAGATATTCGAAGAGTTTTTATGAAATTCCACAATAGCGACAACTCATACAGACGACCAAATAATTTTCAAAGCACGACAGCATTATCTAAATGCGACAGTTTTGCTTGTTAACATAGCTCCCGAGATGAAAATGTGCTTCATCGGAAAATATGATTTGTCCAACAAAATCAATGACCATTTCCAGGCCTTCTAAAGTCCAAGCTAGGAAGCGATAACGAAGCGAATGGTCGTGTGCCATCAATTGCTAAATATCTTGTAGGCGGACAATGATGCCTCAGGGTGGTGCATACCCTTTCGGCTACGGCAGCCACATTCGTCGTTTAGATGTACCATTTATCCCTTCAAAGTACGAATTTCGAAAAATCCGTTTATTTTCCGTGTCTACGCAGTCAGAGGTATGTATACTCCGAATTTCATGACTCTAGCTGCGGTCATTTGGTTGGTACTATGTTTATCCCCTTTTTCTATTTTGATCCCAAAAAGTACGAATTTCGAAAAATCAGTTTATTTTCCGTGTCTACACAATGTATACTCCGAATTTCATGACTCTAGCCGATCATTCAGTGCTCACGACTTTACATCTGTAAATACGGTTATTCATGAGTTCAACTGTCCCTTCATTGGTTGGATCATCCGTCCGTCTTAGCTTTCATCGTATCAAAGGTCTCTCGTTACATAGGATTGTTTGTACTTCCGCTGGTTCATCAATTCTTACATTGACTCGTCCTTAATTTGATGATTCTTTCTTTCAATCCAACCATGCTTCCTTCGGTTTGTCCTTCCATCCTTTGGATCTTCCGTCCTTACTTCGTTTTGCCCGTCCTTCCCTTAGTTATTTCATGCCTCCTTCCTTCCTTCAGTTATTCCATCTCTCCTTCATTCCTTCCTTCGGTAAGCTCTTCCTTCCTTTAGTTTGTCTCATTTATTTTTGGCTCACCCGTGTTTTATTCGATTTAATCAATTGGCCATTGGATCGTTGTTCCGTTCCTTAATTCGACAAGTCTTTCTTTCAATCTACTCGTGTTTCCATCAGTTTGTCCATCCTTTCTTGGGCTCCTCCGTCCTTCTTTCGGTTTGGCCATCCTTCCTCAGTTATTTCATCTTCTTTACTTCAGTTCATCCCCCTTCCTTCCTTTTGACCATTATTCCTTCGGTCCGACCGTCCTTCCTTTAGATTGCCCGTGCTTTATTCAATTTTATCCATTCACTCTTGGATCGCACGACCTTCTTTCAATGTACCGTTTTTTTCCTGTGGTTCATCAATTCTCTTAATTCGATGAGTCTTTCATTCAATCCGCTCGCACTTTCTTCGGTTTGTCTATTCTTCCTTTGATTCGCCATTCCATTCTTATGTTCTTCCGTCCTTCCTTCGGATTGTCTGTTCTTTCTTCAGTCACCCATCCCTTCTTCCTTAATTTTCACCATCATTCCTTCGGTTCGCCCGTCCCTTTTTCGGTCTGTCCCATTTATCTTTGATTTACTCGTGCTTTATTCGGTTTACTCCTTTCACTATTGGACGGTGCAACCTTCCTTCGAATCACTCTTGTTCCTGTTCCTCGACTCTTTCCCTTCCCTTTAGTGCACACGGCACTACAACTACACATAGGCTTCATATGTTCCTTAATTTATCGGATCGTCCGCGTGTTTTAGTTTTCATGGATTTTCTGTTCCTCGTTCCATAGGTTCTTTCCTTCTGTTCTTCCTTCGGTTGGTTCGTCCTCGTTCCTTCAGTTTGTCCGGCCTTCTTTCCATCATTTCGTCCATAATTCATTCAGTTCGGTTATTCGTCATTCCTTCGATTCTTCCGTCCTTCCTTCGGTTTGTCCGCTCTTCCTTTGCATCTTCGGCCCTTCCTTTGATTCTCCCATCCTTCCTTTGGTTCGCCCCCGTTCTTTCAGTATGACCGTCCTTCATTCCGTGGTTTCGCACATAAATCCTTCAGTTCGTCGATCACTCATTCGGTTCTTCGCCCTTCCTTTGAATATACGTCATCCCTTCGATTATTCTATCCTTCCTTTGGTTTGTCCGTCCTTTCTTCGGTTCGTCCTTCTTTTCTTTAGATTGTTCGTCCTCCCCTCCCTCGGCTCGTCCGTATTTTATTCGATTCTTTCGTCATTCCTTTAGTTCGTCCATCACTCGTTCTATAGTTTCGTCTATCATTCCTTCAGTTTGTCCGTTCCACCTTCGGTTTGTCCGAACTTCCGTGGGTTTGTCCATCATTTCTCCTTCGTCCGTATTTTGTTTTTGATTTTCCCGTCTTCATTTAAGATCATTCGGCATCCATCCGCTCAATCAATCGTCGTCATCCATCTCACTCCTCCTCCTCTTTCCTTCGATTCGACCCACCTCCTACCGATTTGTCCGCCATTCCATCATCTCGTTCATCTTTCTTTCTTTTCATCTGCTCTTAATTCTTTCAGTTTATCTGTCCTTTCATAAGCCCAACTGCCTCTATTCTGTTCTTATGGTTCGGATACTATTCCTTCGGCCAGTCTGTATTTCTTTGAGTTCCTCTTATTTCCCTCGATTCGTCCCACCGACTGATCCGTCTTTTCTTGAGCTAGTTAATCTTTCTTTCGCTTCATCTGCGCTTAATTCTTTCAGTTTGTCCATCCTTTCATGATTCCAACTACTATTCTATTCTTATGGTTCGGATACCATTCCTTCGATCCGTCTGTATTTCTCTTTGATTCGTCCCAACTTCCACCGATTTGTTCGCCTTTCCTTCAGCCCGTTCATCTTTCTCTCGGTTCATCTTCCCTTTATTCATTCAGTTTGCCCCAACTGCCACCATTTTCTTCTTATGGTTCGGCCATCCTTCCTTCGGCCCTTTTCTTCATCCATTCTTCCTTCTGTAGGTCAATATTTTTAGGTTCGTCCTTCATTCCTTCAATTACTCCGTCCTTCTTGCGATTTGTCCTTCATTTATTCGGTTTCTCCGTCCATTTATCGATTTTGTAGGTTTTATTTTTCAAATTTTCCAGTCAAGAGATCATTAGAGAGAGACACCAGCAATTTGTATCACTCCGTGGCATTTGGCAATATGGTATTTCGACTGAAGCTGCCAGACTTTCTCGGTATGATCGGTACTATTTTTATCCCCTTTTTTCATTTTCACCCCAAAACGTACGAATTTTGAAAAATCCTTGTATTTTACTTGTCTATGCAATCAGAGGAATGTATACATTGAATTTCATTATTCTAGGTACAGCCGTTTGGTTGGTACCATTTTTATCCCTCTATTCCCATTTTACCCCTTAAAAGTACGAATTTGGAAAAAATAATTTTATATTATGAATCTACTAAATTAGAGGAATGTACACGCCGAATTTCGTGTTTCTAGGTGTTGTCGTTTAAATGTACAATTTTTATCCCCTTTTTGCCCCCATTTTACCCCCTAAAAATAAGAATCACTTTATGGTGCACGTTTGTGCTATAAGGGGAATGCGCATACCAAATATCAAGCAAATATAAACAAACATATTCAAAAAACATGCTTAAATACGCTAAAATAATAGGGATTATTATGGGTATTTTTAGTCCTTGTGAGGGAAAAATTTTTCCCTTTGGGCCGATTTCGCCCCGTTTAAATCCCAAGCGATCTACGACTATAAGACGCATGTATTAAAAATTTTCACGTTCTAGCTCCTTCCGTTTAGATGCTAGCGTGCTTTCAACAGACGGACGGACATGGCTAGATCGTTTTAGAATTTTATGACGATCAAGAATATATATACTTTATAGGGTCTCAGGTCGATATTTCAAGGTATTACAAACGGAATGACAAAGTTAGTATACCCCATCCTGGAGGTGGAGGGTATAATAAACTAGAAAAATTTGAGTTGATCGAACTTTACACCTTTCGACAAGGCGCATCAAATTATTTTTTTTTCAAATCCAAATTCTTTCGTGGATTATTAACGACTTTTAATTCTGTTCTTTTAATGTAAACTTGGCTTAACAAATTTCTGAGAAACATTGATTCCTCCTTTCTGAGAAACATTGATTCCTCTTCTCGATATTAGTTCAAAAATACCTTACCCAGACACATGCAAAATTCCATTCAAATAAATAAGCGGTCCGTTTGATATTAGCCTTTCCTCAGCCAACTCTTTATTCGTTCTTTTCGTTGCTTAAAAAAATAATGATGACGGTTTTCCATATACAACGAATATCAGGCCCTATTAATATTACTTTATTGCCCAAAGGATAAACCATCCCCGCACCTGTAGAATTATTTCTCCTATTCAATCGAATGCTTATGATGACGAAAGATATTAGTCTTATTTTTCCTGTTGTCCTCGTGCAGCAAAACGTATCTCTTGGAAGGCAAAGATAAGCAAATGTCAGAGAAGTAACATTTATCAAAAGCCATGAATGGCAGAGTATTTCAACAGAATTAATTATCCCTTTAGACAGGAAACTGTATTATTTTGCATTTTGGAGTTGTACGTTGTGCCCGAATGTACAGTGTGTACGTCTGTGTGTGTGTGTGAGTGTGGGTTTGACATTTGATTTGCCAAACCAGAACCAACGAAAGTCATTTGGTCGTTGGGAGATTTCGCCTAAAGTCTCATTGGATTGTATCTAATCATGGCCGTTGAGCCATTCCATAATGAAGAAAATCCTCGCAGTAAATACTCCAAGAGATCCCATGGAATTATAATACACTTCAATATACGGATGTACATATATACAAACGAACATGTCCTACATATACATACATCCATACATAGATGATTATATACGCGAGTAAATGGAGACTTGTATTGTTTTCGTATTTTAATCCGCTTAAATGTGGCGCTTGTTTTCAAATTGCTTCTGTGAAGCTGTTGCATTTGCTATTGTTGTTGTTGTTGCTGATACAGGTGCTGGCGCTGATGCTGTTGCTGGCACTGGCTCTTATTGCGATGCTTGTGTTTTATTCATATCTGGCACACGGCAACACTTTTTAGTCCTTTGGCAGCAGCTCAAACCAGAAGAACAACAGGTGGATGGGATTCATTATTCATTTATGGGCGTTGTGCAGTTTAGCCAGCTGCCATTCCCTCCTTTGTTGTTCTGCTGTATTGCTCATACCTAAATGTTGTAGTTGTGCAGACTCGGTATCCTGCAAATGCAAATCCACTCTCTCAGTGTGTAAATTGTGGCAAAAAGTTTACTGAACTCAAATCCAGAGGATTTGTTTCGACGTCACTCAAAAAAAGTTCTGGGCATTTTCAGTGAATTTAATTTCATATTGATTGCCAAATAAATCTGGTGTTTGTTTGTGTCATGTAGTCATGCTCAAAGTTGGGCGAAATATTTGAGTTTACATCGAATAAAAAAGTTTCAGTCGGCTAAGTCCACCACCTACACTCAAAACCATACTGTAATAAATTAATGTAAAAATGGAAAAATAAAAAAGAGAAAGTTGATATTTATTTGACATCCAATATATTTTTATTCAATTTAAGTTTATTATACACTCACGCTACAGTACACATTTGGGTGAGACAAAAGACAAAAACGCATGGGAAGTGAGATCGGATACTAGGTATGTTTAGACTAAATCCGTTTCATGAAAATAACACTATGTGTCAGTCCAGTATTTTTAATTCGTAAAGTAATGAGTGATGTGAACTGGAATGATCAAAACATTTTGCAAAAATTTAGTGTTAATAAAACTTTAATAACTCAGTCGATTGCTAAACGGATTATTAAAAACAAAGCATCGTTTTACTCCTTACTAAATATATAAGTTGTACTTTCACCAAATAAAATAATTTGCAAAAATATTGCCAAAGTGGAACATGTAAGGACAGGCTAAAGTCATTTGCTAATTTAGTTCGAGAGCCAGATGATTTACGTAGGTTAAGGTGATTTGTGTAGGAGGTACCAGAAGGGGTGTGGCAATATCGTCCATATTCCATGCGAGAGTAACTTCTATTAAAGCATTGCCAAATATCAAATTTCACTGTATTCCGATCATCTGTATAGAAGCTATAACAAATTTAATTTTAAGTAGTTTAGGGCGATTTGTGCGGGAGGTACAAGAAGGGGCGTGGCAAAAAAGGGGCTGATTCCCAATATCAACGTGGAAGCTACAGTGGTTTTAATTTAACATAGTAACTTCTATAAAAGTATTGCCAAATATCAAATTTCACAGTATTCCCATCATCTGTATAGAAGTTATATTTTAAGTAGTTTAGCGTGATTTGTGTGGGAGGTACACTAGCCAGCCAGTCAGACGGACGGACATGGCTTAAACATCTTAAAAAGTCATGAAACGGATTTGGTCCAAACATGCTTAGGGTCTTTGGTCACTCTTTTCACTGTTACTTTTTTCTGTACCAAATGATATATACCCTCCTACTCTGTAGAGTGAGGGTATAAAAACCGACTGTGAAGATATCTTACATGTATGAATAAATACCGAGTTGCATTCAAATTTTCATCAGTCTTCGTGTCATCAGGTTTGTCAGGTGCATTTTTATACCCTACTCCACTTCGTTACTTTCGCGTCAAATGTTTGTAACACCAAGAAATAATCGAGCTAGACCCACCTTTAAGTATACCGATCGGCTTAGAATCATCAGCTGAGTCAATTTAACGATGTCTGTCTGTCCGTCCGTCTGCTGTCCATCTAAGCTTGTTCGCACTCTACAGGTCGCAATTGTTGTCCGATTGTCATGAAACTTGGCAGAAGTTATTTTTTCTGGCAAGGACCATCGGTATTGAATTTGGAAAATCGGTTCAGGTTTAGATATAGCCCCCATACAAATGTCGCTCCCGATTTCACTTTTTCCGCTTTAGAAACCACATATTGTACCCGATTTTCTTTAAATTTGCACAACATTTTATAATCGAACTAGAAACACCTATGCGGAAATTGGGTAAGATCGTTTCAGATTTAGATAGAGCCCCCATACAAATGCCGCTCCCTATTTGACATTTTCCATTCTAGAAATGATATCTTGTACCCGATTTTCTTTAAATTTGCACAACATTTTATAATCGAACTAGAAACACCTATGCTGAAAGTGGGTATGATCGGTGCAGATTTAGATATAGCCCCCATACAAATGTCTCTCCCGATTTGACTTTTTCCGCTCTAAAATCCACATATTGTACCCGTTTTTCTTTAAAATTGGCACAACATCTTATAATCCAACTAAAAAACCTATGGTGAAATTGGGTAAGATCGGTTCAGATTTAGATATAGCCCTCATACAAATGTTGCTCCTGAATGTTTAACCGATTTTGGCCTAACTTTAGATATTATATTTCACTAATAAACATACATGGTGAAAGCGGGTCACATCCTTCCAGGGTTCTCATACAAATGTCCTTTCCGATTTAACATTTTTTGTCAAACACATACATTTACAGGATTCAAAAATCCTTCCCGATTTCACATTTTTTCCGAATTGAATTGTACTGAGATAGAAAGTCCGTCCGTCTTTAGCCTTTCCTTACTTGTTAGGGAGATGGCCATATGTCCATACTTTGGTATAACCCAAATGGGGCCCCATTCTGATCTATCACAGCTCTAGAAACTACATCTTACATCGGATCTTCATCAAATTTTGCAGATCATGATATTTTTCAGCTACGAATACCTACCTTGAATGAGAAATATATAGGCCCATGTTTTGGACCAGGCCCAAAATGTTGTTATAGGCCCCCTTTTGAAATGTCGGTCCGATTCATCCTATTACTACTGTATAATTTGTATTTGTCTGTCGGATAATTGGATCAATTACCATATTATTAACCATATTCGTTAAATATGACTAAAGATGAATTTATAGTAACTGTATAATTTATATGAACTACATAAAATTTCTCCCATGAAATACCTGGGTTTAGTAATCAAAGCGAAGTACATACGTAGGGAGTGATGTAGGGTGTTATATAGTCGGCCCGCCCGAATCTAGCCTTTCCTTACTTGTTTCAATCTCGTTCGTTTGTGAGAATCATTTCCTTAAAGAGGCCGGGTTTGATGTGGAAAATTCGCTGCGAAGCCACGTGGCAAAACCTTTGACAGGGTGGAAATCATGATAGTGGTAGTCTGCAGCCATGTAATAAATGTCACCATGCCATTTGTAAATAAATTTGCATTTTATTTACTGTTTTTAACTAGGCATAATTATGCGGACTGATTGTCTTAATGTTTCGCGTATACACAATCAGATAAATGCATATACCGAATTTCATGATTTCAAATTCAGCGGTTTGGTTGGTACCGTTTTTACTCCTCTTTTCCAATTTATACAACGAATTTCATGTTTCTGGCTGTTGTCGTATCATTGGTACCATTATATCCCTTTTTGCTCCATTTGACCCGCTTAAACTTTTTTGTACTTTTTGGTGTTTCCACGTTACGAGAGAAATGAACGCAACAAATTCCAAGTGTATAGAAAGCTGGAATTTTCAAATAATAATCTAAATATACAAGGACTGAAAATGCCCCTTTTCCGGTTCTTGTTAGGGAAAAAATGTTTTCTCTCTGGACCGATTTCGCCCACTTTCAATCCCAAGTGATCTGAAATTTACATTTAGGGAAAATTTGAACTTCTTAGCTTCTGCTTTCAACAGACAGACAGAAAATAATTGAAGTTGATAACTTGGGAAACAAAATGTTATAAACGGCGATATGATGGAAATTGATAACACGATGAAATAAATACAATTGCGAATTTTGCATTTTAGCAACTCTTGCTGCTTTTTTCGCGACTAACTACATATGTATATGTCACAAGCGACATTGGTTCTTAATATACATACAAAAAATCAGCCGTATTCCTTTGTTAGGTGGCAAGAATATTACAAAACAAACATAGATTTATATTTTTAGTCGTACCTCGAACATGAATTTTATGCAAAAATAGCCAATTTGTATTTTTTGTTTATAATGCTCTACCTAGATCTTCCGAAAAACATGGACGAATTTTCTCGCTAGTAATTTTGTTGCATAAGTTTGCTATTTAAGTGTAAAGAACTTTATTTACAACTTTGGTGACCGCCATCGACATTTTCCCGCAACTTTTTTCCATAAAATATTATAATCCTTATATGTCTTTCTTGAAGGAATTTTTTGTTCTGTTTTTCTCGCAAAAGTGTCAAATTGACCCATAAAGAGAGAGGAGATAGAGGGTTGAGATCTTCCACAATAATGATCCAGGTGAAATGGGACAAAAGGGATAAAAATAGTACCAATGATGCGACAACAGCTAGAAACATGAAATTCGGTGTGTCCCAATAATTATGTAGACACGTAAAACAGAGAGATTTTTCGAAATTTATACTTTTAAGGAGTACAATTGGAAAAGAGGGATAAAAATGGTACCAACCAAACCGCTGAATATAAAATCATCAAATTATGTGTATTCATTAATCTGACTGATTTGACGCGAAACATAAAGGATTTTTTCGAAATTTGTACTTTTAGGGGCCGAAAGGGATAAAAATGGTACCAATCAAACGGTTGCAGTCAGAAAAGTGAAACTCGGTGTGTACATTGTTGTGACTGACTAGACACGAAAAATAAAGATATCTTTTGATGCTCGTACCTATAGGATCAAAACGGGATAAAATTGGTACCACGCAAACGACAGTAGCTAGAATCATGAAATTCAGTGGTTACACTCGTCTGTCTTCGTAGACACGCAAAATATGAGTATTTCTCCAAAATCGTACTTTAGGGTACGTTTAGGGTCAAAATTTTATTTTAAATGATAAAAGTACCTAGGATCATGAAATTAGATATGTTGGTTCCAATATGGACGCGAAACAAAACGGATCTTTGAAATTAGTACTTTTCTTATCCAAATGATACAGTCACTCTGTTTGTAGCTGAATCAAGAAATTGCAAATGGGAGAAGTCCGCCCTGAGGGAAAAATGTTTCTCTCTAATGACCACTGGCAATACACCTAATATTTGGAGTAAATTTTTGAAGATCGCTCCCTCATGTTCACTTGTTGATTCCAACTGCTATATTATATATATTAGGCTGGGTCGCGTGCCATACAAATGGAAAAACAATTTCCAGTCACAACTGTAAAATATTTCGTCACTGGGTCAAGCCATCTGTGAGCTAAACGCTCCTGAAAACACATCCAAAAATCATGTTTTTCCCGTGTAATTTGTTTACGTTGCATTTTTGTCCAAAATCTTTTTCTGAATTAATAGACCCTCGGAAGCACTTTAAATATAAATTTTGATTCTTGTCTTAAAGCAACTTATTGGTCGAATTATTGGACGTTTATAGCAAATTTTTTCGTTTTTTTTTCATAGTAACAACTGAAAACTCTTTCATATTTTGTGCTAGTATTTTATAAAAAACAAATAGTTGCTGTTAGTACCTTTCGAATAGCGTGTAAATGATGTAAATCGGAAGGAAACTGACGCTGCGGCCTCAAAAATTATTTTGTAAATTTTGGCTCTGAAAATCCATCTCCTGTATTAAACCAGTAAGGAAAGGCTAAAGTCGGGCGGGGCCGACTATATGATACACTCCACTTTCTATCAGAATACAATTCAATTCGGAAAAAGTGAAAACGGGAAGAATTTTTGTATGTTTCCCAATCATAGGCTAATATGTCCTGGTTCAATTTGTCAAATCGAGAAGAATATTTGTATCAGGGCTATATCCAAACATGGAATAAAGTCACCCATTTCACAATAGGTTCTTCCAGTTCTCAATTTGAAGTAATTCGATGAAAATACGTGGTTTCTGGGGCGGAAAAATCAAGCCGGGAGCGAAATTTGTATAGGAGCTATATATAAATCTGAACCGATCTGACTCATTTTCATCCTGGGTGTTTCTCATGAAAATATAAGATATTTTGCCAAATTTGAAGAAAATCTGTTAAAATATGTGGTTTCTGGAGCGGAATAACTCAAATCGGGAGTGAAATTCGTATGTGGGCTCTATCTAAATCTGAACCGATCTGTCTCATTTGGTGTGTTTCATGGGTGTTTCTAGTTTAAATATACGATGTTTTGCCAATTTTGAAGCAAATCTGTTAAAATATGTGGTTTATACAGCAGCAAAAGTCAAATCGGGAGTGAAATTCGTATGGGGGCTATATCTAAATCTGAACCGATCTGGCTCATTTTCACCGTGGGTGTTTCTAGTTGAAATATAAGATGTTTTGCCAATTTTGAAGCAAATCTGTTAAATATGTGGTTTCTACATCAGAAAAAGTCAAATCGGGAGTGAAATTCGTAGGGGGGCTATATCTAAATCTAAACCGATCTGACCAATTTTCACCATAGGTGTTTCTAGTTGAAATGTAAGATGTTTTGCCAAGTTTGAAGAAAATCTGTTGTAATATGTGGTATCTAGCGTGAAAAGAGTCAAAGATCGGGAGTGAAATTCGTATGACGGCTATATCTAAATCTGAACCGATTTTCAAATTAAATAGCGTTCGTCCTTATCCCGAAAAACTTTTTTGTGCAAAGTTTCATTTGGTTCTGGCTACAATTGCGACCTGTACTTTGATTACAAGAATAGATGGACAGACGGACGGACGGACGGACATTGTTAAATCGATTCAAAAAGTGATTCTAAGTCGATCGGTATAATTAACAATGGGTCTATCTCGCTTCCTTTTGGGTGTTACAAACAAATGCACAAAGACATAATACTCTCGTGGAGTGTATAATTATTTCACAAATATGGAGTCAGTGACGTCATTTATAGTCCGATATTCATCATTTATTCATTATTAGACAGGTATTGATTCCTTCTACTTATTTTTCATAACATCTTCTACAAAATGCTTCAATGAAATATGAGTTTTTGGCTGTCACTTCGAAAAACCACAAAAATTGACTGTAAACGTCCAAAAATTCGGCCAAGAAGTTACAATAGAAAATTTTAATAGAATAGAAAAATTTATATTTAAAGTTCTTTGAAGGGTCTATTAATTCAAGAAAAAAATTTGGACAAAAGTGCAACATTAAACTAGTAAATCAAAAAAAATTTTTTTTTCAAATCCATGCTTTATGCAAGCAGAATTCTATTGGGCCTAGAAATTCTTTTTTAGTTATCTTTTGTAGAAGGAAAAATTACTGCGTTATCAGGAGCAGAAATAATAGATTTTTAATTTGTGGTTTGTATGGGAGGTACCACGCCCCTTTGTCCATTCCCGCTCATATTTGCAGCAGCACTTAAAAAATGCACACCAAACCGACGTACCAAATTTTGTTCAAATACCGTTATCAGGAGCAGAAATAATAGATTTTTAATTTGTGGTTTGTATGGGAGGTACCACGCCCCTTTGTACAATCCCGCCCATATTTGCAGCAGCACTTAAAAAATCCACACCAAACCGACGTATCAAATTTTGTTCAAATAACGTTATCAGGAGCAGAAATAATAGATTTTTAATTTGTGGTTTGTATGGGAGGTACCACGCCCCTTTGTACAATCCCGCCCATATTTGCAGCAGCACTTAAAAAATCCACACCAAACCGACGTACCAAATTTTGTTCAAATACCGTTATCAGGAGCAGAAATAATAGATTTTTAATTTGTGGTTTGTATGGGAGGTACCACGCCCCTTTGTACAATCCCGCCCATATTTGCAGCAGCACTTACAACATGCACACCAAACCGACGTACCAAATTTTGTTTAAATACCGTTATCAGGAGCAGAAATAATAGATTTTTAATTTGTGGTTTGTATGGAGGTATTACGCCCCTTTGTCCAATTGGTCAAATTTTTCCATTTCCTTGTATTGTCATCGAAAATGATTAAGTGTGCAAAATTTGAGCAAAATTGGTTGAGAAAAAAGCTTTCAAAAATTGATTTCAAATTTTGTGGCACACAAACATATATAGAAAGTAACCTTATATAAAGCATGGAAAAAACAAGGGAAAACCTTGATTTTTGGAGGTGTTTTCAAGAGCGTTTAGCTCACAGATGGTTGGACCTAGGGACGAAATATTTAGTAAATCATCATTAAACAATAAAATTTTCATTTTTGGGTGGTGACCGCATCAAGTTACTTACTTCTTTGTAAAATCGACAGCCTCTATGGTGGAGGGTATATAAGATTCGGACCGGCCGAACTTAACGCATTTTTACTTATAGTTATATAGATTGAACAAAGTGGGCTAGGACTAGCAGTAAAATTACAAACAATTTTAATAATAATAATTATGTCCTTAAAAGTTTTATTCAATACACTCAAAAAAGAAAAAAATTTGCTTTATTATAAACAGGTTTCACTGGTTTTGTAAGAATTAAAACACGGAAAATCGGTTATTTGAAAGATTAAAATTTGTCTATATTATAAACCGGTTTCATCGGTTTTGCGAGAATTAAATTTTTAAATTTGGAATTTTCGAATTTTCGGTTTCTGACATCTCTATCCAATCTCAACCATTGACCGAACGCACGACGCAAATGAATGTATTTTGGCTTTTATTCCTGGAAACTGTTATCCAATTGATACAAAGTTCTCATTTTGGGACAGTTTAATCGTTATTAGAAATGAAACCTCTAAAAAAAACCTTGTATACTCTCTGCATATCATCAAAGTAATGGAATTTCAAAACATTATTTCTGGCCAGAAAGCCTTTAATCAACATAAGTAACTTAGCCTTGTGAAGGGCGATGAAAACGAAATTTGCCGTTAATATTTGGGCTATTGCAACACATGAAATTTACATTTATGAGACCATTAAGGCGCGATTACATTCTTCAAGGTAACCGACCTATCGTGTGGCCCACGGTCGCCATTAAAATAACTGATATCGTTAACATTGGCAGAGGACAAATTTTAAAGGTTGTCACCTATTAATTTGGCAACAAAGAAAACAAAAAAACGATACAGTTCATCTCACAACGCCACAGGCCATTAAATGCATGCTTGCCACATCATCTTCTTGTGGCAATGTCTGACATCACACTTGCCTACAATATCCAACATCCATCACCCGCCAGCTTTTCAAGGATTTAAATTTTTCCATTCATATTGTTGGCACTTTTAGATTTCGTCACGTTCTGCTCATTCATTAATGTCAAAAGTTCAAATCAACGCATTATGTACTCGTCGCTCGCTCGCTCTTGCTCTCGCACTGGTTCATCGTCATGTACCTGGGCGACGAATTGTTGGGGACACACGTGTGTTTGGCAATTTAAGACTGGAGTCTGCTTCTGACTTGACGCGCCATTAAATACTTCAGCAATTTGCCATGATTGACTTAGGAGCGTGACTTTCCAGCGTGAAAACATGCATTGCGAAATATATAATTATTGGTAGCAAAAAGAGAATTTGTTAATGCAAATGCAAGCAAGTTTCTTCAAATTTTCAATATTTCGAAAAACCAAACAAAATGTCAAACCTTTGATCAACACACCTCTGGGAATTTTCATAAATATCAATCAACATTCCTCTGAGAAATTTCATGAATATCCCACTATCCTGACAAATTAAAAAAGCGTTTTATGTAATTATTTATCATTGTTTTCCATTTGGCCTTGTAATTTCCGCTCCGCCAAATGTATACCGTCAGCGGTGATGAATATTCCACATTCCCCATCTCCGAATTCCTATTTATCGCACTGATATTCTAAACTGTTACTGTAACAGTTCCATCTCTTTCATGTTCTCCATTTGTTCTACTCGGTATTAAGTTTCATACCAGTATTGATGCCACTTCAATCAATCAAAGTATTCTTAAATTTCCTATTGTTATATACAGACACATCTCATAGTCAGATGCCGCACAGTGTTTCGTCATATATTGCAAACGGGCTAGATACAAATTTAAAACAAAATATGTTTTTCGGATATTATATTTATATATTAATGTTCTACAGCGACTAAGGATGTGCCTTCTAATCGAAAGTAAAGGGTGTTTTTTATTGAGGTATAGACCTTCGAATTGAAATAAAACACAAGAAAATCGTTTTAATGTCCATCAATTTGGCTTTATTGGAAGGACAATTTTATGCCATTAATGTTAAAATATGATTTTGGGCATGTGGCCCGATTCGCGGCTGGCTCGAATATAGCCAATTCTACAGGTCCAATTTTCAACCACTTTTTCGAGCATATGGGGCCGTATGTTGGCAATAACGCCACGAATGTTGGCTTCCAAGTCCCCTAACGTTTCTGGTTTGTTGGCGTAGACGAGCGACTTCACATATCCCCAAAGAAAATAATCCAATGGTGTCAAATCACACGATCTTGGTGGCCAATTGACAGGTCCATTCCGCGAAATTATGCGCTCACCGAATGTTTCCTTCAATAATTCAATAACTTCGCGAACTGAACCATTACTTTCGAAATAAATTTGTACGATTTGCAAGCGTTGTTCTTTTGTCAACCTGTTCATGATGAAATGGCAAACCAAACTAAATATTAATCACTTGACAGCTGACAAAATGGCCGCCAGTTAAAAAAGTGATGCCAACTTAAAGTTCTATACCCCAATAAAAAACACCCTTTATATGTTCTCGTCTTGAAAATTCGAATAACTTCTACATTTATTCATATATTTTGTATACCCTACACCACAGGGTATAAAGACTTTGTGCATTTGTTTGCAACGCACAAAAGGAAACGAGTTAGACCCATTGTTAATTATACCGATCGACACAGAATCACTTTTTGAGTCAATTTAGCGATGTCCGTCCGTCCGTCTGTCCACCTATTCTTGTAATTCAAGTACAGGTCGCAATTATTGTTAGAACTAAATAAAACTTTGCAGAACGACGTTTTATGGGATAAGGACGAACGCTATTTAATTTGAAGAAAATCGGTTCAGATTTAGATATAGCTTCCATATAAACATTGCTCCCGATTTTACTCTTTCCGCCCTAGAAACTATATATTTGAACAGATTTTCTTCAAATTTGGCAAAACAACTTATATTTCTACTTAGAACAGGTCTGGTGAAAATGGGCCAAATCGGTTCAGATTTATATATAGCTCCCATACAAATTACCCCACTGAATTGATTATTTCCTCTCTAGAAAAAGCATATTTAAACAGATTTTCTTCAAATTTAGCAAACCAGCTCATATTTCAACTAAAAACATCTATGGCGAAAGTGAGCCACGTCGGTTCAGATTTATATATAGCTCCCATAAAAGTGTCTCCCCCGATTTGACTCTTTCTACATATTTTAACAGATTTTCTTCAAATTGGCTAAACAACTTATATTTCAATTGGAAAAAGCTCAAGTAAAATTGGCCACATCGGTTCATATATTTACAGGGTTTTCCAACAAGATGTGTTATTTTTAATCACCCGGTATTACGGTAGCTGTCACTTTTGAAGCTTTTATTCTTTGACATTTGACAAGTAGAAACTACGCCATTACTAAAAATGGCTGATAAGGCCCATTTCCACCTCGGAGGCTACGTCAACAAGCAAAATTGTCGCATCTGGGGCTCGGAAACCCCAAGAGTTATTGTTGAGAAGCCTCTCCATCCTCATCGTGTGACTGTTTGGTGCGGTTTATGGTCCGGCGGGGTCTTTGGACATTACTTTTTCGAAAATGAGGTGATCACAATTGACCACCGAGATCTTGTGATTTAACACCTTGCGACTTCTTCCTTTGGGGCCACGTGAAAGATAAGGTCTACGCCAACAGCCCAGCGTCGATTCAAGACCTCAAAGATAGAATTCGTGAGGCTATCGAGGACATAGGAAAATTTCATGAAATGTATATGGTCCTTTAAGCGTGGTCGTGGTGGCCATTTGGCTGATGTTGTTTTTAATTATTAATGGCAAACCTTTCCTCTTTAAACTAATAAACATCCGATAATTTATCTCAAAAAATGACATTTTTCTTTGAATACCAAAATAACACCTCTTGTTGGAAAACCCTCCAATACAAATTTCATCAAAGAACTGATAATTTCCGCTCTAGAAATAGCATATTTGAACATATTTTCTTCTAATTCCACACATCAGAAACCAATAGAATCATCTATGGCGAAAGTGGTTCACATCGGTTCAGATTTATATATAGCTCCCATATAAATGACTCCACGATTTGATTCTTTCCGCTCTAGAAACCACATATTTAAAAGATTTCCATCAAATTTGAGAAAGCGTCTTATTTTTCAATTAGAGAATCTATTCTAAAAATGGGTCAGATCGGTACAGAATTATATATAGCTCCCGTTTAAAGTTTGTGTTTGTAAATAGCCCCCATTCAAAATTTCCCCACAAATACAGATAGCAGTATGAAATTTGCAATACATTCTCCTCTTATAGCTGCATCGTATATCACCCGGATCAAATGTAACGATCTTTTTACACCACAGGGTCTAGTGGCTAAGTGTAGGGTATCATTTAGTCGGCCACGCCCGACTTTAATCTTCCTTACTTGTTTCAAATAAGTCTTGTTTCCCTTGCTAAAATGACAAATATTATACCTTTTAAATTTCGTACATATACTTATCTTGCTTGCCAAAGCTGTCTAGCAAAATTTTAAACTTATCAACCTACTGCCACACCCACTGTAGTTGGTTTCTTGAGGGAAATACTCGTGATCGTGAGGAAAATTTATTTTACTCACATGACTGTGCATGAACGTGAGGAACGAAAACATGTTCGTGTGTGATTAAATTTTTCACAAGCACTGTGCGACGTCTTCTAGTCTGGATATACGATTGGTGTTTATTTAAGTATTATCTTCCACAAACAGGCACATACAATAAAAGTTTGTAGTATGGCAGCACGTCATAACGGCTTAAGTCGAAATGTGTGGCATACATATATCAAGCATAACGATTTTCCATTATATGTGGGAAATTTTAAATTGTAAAAAACAAGACTTTCGCTCAAGCATATGCAAATTTAGGCAATGCAATTGCATGATATGGTACAATGGTGCTGCTGCCACACACAGATTTGACATCAGAAACATATACCGAAAATAAGTAAAATATTTTTATTTTGCATTTGCATAATTTATGCTAAATTTTTATTTGCATACATATATCAAAAACATCCCAGCAAAAAGAGAGCACCCAAAGAAATGAAAAAGATGTTAATCTTGTGATTCGGAAGTAGTGAAAATTGGGATCTTCACCAATGAATTTTACATTGAGTTGTCATAGGAGGGAAGTCCTTTATTTTGAAATACTTAAAAGTTATTTTTAAGTGGTGCAAAGGAACCATTTTTTCACTAGTTTCCATTTATGTTTTAAAAAATCCGCCGCTACCGGGGGTAGAACAGCGGAAATTCAGGTTGCTACTACGGCACTCTAACCATCGCAGCTATCCTCTGTTGTGAGTGCTGAATAACTAAAACAAATCATTTAGTTCGGTAGAACTGAGAATAGGAAGCTTAACAAAATATTTATGTAATATGAACTAATATATAACAAATAAATATAATAAATACTAATTAAATTTTGTATTAAATAAATTGACACTACTTAATTTTAATAAAAATATGAAATATTCTAAGTACATTAAAAAAACTATAAATTTGTATTTTTTAAGCAAAAATTTTTAAATTGTTAAAATTATACAAAATTAAACATTGTTTATTTATAAAAGTAATAAAAAATATCAAAAAAAGTTTTCGATTCGAACCCGAGACCTTCTGGGTGCAAAGCGGACACCTTACCTTCGTGACCCCATACTAAAAAGTCATTCCCATTCAGTTGTGAAAATGCTATTCATAAAATGTTACGGAATATTAACATATTATAAACTTTTTTGATGTTGTTTAAAAGAGCTTACTCAAAAGCGGGAAAAATGCATATTTGTATTATGAGATGCGATTAAAATGTGCTTCATACGGAAGTACTTCCAACCATTTTTTGCTGGGATATTAAATGCGTTAAACTATCAAACAATACGACATTTTGTACACCAAAAGCAATTCTAACATATTATAATTTTGTAATTCCCAAGATTAAACCCACCAATACGTATACCGCTTATTTCAGAATCACTTTCCCAGGCAATCTAAAGACGTCTCATAAATATCTATCTGCATTAACATTTTATATTGTAATCAACTGAAACATGATCTTTAAGCTGAGTTTATCGAAAATATGTTTATCTATAGCTTATATTCCGAAAAAAATCCTATAAAAGTAGAGAAAAAAATATATTGTTTATTTTTTTGTAAATAAGGTGTAGGTAGGTACACTGTCATAAGATTTTTTTTGGATCTGTTCAGTATATCCGTAATATCTCATCTGGTCCATTTACATGTGAATATTTATATTCGTCGATGGTAGCGAACCTAACGATAGATTAAGTATTATTTGTGTTGTTGTTGACTTACACACATGCTCCTGAGGAATTGCAAAATGTTGTATGCAATAAAGAATTTTACATAAAAAGCACTAAGACCTCGATCTTGATATATTATTTATTTAAAAATATTCAACAGATTATATGAACAAGAAATAAATCCTAAGAGCACGCATAGACGCTCTTATCTTCCTCTTAACATGCAATAACAAATTCAAAAACAAGTAAGGAAAGGGGACGGGACAGACTATATAATACCCTACACCACTCCCTGCATATATACATCGCTTTGATTATTAAACCCAGGTATTCCATGGGAGCAATTTTATCTAGTTCATATATATTATACAGTTACTATCAATTCATATTTAGTCAATTTTAATGAGAATGGTAAATAAAAAAGTAATTGATCCAATTTTCCTGCAGATATTCCGAGTAAAGTAAATATAACATGATATGGAAAAATTGATAAAGATCCAATGATAAATACTGATTATACAGTGGTAATAGGATGAATCGGACGGACATTTGAAGGGGACCTATAACAACATTTGAGGCCTCTGCAAAAACATGCGCCAATATATTTCTCATTCACGGTAGGTATTCCTAGTTGAAACATATAATGATCTGCAAAAAGATCCGATGTAAGATGTAGTTTCTAGAGATGTAATAGATCAGAATGGGGCCCCATTTGGGTTATACCAAAGTATGGACATATGGGCATCTACCAAACAAGTAAGGAAAGGCTAAAGACGGACGGACTTTCTATCTCATTACAATTCAATTCGGTAAAAAGTGAAATCGGGAAGGATTTTTGCACCCTGTAAATGTATGTGTTTGACAAAAAATGTTAAATCGGAAAGGACATTTGTATGGGGGTATATTGAAACCTGGAACGATGTGATCCGCTTTCGCCATGTATGTTTATTGACGAAATATAATATGTAAAGTTTGACCAAAATCTGTTTAACATTGGAGCAACATTTGTATGAGGGCTATATCTACATCTGAACCGATCTTACCTACTTTCACCATAGGTTTTTTTAGTTGGATTTTTAGATGTTGTGCCAATTTTAAAGAAAATTGGTACAATTTGTGGTTTCTAAAGCTGAACAAGTGAAATCAGGAGCGACATTTGTATGGGGGCTATATCTAAATCTGAACCGATCTTACCCACTTTCAGCATAGGTGTTTCAAGTTCGATTATAAAATGTTGTGTCAATTTTAAAGAAAATCGGGTACAATATGTGGTTTCTAAAGCGGAAAAAGTGAAATCGGGAGCGACATTTGTATGGGGGCTATAATTTTTGAAGAAAATCGGGTACTATATGTGCTTTATAGGGCGGAAAAAGTCAAATTGGGAGCGACATTTGTATGGGGGCTATATCTAAATCTGCATCGATTTCCTCCAAATTCAATACCGATGGTCCTTGGCCAGAAAAAATAACTTCTGCTAAGTTTCATGACAATCGGACAACAATTGCGACATGTAGAGTGCGAACAAGCTTAGATGGACAGCAGACTGACAGACAGACGGGCGGACAGACAGACATCGTTAAATCGACTCAGCTGGTGATTCTAAGCCGATCGGTAAAGGTGGGTCTAGCTCGATTATTTCTTGGTGTTACAAACATTTGGCGCGAAACTAACTTATAATACCCTAGCGCACGAAGTAGTGTAGGGTATAATAAATAGTGAATAACAACTAACGAAGCACTGAGAACGTTTATACCGAATGCTAATTAATAGCTATTTTATTAATAACCATTGTTTAACCGGCCTGAACATAATTTTAGAACAAAAAATATTGCACTTACCCGAAATACAACCCAAAAATCTGCAAACAAATTAAAAATATCCCAAATGGAAAAATTAAATTATACCCAAAAATAACTGCAAAATTACGCAAGTAAAAACCTACAAAAAATGGATATTTGTCATCTGGGGTAAGTCGACTACACAGAATAGTGGCTTTCTCCTTGTATTGTGTGGCGACAGTGTTATTTCGAATTTACGCTTTCCTTCTCTGTTTGATTTCTCTCGTTGCGAAATTAATATTTACACTTTTTTTTAGTTTTTTTCGTTTGTATTTTTTTTGTCTATAAGCAATATTTGATTTGAACTGGGATATTGTCCTGGCTCAAGACACTTTTTTCAAAAAGTTTTTCCTAAAGAAAACTTAAACTAAAATATAAATCTGAATGTGTAGCCTTCAACTTCAGGTATTTACTTTATTTCTGATAAAAGTGTTGCAGCAAACAATATCTTAATATATTAATTTTTAATATATCAAAAACTTACTTCCAAAGTAGTGAGTCTTTAACGCAAACTGTAAGAAATTTACATGGGCAATTTTCGTGCTTTAATATGAAGTTCATTTTCATCTCGGTGGCTATGCCAATAAGAAAAATTGCCGCATATGGGGTTCAGAGAAACCACACGTGCCTATTGAGAAGCCAATACATCCATAATGAGTCCAATATGGTGTTGATTTTTGTCTGGCGACATCATTGGGCCATACACTGAAAAACTGGGTTGATTGGGTGAGGTACTGCCGAGCCAGTCGTGATAGTCATATGAATGACATTGTGTTCCATTATCAAATGACAAAGTCCGACCTTTCCAATAAAACCAGATATTTGAAGAAATAATCAGTACAATCTGTAAAATTGTAAATGGCTAGATATGTACCCAATTTTTTTCTTCCGAAGTGCACTTTTTTACGAATTCCGCTTTTTGTTCATAAACTTAAAGGACGAAAATGAAAATTAATAGGCAAAATAATTGAAATGAAAATTTAAATTAGTGATTTTTATTTATTTGTTCATAAATTGACGTAAAATTTTTTCGTAATTAGGTTATTATTGATGCGACAAAACGATTCTAAAAAATAAGGTTTATAAATTAAAACATTTAAGGAAAGGATAAAGTAGGGCGGGGCCGACTATATAATAACCTACACCATTCCCTGTGTATATACCTCGCTTTGATTACTAAACCCAGGTTTTTCATAAGAGCAATTTTATGTAGTTCATATAAATTATACAAATTCATCTTTAGTCAAATTTAACGAATGGGTCTATCTCATCTTTTTGGATTTCTCCGTTATATATGACGCGCTTATTGCTTTAAGCGCGTCATATATTCCACATCACAATATAAATCAGAAATATTTTTGTGGAGTCTTAGGGCCACTTTCTGTAACTGGTTTTCGTTCCTCTTCGTCAATTACTTGAATTCTGTAAAATGCAAGATCATATAATAATTAATAGAACTCAAGTAATAGTTGAGTGATTTTAGTTACAGAAATAGACCCTTAATTCGACAAAGACAAACTTCAATCTCATTAAAAATTCATTAAAATTCCACTGTATAAAGTATAAACTCCACATTCGCCTATGTCGACATAAGTTGTTTTCATTTGTTTACACACAACTAACAAAGTATATGTGCGATCAAGAAAAAAAAAATGCTTTAAGGGAAGTATGTTCAATTTGATCCAGTCTCGCCTTGCGGGTGTGTCAGAACGTGATTAAATTGTTTTACAACTTAACACACCACCAGCGTCTGTGGTGTCATTAATTTTATTTTAATAGTCTATACTCGTACGTGTTCATTAAGATATAAATTCATTTTCAATAGATTTCTGCCCCAACCTCCACTGAGAGAGTAATAAAATTCGGCGTAGCAGTCTCCTTGGAATATTTCTACTGCTATGTCAATGTAAAAGGACAACACATTATATCTCTCTCTTTATAGGTCATGGCAAAGTTTATATAAAAAAAGTTTCTCTTTTATAATTTTTCAATTTCACATGGGATTTTGAAGAAAATATTATCTCACTTTTTGGAAAATACAACAGAAAAGTTGATAAAATGAAAATTTCCAATACTTATCTACATATAGATTAACTTAAAGGCTAATACTTCTGGAAGTTTAAAAGAAGTTTCTGAGCAGTCGACAAAAAATTGAGTATAATTAAAAAAATCGTATTTTTTTGCTGGCACGAATAAGACTTTATCACTAAAACAATATGAGAAAGACTAACATGAATTCCAGTGTGGAATGAACTTGACATTTAAATCGAATTGTCTTGGCATTTCTATAGTAATAGTAATAGAGTTCAATGGTTTGAAACCATTCAGTAGCACAATCGCGACAGACAGTATAAAAACTTGTTAAGTCGAATCTGACTGTAGTTCCCAATTGAATACATTTAGCTAAGAAAAAAACAAGAAAAAACGGCGTTACATTCGGCCGGGTCGAGCTTTATATACCCACCACCATGGATTTCATACGACAGAGGCTGTCGATTTTCATAGAAGTGCAGTAACGTTAAAATGTTAAATTTTTTAAATATAGCCAAACCTAAACAAATAAAAATATTGAAAAAATATATAAATAAATTTAAAATTTTAATTATTTTAAACCAATTTTATAAGACAAGGCTGCCAATATATTTATAATACACATTTCGAAATAATACTTCAAGTCAGTTCAAAAAGTATATATAAGGCGGCAATATTCAAAATAGCTTTAATGTCCATTGGGGTATAGTTGGTACATTTTTATACACTCCACGAGAGTATTATGTCTTTGTGCATTTGTTTGTAACACCCAAAAGGAAGGGAGATAGACCCATTGTTAATTATACCGATCGACTTAGAATCACTTTTTGAATCGATTTAGCAATTTCCGTCTGTCTGTCTGTCCGTCCGTCCATCTATTCTTGTAATCACGATACAGGTCGCAATTGTAGACAGAACCAAATGAAACTTTGCACAACGAAGTTTTTTGGGATAAGGACGAACGCTATTTAATTTGAAGAAAATCGGTTCAGATTTAGATATAGCCCCCATACGAATTTCACTCCCGATTTGACACTTTTCACTCTAGATACCACATATTTTAACAGATTTTCTTAAAAATTGGCAAAACATACTATATTTGAACTAGAAACACCTGTGGTAAAAATGTGTTAGATCGGTTCAGATTTATATCTAGCTCCCATTAAAATTTCGCTCCCGATTTGACTTTTTCTGCTCTAGACATCACACATTTTACCGGATCTTCTTTATATTTGCTAAAATATCTTATACTTCCTCTAGAAAGACCGGTGGTGAAAATGGGTCAGATCGGTTCAGATTTATATATAGCTCCCACACAAATTTCACTCCCGATTTGACTTTTTCCACTCTATAAACCACATATTTTAAAATTTTTTCTTCAAATCTAGCAAAATACCTTATATTTCAACTGGAAACACCCATTGCGAAAATGGTGCAGATCGGTTCAGATTTATATATAGCTCCCATACAAATTTCGCTCCCAATTTGACTTTTTACGCTCTAGAAACCACATATTGTATCAGATTGTCTTCAGATTTGGCAAAACATCTTATATTAAAACAAAAAAAACGGACTTAAGTTCGGCCGGGCCGATCTTTATATACCCTCCACCATGGATTGCATTCCACAGAGGTTGTCGGTTTTCGTAGAAATGGAGTAATATTACAGGAAAATATAAATTTTTTAATACAGCCAAACCAAAACAAATACAAATATTGAAAAAATAATTTTATAAATAAATATAATATTTTAATTATTTCAAACCATTATTTATTTCAAATCAGAAAATATCTAATGTTGATATTTTCAAAAAGCTTAAATACCATAAATATTGGTAGATAGTAGGTGCTACAGTTGGTTGTATACGAATTTGGAAAACCTTTTTATTTTGCGTGTCTATGCAGTCAGAGGAATGTATACTCCGAATTTCATGACTCTAGCTGCGGTCATTTGATTGGTACTATTTTTATCCCCTTTTTTCATTTTAACCCCAAAAAGTACGAATTTCGAAAAATTCGTCTATTTTCCGTGTCTATGCAGACAGAGGAATGTATACTCCGAATTTCATGACTCTAGCTGAGGTCATTTGATTGGTACTATTTTTATCCCCTTTTTTCATTTTAACCCCAAAAAGTACGAATTTAAAAAAATCTGTTTATTTTAAGTATCGACGCAATCAGAGGAATGTATACACCGAATTTCACTTTTCTAGGTGTAGCTGTTTGGTTGGTACCATTTTTATCCCTCCGTACCCATTGTAACCCTTGAAAGTACGAATTTGGAAAAAAACTTTTATTTTTCATGTCTACGTAGTCAAAGGAATGTATACTCCGAATTTCATGACTCTAGCTGCGGTCATTTGGTTGGTACTATTTTTATCCCCTTTTTCTATTTTGACCCCAAAAAGTACGAATTTCGAAAAATCAGTTTATTTTCCGTATCTATAAAGTCAGAGGAATGTATACTCCGACTTTCATGACTCTAGCTGCGGTCATTTGATTGGTACTATTTGTATCCCCTTTTTTCATTTTAACCCCAAAAAGTACGAATTTTGAAAAATCCCTATATTTTACTTGTCTATGCAATCTGAGGAATGCATACACCGAATTTCATTATTCTAGGTACCATTTTTATCCCTCTATTCCCATTTTACCCCTTAAAAGTACGAATTTGGAAAAAATACTTTTATATTATGTATCTACTTAACTAGAGGAATGTACACACCGAATTTCGTGTTTCTAGCTGTTGTCGTTTAATATGAATCATTTTTATCCCTTTTTTGCCCCATTTCACACCCTACAAATAAGAATCACTTTATGGTGCACGTTTTTGCTATAAGGGGAATGCGCATACCAAATATCAAGCAAATATAAACAGACATATTCAAAAAACATGCTTAAATACGCTAAAATATTAGGGATTATTATGGGTATTTTTAGTCCTTGTGAGGGAAAAATTTTTCCCTTTGGACCGATTTCGCCGCATTTCAATCCCAACCGATCTACGACTATAAGACGCATTTATGAAAAATTTGAACATTCTAGCTCCTTTCGTTTAGATGCTAGCGTGCTTTCAACAGACGGACGGACGGACATGGCTAGATCGTCTTAGAATTTTATGACGATCAAGAATATATATACTTTATAGGGTCTCATGTCGATATTTCAAGGTGTTACAAACGGAATGACAAAGTTAGTATACCCCCATCCTGGAGGTGGAGGGTATAATTAAGAACAAATTTCGCTCCCGGATTGACTTTTTCCGACCCAGAAACCACTTATTTTCAGAGAATTTCTTCAAATTGAGCATAACACGTTATACTTGAACTAGAAGAACATATTGTGTAAGTGGGTCACATTCCATGCTTGGCCCCGATACAAATATTCTTCTCGATTTGACAAATTGGGTTGGAAATATACAAAAATTCTTCCCGTTGTCAATTTTCTACCGGATTGAATTGTAATCGGAGTGAAAGTGGAGTGTATCATATAGTCGGCCCCGCCCGACTTTAGCCTTTCCTTACTTGTTTTGGTTGCATTTCCATCTTATTTTAATTCCAAAAGCACATTATCTCTTACGTACACAGTGCAAGATAACCTAACCTTACGATTTTCGAAGATCTCTTTATGTTGCGTCTACGCAATCAGACGAACTCCAGCTTTCTTCATTATAGCTGTAGCCGCTTAGTTGGTACCATTTGTATCCATCTGTGCCCATTGTATCCCTTGAAGGTACGAATTTAAAAAAAAAAACTTTATATTTTTTGTGTCTACGGAGTCAGAGGAATGTATACACCGAATTTGATGATTATAGCTGCGGCCATTTGGTTGGTCCAATTTGTATCCCTCTATTCTCATTTTAATTTAATTAAATTCCAATTATGACATTCAGAGATTCAAAATAGATATCAACAGACACTACTCCCTCTTTCCTCCTTGCAATTCCAGATCTTCCATCCGCTATCGCAATACACTGCATTTATAGCGGACATCCCCTGAGTTTTGATTCAGTGAAAAAAAGCTGCGGTCCACTCTGCAACACATTCCTTCGTATGACTAAAATAAATTTAAATTGCCACTCAAACGTATGACTGATATAAATTTGTATTGGTGCATACGTACGTATGAGTGATATTATTTGTTAGCCTTTAATATTAAGTACACAACGGTACATTTTAAGCGAAACAATTTCACGATATTCAAGATAGTTTGAGCTAATATTCAGCCGTTTAAAATTTAAAAAATGTTTATCCCAGATTTTCGAAGTAACTGGAATTTTCTATATAAAAATGGAAAATTCTTCAATGTAAAAGTTTTAATTGAAATCAGACACTCCGTCCCCAGCAACAGAATCAGGTAATTTTTATCTAGGATGATTGCTTGGTTAATATGATCCCCTAGTGCTTCCCCCATGTCCCCGTTAAAATAATTTTCAGCGAATATTTTGTTATATTGCAAACAATTTACGAAATTCTTTGTGTATCTAAATATCTAAATACGAAAACTATTTATCTATGCAAGTTCAATCATTCGCTAAATTTAATTATCAAACTTTTTAACGAGTCAATTAAAAGTTTCATTGGTTCATCGATGCCATCAATTACTACGTCGATGGATAGCTGCTATGCAATAAAGTGAAATATTTGTTGCCTCATTTACATTTTTTAAAAGAATTCCATTCAGAACGCTCCATTGAAAGCCAATATTAAAATGCATCATTGAAAAAGTTCACCAATAAACGGTAAATATTCAAAATGAATAAATTTCACCTTGACACACACAATAGTCGGTTTCAGGAGGCGGAGGGAGGACGGGAAATGCATTATGAATGCGATAGAGTTGCAATTCACAAAAAAAGATAAAACGGAAAACAGAAAAAAGTCATACCATGAATACTACCAAAGGAAGCCAATAAAACAATAAGAGTCTTCTAAAAGCAAAGTTGCAACATTTGCGTACTTTGCGTTGGTTGTGGAAACTTTTTATAATGTCCGCAAAAGTTAGTGCTGCTACTGATGGTGATGGTCGGGAGAGGAATATTCAATTACTGGCACAATTTAATATAGACACTAAATTTTAAGGTAGTTTAAAGGTTTACGGCATAGGATTGACCAAACCAGATCTTCAATTTTGTAGAAAATTTTTAGCGTTGAACAGCCATTTCAGCTTAGAACTGCTACAAGTTGTTAAACCTTTTTTGGACAAAAAATTGTTTTAAACCATTAAAAGCTTTTTAAGTGTGCAGTGGGTGATATCTTCAATTAATACAAATTATTCCATATAACAAAAGAAACAAGTAAAAACGGCGTTATATACCCTCCACCATGGATTGCATTCCACATTTCCACGATTTTCGTAGAAGTGTAGTAATATTAAAGGAAAATATAATTTTTTTAATATAGCCAAACCAAAACAAATACAAATATTGAAAAAATATATATAAATAAATATAATAATTTTTTTATTATTTCAAACCACGCTTATAAGGCAAGGCTACATATCGAAATAATGCTTCAAGTCAACTCAAAAAATAAATATTCATATATTTATATTTTCAAAAAGCTTAAATACCATAAATATTGGTAGATAGTGAATGTTACAGTTGGTTGTATTTCCATTCTATTTTAATTCCAAAAGTAAATTTTGAAAATCCATTGTTTCGCGCAAAATAACCTAACTTCATAAAAGTAAAAAAGTACGAATTTGGAAAAATTCTTTTATTTCGCAGTCAGAGGTATGCACATACCGAATTTCATGATTCTAGTTGTGGCCATTTGGTTGGTACCATTTGTATCCCCTTTTTCCTACTTTACCCCCTTAAGAGTACGACTTTCTAAAACCTCTTTATTTTACGTGTCTACGCAATTAGAGGGATGTACACACCGAATTTCATCATTCTAGCTGTAGTCAGTCGTTTAGTTGGTACTATATTTTCCCTCTGTCTTGAATTTTTGTGGATGTTCACTAATTGTTAGTCTGCACAGTTTTGACAAAAATGGACGGTGTTGCAAAAGTGGGCGTGGCACCTCCCATATGAAGTTAAAACCTATTATTGAATATTGTCATTTCTATGAAATCTGAAATGCTGAAATTTTATGCAAGTGCATCTAACATCAATCTGCGTAGTGGTGCCAAAAATGGGCGGTATTGAAAAAGTGGGCGTGGCACCTCCCATACGAAGTTAAAACCTATTATTGAATATTGTCATTTCTATGAAATCTGAAATGCTGAAATTTTGTGTAAGTGCATCTAACATCAATGCGCGTATTTCTGCCAAAAATGGGCTGTATTGAAAAAGTGGGCGTGGCACCTCACATACGACGTTAAAACCTATTATTGAATATTGTCAGTTCTATGCCACCTAGAGTGCTGACATTTTTTGTAAGTGCATCTAGCATCAATGTGGATAGTTGTGCCTAAAATGGGCGGTATTGCAAAAGTGGGCGTGGCACCTCCCATACGAAGTTAAAACCTATTATTGAATATTGTCTGTTCTATGGCAACTAGAGTGCTGAAATTTTGTGTAAGTGCATCTAACATCAATGCGCGTATTTCTGCCAAAAATGGGCTGTATTGAAAAAGTGGGCGTGGCACCTCACATACGACGTTAAAACCTATTATTGAATATTGTCAGTTCTATGCCACCTAGAGTGCTGAAATTTTTTGTAAGTGCATCTAGCATCAATGTGGATAGTTGTGCCAAAAATGGGCGGTATTGAAAAAGTGGGTGTGGCAACTCACAAACGAAGTTATAACCCATTTTCGAATATATTCAGTTGTATGACAGATAACATACTGAAATTTTGTGTAAGTGCATCTAGCATAAACCTGCGTAGTTGTGCAAAAAATGGGCGGTATTGGAAAATTGGGCGTGGTACCTCCCGTACAAAGTTAAAACCTATTATTGAATATATTCAGTTTTATAACAGCTACAATACTGAATTTTTGTGTGCGTGCATCTAGCATAAACCTGCGTAGTAGTGCAAAATATGGGCGGTATTGGGATAGTGGGCGTGGTACCTCACAGACGAAGTTAAAACCTATTATCAAATATTGTAAATTCTACAACACCTATAGTGCTGAAAATTTGGGTTAGTCGATCCAGTGCAAAATAATTGTGCAAAGATCGATGGAAAGTGGCCGTGTTCCTTCCCATACGCAATTAACACCTGTTTTAGAGTATATTCGACACCGAGGTTCCTATATTGTTGTGTAAGTTAATTTATTTATAACCTGCATAGACAATATACAAATGGGCGTGATTTGAAAGATGGGGAATCTTTGATTTGAATTTTGTAAAATTACGTGTTTTCTTTGGATTTTCTTAGCACAATAGTAAAGAAAGTTTACAAAAAGATAAATATTCATTCGTCAACAGCCGTGTCAAGAAAGCGGAAATTATATTAATTTTTTAGTTTATGTGTCGTTTAATTAGTGAACAATTTAACTGACTTTTTATGTGTTTTACATTCGAATTCCTATTCGATTAAGTAAGTTCTTCTTACGTAGGAAATTTTTTGTTTTTGTAATGGAAAGAAGGAGAATCACACTGAACTTAAAATCAATTTGATTTTTGACATTTCTTCCTTTATTCGCCGTAAACTAAAGTTATGTTCTTCAATATTCTCCATGGAACATATCCATTTTTTTAGTATCTCAAGGAAGTACCTTGATTATAAGTGGTACATATATTACCGATCACAAGAAAAAACAATATGAAACCTGATTTTAATTTCCGTCTGTTTTTCTGCCTGGCGAAGCGGGCGGGGGTTCAGCTAGTTAAATACTACTAAATCAGAGGAACGTACACACCGAATTTCGTGTTTCTAGTTGATGTCGTTGGATATGTACCATTTTTATCCCTTTTTGCCCCATTTCAACACCCTACGAATAAAAATCACTTTATGGTGCATGTTTTTGTTATAGGGAAATGCGCATACCCAATATCAAGTAAGTACAAGCAGACATAATGAAAAATTATGCTTAAATACTCTAAAATAGTAGGTGTTATTATGGGTATTTTCAGTCCTTGGGGGGGGGGGGGGGAATTCCCTTTGGTCCGATTTCGCCCAGTTGCAATCCCAAGCGATCTACGACTATAAGACGCATTTATGGAAAATTTGGACGTCCTAGATCCTTTCGTTTCGATGCTAGCGTGCTTTCAACAGGCGGACAGTCAGATCGTCTTAGAATTTTATGGCGATCAGGAATATATATACTTTATAGGGTCTCAGGTCGATATTTAAAGGTGTTACAAACGGAATGACAAAGTTAGTATACCCCCATTCTGGAGGTGGAGGGTATAAAAAGAAGGGCTGGGGCAGAAAAAATATGATTTCACCACAAGTAATAAAATTTGGATTGCTTAATGATGTTTTGAAATATATTTCGTCCCCGTATGAAGCCATAAATCTGTGTGAAAACACCCCAAAAAATCATGTTTTCGCGTGTAATTGTTTATGTGCATTATTGTCCTTTTTATACCCTACACCACTTCGTGGACTAGGGTATTATAAGTTAGTTTCCGCCAAATGTTTGTAACAACAAGAAATGATCGAGCTAGACCCACCTTTAAGTATACGGATCGGCTTAGAATCACCAGCAGAATCGATTTAACGATGTCTGTCTGTCCGTCCGTCTGCTGTACATCTAAGCTTGTTCGCATCTACAGGTCGCAATTGTTCACCGATTATCATGAAATTTGGCAGAAGTTACTTTTTTGGACCAATGAATGATCGGTATTGAATTTGGAGGAAATCGGTTCAGATTTAGATATAGCCCCCATACAAATGTCGCTCCCGATTTGACTTTTTCCTCTCTAAAATCCACATATTATACCCGATTTTCTTTAAAATTTGCACAACATTTTATAATCGAACTAGAAACACGTATGCAAAAATTGGGTAAGCTCGGTTCAGATTTAGATATAGCCCCCATACAAATGTCGCTCCCAATTTGACATTTTCCTCTCTAGAAACGATTTTCTACCCGATTTTCCTTAAATTTTGCAGAAAATCTTATAGTCGAACTATAAACACGTATGCAAAAATTGGGTAAGATCGGTTCAGATTTAGATATATCCCCCATACAAATGTCACTCCAGATTTTACATTTTCCGCTCTAGAAACGACATATTGTACCCGATTTTCTTTAAATTTGCAGAACATCTTATAATCGAACTAGAAACACGTATGCAAAAATTGGGTAAGATCGGTTCAGATTTAGATATAGCCTCCATACAAATGTCGCTCCCGATTTGACATTTGCCGCTCTAGAAACGACATATTGTACCCGATTTTCTTTAAATTTTGCAGAACATCTTATAATCGAACTATAAACACGTATGCAAAAATTGGGTAAGATCGGTTCAGATTTAGATATAGCCCCCACACAAATGTCGCTCCCGATTTGACATTTTCCGCTCTAGAAACGACATATTGTACCCGATTTTCTTTAAATTTTGCAGAACATCTAAAAATCCAACAAAAAAACCTATGGTGAAAGTGGGTAAGATCGGTTCAGATTTAGATATAGCCCTCATACAAATGTTTCTCCCGAATGTTTAACCGATTTTGGCCAAACTTTACATATTATATTTCACCAATAAATTAAATATTCATGGTAAAAGGGGTTCACATCGTTCCAGGTATCAGTATACCCTCATACAAATGTCCTTTCCGATTTAACATTTTTTGTGAAATACATACATTTACAGGATGCAAAAATCCTTCCCGATTTCACTTTTTTACCGGACCGACATTTTACATCGGAAGTTTTCAAATTTTGCAAATTATATTATATTTATATTTCATAATACCTACTTTAAAAGTGGGCCCATTTTTAAATGTAGCGCCCTTACAAATGGACCCCTTTTTATCATTACCCCTGTAGGACCCACAATTTGCATCGAAAGTTTATCAAATTTTGCATTTTGTATTATATTTCAACTAAGAAAACATATTATGAAAGTCAAATATATGGGTCCATATTTTGGTATAACCTTCTTACAAATTGGGCCCCCATTCTATTCTATTACATCTCTAGAACCCACATCGTGCTCTAGATCTCGATATATAATTTTGCATATCATGTCATATTTCAACTAGAACACCTACTTTAAAAGTGATCTATACGGAGCCACATTTTAATGTAGATCCCTTACAAATGGCCCCATTTTAATTTTTACCCCTCAAGAACAAATTTTATATCGGATTTTTTTTTTAAATTTTGCAGATTATATTATATTTTAACTAAGAATACAAAGTCAATTATATGTGTCCATACTTTGGAATAACCCAAATGGGGGCCCCATTCTACTCTAATACAGCTTTAGAATCTACGTCTTACATTGGATCATGATATATTTTAACTTTGAATACCAAGCGCGAATGAGAAATATATAGACCCATGTTTTGGATCAGACCCCAAGTGTTGTTATAGGCCTTCTTTCAAATATCGGTCAGATTCATCCTATTACTACTGTATAATTTTCATTTGTCTGCCGGAAAATTGTGTCTATTATTTACCATATTTGTTAAATATGACTAAAGATGAATCTATACTGTATAATTTATATGAACTGGATAAAATTGCTCCCATGAAACACCTGGGTTTAGTAATAAAAGCGGGGTATATACGCAGGGAGTGGTGTAGGGTATTATATACTCGGCCCCGCCCGAATTTAGCCTTTCCTTACTTGTTTTGTATTACTAGATTCTTCAAAGCACTTTAAACAAATTTCTCCTTTTAGAAAAACTCATTGGTCGTATTATTGGATGTTTAGTGCAATTTTTTGTGGTACCCTTTTTTCGTTACCATGAAAATTAATTTGCATAAACGAGAACTCACAAAGTCCTAAAGTGATACAGTTTTCTGTAGAAAATGCCATCATAAGATCTCCTCCACATAAATCACCCATAACAGATGGTGAAGGTGCACCGTGCTCCACACTTTAACTACTACGTCCATGTATGTGTATGTCTGTCGATCCACCCAAATAACGCTCTTCAGTCCCCATTATTTATGCACTTGTCTTTTTTAATGATGAGGGTAAAATGGTGGAAAACGAACGTGTCTAGCCATGTGTCGTATACACTCCTCAAAGGATATTTCTTCCCATCATAACTTAACATGTTTACGGTTAAATCTTTCATCTTGGGGCAGGCACGTCAATACTGAGAAATACTCGAATTCGCATACATTCATAAGCGTTTCCGTTTGATGAAAAAGAAATTTAAAAATGCATGTGCTGTGCAAAGGACTACACAAATACGTCCGCATATGTTGATCTGTTCGTAAAAATTAAGGTGGGGTAATACGAGAAGGATCCACGTTCGAATTTAGGATAGACAAAATCTGTCATAGTTACAAATATGCATATGAATTATTCCACGCCAAGTCGTACGGTTTTTATCAAATCAATTTCAGAGTCGGTCGGATTTTATGGAAAAACTTACTTATGGGTTTCTTACTCCTGAATGAAGTGCAGTACAGTTTTCATGCAGTAATTCGACTTGTCTGCTAAATCAAGTGTTATTAAGGTTTGGGCATATTTTCGGCACATGAACTCCAATTGTCATAAAATTTAGCAAGAGGATAAAGGAAATTTGCTCATCTTTTTATAAGCGTTCCTACTTTTCAGAAATGAATGAGAAAAAATGAGTAGTTAGTGTTTTAGTACTAAAAAAAACTAACTTTTTGCACTGAATGTATCCTACCTTCTAAAGGGGCAATTTCCGGCGGGCAATATTGAGAACCCTTCAACCTTTCCAAATATGTATATATTTCGTTAAAGCCTTTTGAAGGAAAAAAGTTGTGTTGGTCCAAAGTCAGGCATTTGTTGAAAAAGGATATTATTAAAATTTTTATTAGAAACAATCTATATTTGGCACAATCATAGTCATAATAATGCTAAGAAGCACAATTTCTAATAAAAACAAGTAAGGAAAGGCTAAAGTCGGGCGCGGGCCGAAACAAACTATATTTGGGACAATCATAGTCATAATAATGCTAAGAAGCACAATTTCTAATAAAAACAAGTAAGCAAAAGCTAAAGTTGGGCGGGGCCGACTCTATGATACACTCCACTTTCTATCCGAATACAATTTAATTCGGTGAAAAAGTAAAAACGGAAAGGATTTTTGTATCCTGTAAATGTATGTGTTTGACAAAAAATGTTAAATCGGAACGGACATTTGTAAGGGGGTACATTGAAATCTGGAACGAAATAGGTGAAATAAAATATGTATAGCTTGGCCGAAATCGGTTAAGCATTTGGGAGCAACATTTGTATTTGGTCTATATCAAAACCTGAACCGATCTTACCCACTTTCACCATAGGTGTTTTAGTTGGATTATAAAATGTTGTGCCAATTTTAAAGAAAATCGGGTACAATATCTGGTATCTAGAGCAGCAAAAGTCAAATCAGGAGCGACATTTGTATGGGGGCTATATCTAAATCTGAACCGATCTTACCCACTTTCCGCATAGGTGTTTATAGTTGGATTATAGGATGTTTTGCCAAATTTAAAGAATATCGGGCTCAATATGTGGTTTCTAGAGCGGAAAATGTCAAATCGGGAGCGGATTTTATATGGGGGCTATGTCTAAATCTGAACCGATCTTGCCCACTTTCTGCATAGGTGTTTATAGTTCGATTATAGGATGTTTTGCCAAATATATCTAAATCTGAACCGATTAAATAGCGTTCGTCCTTGTCCCGAACAATAACAAGTTTCGTTTGGTTCTGGCTACAATTGCGACCTGTATCGTGATTACAACTAGTAAATCAAAAAAAAAATTTTTTTCAAATCCATGCTTTATGCAAGCAGAATTCTATTGGGCCTAGAAATTCTTTTTTAGTTATCTTTTGTAGAAGGAAAAATTACTGCAAAATTTCAGTTTTTTATCTGCCATAGAACGGCATATATTCGAAAATGGGTTTTAACTTCGTATGGGAGGTGCCACGCCCACATTTCCATTACCGCCCATTTTTGTCACAACTACGCACATTAATGCTAGATGCACTTACACAAAATTACAGTAGGTGTAATTTTGGTTTTAACTTCATATGGGAGGTGCCACGCCCACTTTTGCATTACCGCCCATTTTAGGCGCAACTACGCACATTGATGCTAGATGCACTTACACAAAATTTGAGCACTATACGTGTCATAGAACTGACACTATTCGATAATATGTTTTAACTTCGTATGGGAGGTGGTACGCCCACTATTCCAATACCGCCCATTTTTGGCAGAACTACTCACATTGATGGTAGATGCACTTACACAAAATTGCAGCACTCTAGGTGTCATAGAACTGACAATATTCAATAATAGGTTTTAACTTCGTATGGGAGGTGCCACGCCCACTTTTCCAATACCGCCCATTTTTGGCACAACTATGCGAATTGATGCTAGATGCACTTACACAAAATTTCAGCACTCTAGGTGTCATAGAACTGACAATATTCAATAATAGGTTTTAACTTCGTATGGGAGGTGCCACGCCCACTTTTCCAATACCGCCCCTTTTTGGCACAACTATGCGAATTGATGCTAGATGCACTTACACAAAATTTCAGCACTCTAGGTGTCATAGAACTGACAATATTCAATAATAGGTTTTAACTTCGTATGGGAGATGCCACGCCCACTTTTCCAATACCGCCCCTTTTTGGCACAACTATGCACATTGATGGTATATGCACTTACACAAAATTTCAGCACTCTAGGTGTCATAGAACTGACAATATTCAATAATAGGTTTTAACTTCGTATGGGAGGTTCCACGCCCACTTTTCCAATACCGCCCATTTTTGGCACAACTATGCACATTGATGCCTGATGCACTTACACAAAATTACAGCACTCTAGGTGTCATAGAACTGACAATATTCGATAATAGGTTTTAACTTCGTATGGGAGGTGCCACGCCCACTTTTCCAATACCGCCCCTTTTTGGCACAACTATGCACATTGATGGTATATGCACTTACACAAAATTTCAGCACTCTAGGTGTCATAGAACTGACAATATTCAATAATAGGTTTTAACTTCGTATGGGAGATGCCACGCCCACTTTTCCAATACCGCCCATTTTTGGCACAACTATGCGAATTGATGCTAGATGCACTTACACAAAATTTCAGCATTCTAGGTGTCATAGAACTGACAATATTCAATAATAGGTTTTAACTTCGTATGGGAGGTGCCACGCCCCTTTGTCCAATTGGTCAAATTTTTCCATTTCCTTGTATTGTCATCGAAAATGATTAAGTGTGCAAAATTTGAGCAAAAATGGTTGAGAAAAAAGCTTTCAAAAATTGATTTCAAATTTTGTGGCACACAAACATATATAGAAAGTAACCTTATATAAAGCATGGAAAAATAGATGGACAGATGGACATTGCTAAATCGACTCAGAAAGTGATTCTAAGCCGATCGGTATAATTAACAATGGGTCTATCTCCCTTCCTTTTGGGTGTTACAAAGAAATGCACAAAGACATAATACTCTCGTGGAGCGTATAAAAACAAAGAAAATTATTTTATTTAAAATCCAAAAATACAAAATATATCCAATATATCCGATTTGTAATGTCAATATCTAAAAATAATACTTGGGTCCTTGTCTAATTTTTTACAGAACTCAAAAATGTCTACCAGAACAAAAGTTATTGAATTTTGGCCGATGGCACGCACAGAAAAAGCTCTGCTCTTCTTAAAAAAATTGTTGTAGCCCTTATAGTGAAATTTGACGTAGAATATTTTTTCATTTACACCATCCTCCCTAAAATTCAGTTATGTGGGACAGCTTAGCACCAATTCGGAAAACGTATAAAATTAACACTAAAATGTTTTTTTTTTTAATTTTAACTTATTTCTGGCATTTAAATTGAGTTTTGAATTTGAATTGAATTCTACTTATAGTACAATTTTATGACAAATATTTTTGTGGGATTTTGTAACCCGATAAACCGTTGTTTTGCACAAAAGGGGCGCAAAAGACTCTTTTGCACAAAAGGGACCAAAAAGACCCTTTTGTTGAGGATGTGGAGGAGAAATGTTTTAAGTAATATTGCTGAACACATCATATACTTAAAATGTAAGGGTCACAAGATATCCAATGACCTTCACATCACGAGAATGTGGTAAGGGGGGAAATACTCACCTCCATACTTAAACTTTCAAAACACCGATACATTTATATTCATTCATTTATATTCCACAGACGCTGTCGATTTTCGTGGAAGTGCAGTAACATTACAGGAAAATTATATTTTTTAATATAGCCAAACCTAAACAAATAAAAATATTGTTAAAATAATAAAATATTGTTTTATAAATAAATATAAAATTTTAATTAATTTAATCAGCCCGAATAAGCCAAAGCTACCAATATTTTTTGTACTATATACATCGAAATAATACTTCAAGTCAAAAATGGAAATATAAGGCAAAATAGTTTAAAACCCCTAGATATTGGGGTATAGTGGGTGCATTTTTGCTACAAACGTTTGGTTGGTAGTATTTCCATCCTATTTTAATTACAAAAGTACAAGCTTTGAAAATCCATTATCCCTCACGCACACAGTGCAAGATAACATAACTTCATGATTTAATCAATTTTTGCCTTAAAAGTAGAAAAATCTTTTTATTTTCGTCTCTAGTTAGAGGAATGTATACTCCGAATTTCACGACTCTAGCTGCGGTTATTTTTTCAATTTTTTTCTGCATTTCATTTGGCATTTCTCAATTTCAGACTAACTCAATTTGAACCATGGAAAGATACACAATCGAACAACGCGTTAAAGTTATTCAGGCTTATTATGAAAATGGGCGTTCAAATCAAAATGCAAATCGTGCACTTCGAGCTTTTTTCGGTCGACTTAATCGTCCAAATATGCGTACAATCGGAAAAATCGTGCAAAAATTTGAGCAAACCGGGTCTGTAGGATATGTGAAAACACCAGTGCATGCATATTGCTGCTGTTCGGGATAGTGTGGCTGAAGAGCCGTCCACCTCAACTCGTCGTCGTGCCGAACAATTGCACCTCTCACGCTCGTCGTTGATGAACATTATGCATAAAGACTTGCATTTATTCCAAATTCCATTCCAAACGTCGCACAGAGTGTTGAAATCGCCAAAAATGGAGATTAATTCAAAAATCAAAATTTATTTTTTTGAAAAATTTTTGTTATACGATAAAAGAATATAAAATTCTACATCACTACCGAAAATACCAATGACATGTGTGATTTACTTTTCTAGTTGCACTGCCTTAAAGTCTAGAATGTTTTGAGTTTTACTGGAACAGTTGTGAAAATTGCAAATTGACATATTTTAAAGGTTAATATCATTTTCCACATTGTAAAATGTAGCACTTTGATTATAGAATCTTCAAGTTCAGGTATTTTAGATTGATTTTACAAAAAATATTTTAATGAAAGTATTGTAGAAATATTTTTAAAAAATTGTTGAAAATATGTCTAAATTTGAGGTATTTCCAATATTTTCAAATGTGAATTCTGTAACATATCGGCAGATGGTGAATTTCTATTTAAATTACAATGTGTTTGCTTCAATTACAATGTTTTTGGGTGTTTATACATGAATTTTTATTGTACAACTTGAAATTTGTATTTGAAACTTAATAATTAAGGATTTTGTAATTGAAAGTAAGTTTTTTTTATTTATTTAAACCTTATACATGCTAAATGAAACAACTATTTTCAGTGAAAAAGAATTGATAGAAGTAGAATGAGAATAAACCTTCATGTATAAAGATATCTCTACAAAAGCTAGAAAGGAAAGACTAAAGTCGGGCGACACCGGCTATATGATACCCTGCACTTTCTATTCTCTTACAAGTAATTTACTACCAATTCTAGATTAATTCAAAATATTTGTGTTAGTTTAATGCCGGAAAAATTCGAAACGATTTGATCGAATTTAACTACAGATGTTTCTAGTTGAAATATAAGGTGTTGTCACAAATTTAAAAGGGATCGGCTATATGTGGTCTCTAGAGCGAAAAAAGTCAAATTGAGAGATATCTTTGTCTGGAAGCTATATCTATATCTATATAAATCGGGAGTGACGTTTATATGGAAGTTATATTTAAATCTGAACCGAATTGCTTCACATTTAATAGCGTCCGTCATTGGTGCCCAAAAATCAATTGTACCAAGTTTTGTTGGGAATGGGTAATAATTGCGACTTGTTCTTTGATAACAGGAATAGATGGATGGATGGATTATTAATTTATATTCCAGGAAAATTTTTGTTTTCACTAAATTTTACTCAAATTGTGTATTATTTTACTGTTTATGGTATAAGTATTGAAAAAATATAAACATTACCTGTCCCGAAGGCTTCCCCGAATTAATCTCCATTTTTTGCGACTTCAACCCTCTGTGCGTCGTCAATGGTCAGAATGGTGGCAAGAAATGGCAACAGTGGATGATCAATTTTCGAAGAAAATCATCTACCGTGATGAGGCACATTTTCACCTCAGTGGGTTCGTCAATAAGCTGAATTTCTGCATTTGGGCGAATGATAATCCAAGAGTGACTGTCGAAAAACCAATGTATCCACAAAGAGTGACTGTTTGTTGCGGTTTATGGGCTGGTCAGGCAGTTACTGTGAATGGTCTTCGCTATCGTGAGATGATAACGAATTGGAAGATATGTGGACGATATGTGGTTTCCACAGGACGATGCCTCTTACCACACAGCTAACGAGACAATGGCTATTTTGCGAGACAAATTCAATGGCCGTGTTATCTCACGTGGTGGCGATGTCAATTGGCCGCCGAGATTATATGATTTGACACCGTTGGACTTCTTTCTTTGGGGTTATTTGAAAGAAAAGGTGTACGTCGATAAGCCAGCAACAATTCAAGAGCTAAAGGATGAGATTATTCGGCACATTAACGGCATAGAACATCATTTATGCCTCAGTGTCATCGAAAATTTGGACCATCGTATGGAGGTGTGCCGCCGAGGTCGCGTCGGCCATTTGGCCGATATTTTGTTCCATACATAATTGAACCATGCCAATATTATCATAATAAAAAGAAATGACAATAATTTCCTAAATAACTTGTGTTTTATTCAAAATCAACATCGGCTCTTAAATTTTAACCACCCTTTAGAATACCACGTGTGAAATTTGTTTATATGGTTTGACATAGAATGGTTCATATACCCTTAAATATTCTGTAAATATTCGGAAATGTTTATGGACAATGAATACATGATTATAGTGACTGACGTAGTTGTACATATTTTAAAATACGGGGGATATTCAACAAATTTAAATTTCGAATACCTGTGACCTTTAAATTATTATAAAATGTACAGACGAACATTTAGTTTGTTCTTTATACATATACGATAAAGTACATACATATATATGAGGGCAGAGAGGAAAATAACCAAACAAAAAAGAAAAATTTTCAGGACGAAAATGTACGACATTTCATGGAAATGAAATCTTAACTTAACGGCGAAATCTTTTAGACTTGAACTATATGATTTGGTAAATCTGTCATAAACAACAAAATAATTGGACTACTTCATTTTTGGATTAGAAAATTATGTAAATCCAAAACCTTTTAGCGGAAAAATTTAAATGAATAGGGAAAAGTGGTCTAGAAAATTTAAAGATGGGCAGGCGGAAGGGTTATTTAACTTATTCCGGCAACTCAAGGGATTGTCTTGCAACATTCAGGGAATCAGTCATTCGAAAAAATTAAAATCCGGAAACACATTCACCGAGAAGTCAATTACTCTTCCACCAGCTCTCGTAAATGTATGTATATTTTATGAATACATATATACTCGTACATGCATCTGTATGTACGAATCCAAATACACGATAACATATTGCAGCCACAGGATGCTGTGTATCCCAAAACACGAGTAATTTGAAAAAAATCTCAATTTACCTTAATTGCTTTGAAAGGGAACTAAATCCATCAAATTCACCAACATCATCGTACGTTCAAATACATCGCATTTACATAATTAAAAGGGAAATTTAATGCGGCCATGCCAAAGAGCAAAAGCAGCGGAACTCTTCATCGATAATGCTTTATGAGCAACTTGAATTATTAAAGAATTTAATAATAAAATATTTGATTAATTCACATGTACACTTCTTGTCATCTATTCAAACAGAATCAATATATTTGGACAATTCTCACACGTAGGACGGTGGAGCAGGATCGCGTCAGTACTTGTGGGTAATCAGAGAAGCCGATGTGATGGCTTCGCGGCGTACAGCCAGTAGTGCGGCCAGCAAACGACGCAAACATTCGCTGGGCAATTTGCGTCGTGCACATCCAGCCTCAGGTGCGACATGGAATGTACAGGTGGTTCGTGGCAAAATGTCCTCCAAGTGTCTGTGGCATGCTTGTCGTGCTCTGATTTTGGGTGTGACCTTGCTGCTGCTCGGCGCGGGCATGGCAACATTAGGTAAGTACCAAAGGAACAGAATCGACTCCTTCTTAAAAAGAAGGCATGGAATATTGTGTACGAGGTTTGGTGGATCGAATCTCCAAAATCAACATAGGATCCCATAAATCTCTTACACAATATCCCTTTTTCCATTTCATTACAATTATTTATAATATCACTTTTCTCTATATCTCATTGTCACCCCATTGCATGACACAGGTTATTATGCGGATTACTGGTCACTTGGCTCCGAGCTGCGTGGCAATGCCACAGTGCGTGTGAAAAATGATCTGAAAGGTTTCCATCTCAATAACTTCTCATATGTGGGACCCATTGTGATGGGTTTTGGCGGTTTTATCGTTGTGGCTTCCTGTGTGATGACATTTGAAGCCAGAGATTCGGCGGCCAAAGTTGTACCGGCTCGTTTCAGAGCCGGCGTTAACGGCAGTAAGATCACAGTACGTAGCAATCAAAGTAGTTCGGCATCCCAAAGACGAGCCATAGGTAAGTTCATATTCAATTCAATTTTTATTTTATTTAAATTTTACCTGTGCTTCGGATGCCAATCATGGAAATGATGTGGTGATATGCTGGCTTTCTATGGCGATGGATTTTTGCAAATGATACTCGATCACCGTATTAAGCCATTGTAACATTACTTCATAGTTTCAAGATGAGAATTTTTAACAAGATTTGGAAAAAAGAAGATTTGATTATACATTATTATTAAAGTTTAAATTACCGACTCGAATATCACTGGCAATTGTAGGTCAAAAGACCAAACCCAAGTCTCTAGTATAGATTCATAGAAATGCAATTCTTGACAATACTGGGAACTCTTTTATAAGCTGTTAGGGATAGCTAAAACTAAGGACGATGGAAAGATAAAGGTACAGGTGATTTGTTGCTTGGTGTTATGAAGAATGGCGTGCTGATAGATAGAGCAGTGTAGAGTATAAAAATGAACTACTCGAAAGTCGTTGTACCCTCAGATGGCCGAACTATGTGTATTTTATATTCAGGCCAAATTTGTCTACACCATTTTCAATTAAAATTGATAAAATACAATATCATATTGAGAAAATACAAATTGAAATTGCGAAATGCAAATTGAAATTAAGAACAAACCAATTGAAATTGAGAAAATACAAATTGAAATTCAGAAATGTAAATTGAAATTGCGAAAATATAAATTGAAATTCAGGGATTTAAATTGAAATTGAGAAAGTAGAATAATATTCATATTGAGAAATGATAAATTGATGCTAAAAATGAGAAAAAACTAATTGAAAAGTAGAAATGTAACTTGAAATGTTGAAAATACAATTTTAAATTGAATAATGAAATTTGAAAATGCAAATTGATTGATTGTTAAATTTCGCACAGCTCCTCAATGCACCATTTTCAATTTAAATTAAGAATATACAACATCACATTAAAATTGAGAAAATACAAATTAAAATACAGAAATGTAAATAAAAATTAAGAATAAACAATTTGATATTGAGAAATAATGAATTGAAAATGAGAAAATACAAACTAATTTTAACTGCCTGGCCCACAATGTCGAAAGAAAATCTATGCGAACGAAAGCCAGTCACTCTCTTTCGCATCAAAAAGCGACCCACTACCTTCTGACTTTTCGTTCGCATAGCCTTACGTGTTGTGAGTGAATGAAAATATTGCCAGATCAAAAAATTCAACAGTAATCGCAAATATGCAAAGAAAAAAGCGTTAAATATTCAAATTCTAACTTATAATAAAAAAAGTTGACACAACTTTTTCTCAGCTGAAATAACTGAAAACAAAAATTAATGTAAACAATCAATACTTGGAGTTGTTTTTGTGTGTTGTCGAAAAATATAAATTGTTCCAACGCGCACATTTTTTGGAGACATATTAATTTCGAGATCCCCGTCTTGAGATGACCAAAAACCAATACACTTATTTTACATGGAAATACTTATTTTACATGAAAATACCCATTTAGGAATATAAAACTGTGTGTTGTATTTTCCGGAACTCAGAGGAAGAAGGGGATGAAGTAGAGAGGATAGCAACAAAAATATAAATTAAATTTGTTTTGTGTTTTTTATTTATTTATGGAAACGACAGAATAAACATAAGTGAGTGCTTTTGACATTTTCATTCGCTCAGATGACAGAAAAAATAGTTTGTGGGCCCCGATTTTGCACTGTAATGCTTACGTTTTCGTTCTCATAGATCTTCGTTCGCTTTGTCGTTCTAGTGCCTGTTAGTGGGTCCCAAATGCAGTAAATTTAGATTTCTTATTCTCAATTCGTTTATTTTCCGTTTAACCCTGCACCGTCATCCTTCGTCAAAATGACGACGCGCAGTGTACAAACGTTAGTGTACAAAAAATAAGGATGACTTTCTAGGGTTAAATGTTCATTTCTGAATTTCAATTTTCATTTTTAAATTTCAATTTTCATTTCTGGATTTCAATTTATGCAGTCAGAGGAACGTATACACGAAATTCCATGATTCCAGTTGCGGCCATTTGGTTGGTACCATTTTTACCCCCTTAAGAGTACGACTATCTAAAATCTCTTTATTTGACGTTTCTACCCAATTAGAATTTCATCATTCTAGCTGTAGTCGTTTAGTTGGTAATTTTTTATCCCTCTGTACCATTGTATCCCTTGAAAGTACGAATTTGAAAAAAACCTTTTATTTTCCATGTCTACGTAGTCAAAGGAATGTATACTCCGAATTTCATGACTCTAGCTGCCGTCATTTGGATGGTACTATTTTTAACTCCTTTTTCCATTTTGACCCCAAAAAGTACGAATTTCGAAAAATCCGTTTGTTTTCCCTGTCTACACAGTCAGAGAAATGTATACTCCGAATTTCATGCGGTCATTTGATTGCTATTATTTTTATCCCCTTTTTTCATTTTAACAACGAAAAGTACGAAATTCGAAAAATCCTTTTATTTTAAGTGTCTACGCAATCAGGGGAATGTATACACCGAATTTCATTATTCCAGATGTAGCGGTTTGGTTGGTACCATTTTTATCCCTCCGTACCCATTGTATCCCTTGAAAGTACGAATTTGGAAAAAACCTTTTATTTTCCATGTCTACGTAGTCAAAGGAATGTATACTCCGAATTTCATGACTCTAGCTGCCGTCATTTGGATGGTACTATTTTTAACTCCTTTTCCCATTTTGACCCCAAAAAGTACGAATTTCGAAAAATCCGTTTGTTTTCCCTGTCTACACAGTCAGAGAAATGTATACTCCGAATTTCATGCGGTCATTTGATTGCTATTATTTTTATCCCCTTTTTTCATTTTAACAACGAAAAGTACGAAATTCGAAAAATCCTTTTATTTTAAGTGTCTACGCAATCAGGGGAATGTATACACCGAATTTCATTATTCCAGATGTAGCGGTTTGGTTGGTACCATTTTTATCCCTCCGTACCCATTGTATCCCTTGAAAGTACGAATTTGGAAAAAATGTTTTATTTTTCATGTCTACGTAGTCAAAGGAATGTATCCTCCGAATTTCATGACTCTAGCTGCGGTCATTTCATTAGTACTATGTTTATCCCCTTTTTTCTATTTTGACCCCAAAAAGTACGAATTTCGAAAAATCAGTTTATTTTCCGTATCTACATAGTCAGAGGAATGTTTACTCCGAATTTCATGACTCTAGCTGCGGTCATTTGATTGGTGCTATTTTTATCCCTTTTTTCATTTTAACCCCAAAAAGTACGAATTTTTACAAATCCGTGTAATTTACTTGTCTATTCAATCTGAGGAATGTATACACCGAATTTCATTATTCTAGGTACAGCCGTTTGGTTGGTACCATTTTTATCCCCCTATTCCCATTTTACCCCTTAAAAGTACAAATTTGGAAAAAATACTTTTATATTATGTATCTACTCAACTAGAGGAATGTACACACCGAATTTCGTGTTTCTAGCTGTTGTCGTTTAATATGTACCATTTTTATCCCTTTTTGTACCAATTCACACCCTACAAATAAGAATTACTTTATGGTGCACGTTTTTGCTATAAGGGAAATATCAAGCAAATATAAACAGACATATTCAATAAACATGGGTATTTTTAGTCCTTGTGAGGGAAAAAATTTTTCCCTTTGGGACGATTTCGCCCCGTTTCAATCCCAACCTATCTACGACTATAAGACGCATTTATGGAAAATTTGAACGTTCTAGCTCCTTTCGTTTAGATGCTAGCGTCTTAGAATTTTATGACGATCAATAATATATATACTTTATGGAGTCTCAGGTCTATATTTCAAGGTGTTACAAACGGAATGACAAATTTAGTATAACCCCCATCCTGGAGGATGCCAGAAAATATCAGACACCAAAGTTGTAAGCGCTTAAAATTATACTCCAACTTATACAAAAAGAAATAGGGCTAAAAATCGTTCACATTTTTTGAAAGATTTATGATTTTCGAAAAAATGTGGTTAATTAGTTACTACAACCTAATCATCTGATATTTAATTGACTTTACGGCTTAGTGAAGGATGGCTAAACTCGTCCGACTTAAAAATACTTCATATGTCAGAGCGCCCCGGTAGTCGAGTTGGTAGCGTGCTCGGCTATCAGAGTGGGGGTCGTGGGTTCGTTTCCCACCAGAGGCTCTTGTCTGTCGCTGCAATAACTAGCTACAATGGTCTTAGTCACCCCGGCTCAATCCCTGGACCCAAAATAAGAATATAAATTTACTTTGTATTATAATTCATAATAAATATTAATCAAATTGTCAACTAAGTCAATATATTTGTTGTGTAGGGTACCGTAAAGTCGGCTTCGACAGACTTTGGATACCCATTTAACATATTTGGCCCCAAGCTAATGACTTTCTAAGAGGAAAAGATGTAGAACGAACAATTTTTTTTATGATTAACACAGGATTAATTTTTGAAGGATTTACAATAAGAGACTAAAGTTTGATTTTGACATTGTAAAGCTCTATCTTATAAA